>NW_019104503.1:1056712-1177814 GCF_001995035.1 Momordica charantia
GCTTGTTGTCGACGGGGAGGCGCGGGGTGAATTCGCCGCCGAAGGCGTAGGCGTTTTGCCCTAGGATGGTGATGGCGTGAGAGCTTCTAGCGCCCGGGCTTGTGCCGTTTTGATGGATCTGAAGCGAATTTTGAGAATTTGAAAATGCATGAGGAAATTGTGGAAAATGGAAGACGGAATTGAGAAATTGGTGATTACCTTAATCCATTTTCCATGCGTCGGAGCCATTTTGTCGAAAACCCTAAAATTCTCAAATCTGCGGATGGCAATGGAGCGGGTACTGGTACTCTTGTAAATATACTGAGAGATTTCTCAATTAGACAATTTTTATTATTTAAAGGAAAGGGAAAGAATACTAGATATAAAATAAAGACGAGAGCATCATTTTTATGTCTAATCTGAAAATAAGTAATTAATAAGGAATGTAGGGTGCTTAATCTAATAATAATTCCAATTAATGTGAAATACATATTGTAATCTAGTTTCTACACCAGATATCGCCTTCGCCACCGAGAGTAGTTGATTGGATAATGCCTCACCTCACCTCACCGCTTCTTTAATTTTTATTATGCCTTTACGTCTTTTTTAATTTTTAAATTTTTGTACGACCATTTAAACTGTTTGTGCATGATTGTTAAATCAGCCACGCGTCCATTGGAAGAGTTTGAGCATCTCAATGGTGCAGTGATGAAAATTAGACCGATCACACTATCTTACAAGACGAGCCGACGTGATTATGCTAGTTGCGGAAATTAACTATCTCAAGGTTACTATCGCCGTCGAAATCTCAACTGCTCTCACTTATCAAATTCAGTGATGAAAATTACTATTTGAATGTAGGAACTGTTTATTTAATTTATTATTTTTGCAAGTTCTTCCATCACCAAGGTTCCAGCAAGTTGTCATTTTCCTGAGAAAACAAACAATATATACAAGGGATGATGATCGTTGCCTTATGTAAAATAATAAGGAAATAAGTAATTATTAATTAATATTTTAAAAGTACGTTTGAATAATTTTTAAAATAAATAAATTTAATTAAATTGTCAAACGTCATCAAGCCATTTCCATGCCAGAGGGGTTACATCTCTCCGTTTTAAAATGGAAGTTGGGCTCAACTAAGTTTATTAAGGGATTCTTTGGTAATTAAGAATCGAGATACACTATTCTTATAGTTATAATTCAGCTTTTTTTTGGGTTAGTTTTGTAAAATTCACTCCTAGCGATTTGTACATTGGCAAACAAAATGAAGTGGATCTTAGCCCAATACGATATAAGGCTTGGGTTGGGCCTAAAAGTCCAATATGAGGTGTATTCAATAGCAGGTCTAATAATATAAATTTATTTGAATAGAGTCATAATTTGGCTTCCATAAATTTTGCGTTAATTTTTTGGTAATTGTAGTGAGTAGCAAAGATAATTTATATATCTCAAAAAACGTCACAAGCTTTACAAAATTTCAAATATGGTAAAATATTTGAATTTTTTTTCAGAATTTTTATTATTCCGATTTTACCCTTATAGTTTCCTATATACATTCCATGTATATCTGTATCTGATATATATTTAACGTATATTTGTATCTGATATACATTCAATCTATATCTGATATACATTTGATGTACCTCTGATATATTTTCGATATACATCTGATGTACTCCTGATATACATTATCAGATGTATTCATGATATACATTATTAAATATATCTGATGTAATTCAAATTTACGATATCACTACTATTTATTCTATATTATAGTTTATCATTGCAATTTGTTGGTTGATATACTATTGATTACTATATCACTACTATTTATTCTATATTAATATTAATTAGATACTAAATATAATGGATATAAACTATTTAAATTTATAAAGTATATCAGATTTTTAACTTTTTTTTTTTTGACGTGCATGATCCGCATAAACTTTTTATACAATAACTTTATATTTCAAAAATTGTTTTGCACCATTTTTTTCATGTGAAAAAATACTGGATATAATAGTATTATATCAATACACATGTATCATAGTTATATTAGTAGATATTATGGTTATATCATAGGTATATTAATAGTAAATTAGAAGCATATGAAGTATATATCAGTTGTAAATCATATATAAGAAGTTTTATCAGTAGATATTACAGTTATATCAGTGGTATATCATTTGTTTATCAATGGTAAATTAGAGACATATCAAGTATATACATATATAAATGATGTATCAATGTGGTAAATTAATGGTTATCATACGTATATTAGTGGTAAGTCATGTTAGAATTTCAGTAGATATCATAGTTATATCATAAATAAATCAATTGTATATCATTATTATATCAGTGGTATATCAGAGGCATATATCACTAGTTAGATATATTGCAGATATATTATAGAGGTACAAATATATTGTAGGGTAAATTTGTAATTTTATAATTGGACGTCCGTTTTTTGTTGGAATAAATGTTATATTTGAAAAAACTAAATGTGGTTGCTATTTTACTTGTTTTACTAAATATTTTTGTCATATTTGCAATTGTCTCTTAATTTTTTACAAACAGTGACTAAGATGGTAATTTTATTAAAAGAATTGACTCTACGATGAATCATTCTTAAATAGATTTTTTAGAAAAATATAGAGAGTCGAAAGTAAAATAACTAATTAGACTTTAAACAGATATAAACATCAAAATGATCGGAAAATAAAAGAAAAATAATTAAAATAAATATTTAAACTTTAATAGTATTTACAAACAGAAGTTAAATTGAAGATGTCTTTTATATTGATTGAGACATGTGGATTCATTTTATTAAGACTTGTTAATTTGTTATATTTTATTATGCTAATTCAAATGACTGGGACATTGAGTTTGAACTCACTGCATTAATACACTAATCTTACTGATTAATTGATTTTTAACGAAATTAATATTTCCTCAAATTTGTTTAGTTCAACAGTGTGGGTGGTGATTTGAGCATTCGTTTATAATATATAGCTAAACCAATTGGGTTTGGCTCAAATATTTTTCTAAAATTAAACAATAGTTTAACAATAAATCACATACAAATTACATTAATTAAAACTCGAAACCAAGTCATTTTTCTTTAACCAAAAAAAAAAAAAACAGGTCATTAATATGTCTAAATAAACCGTTAAAATATCTAAATTTATCCATGAAACTAAAAAGACCATAGTTGAACCTTAGTTTGAGAACGGAGTTGACTTAGATCGTCAGAGTGTTTGTTTATCTTGTGGTGGTATTTTTCACCAAACTCGAAACTAAACCATACTCGATCATATCGGTTTTCAAGCCTATCAAAATTCATCATAGACTGGGCTAATCAAGAATATGTTGATAAAGTCATATCCTGGAAAATAGATATGTTGGATTGCTGAAATATTTCATGTTTGTCCTCTAAAATTTACACTATTTCCCTTTCTAGATACCAAACATCCCACGTTTATTTCCCACCACAAGCTGCATCGTTAAAAATCACAGATTTATAGCTGGCCACGATGCCCCCTTTTGCAATCAACAAATATTTTTCTCTCACGCATTCTAATTTCTAACGATGCCTCCACCCTTTCAACAACCACAATTAATTTCTTTTACATCAATTCTGATTTCTTAAGGTCCTTTATACAAAAAAGACACCTTCCCTTTCTTCTTTTGGATATTCCATATTTTGCTGAACTCAATCTTCGACAGAGTCGTGAAGGGTAAATATTCGTTGATGGGCAAAATCAACTCTGAAATTGCCAATATAAACAAAGTGGGCCGCGGGGGCGGTAAGGTAAGCAGCTTGTTAAGTCCAATACGCACCAAGAAACTGAGAGGTGGTTGTTCGAAACGTTGAGATACTAATTTCTTTCTGTTATTTTGTCGTTAACCCATTTGATTTTGATCGCTCCCACCAGTTTTCAGTCGCTTGGACGCCGAGAATTCAGAAAACAGGGACACCCAGTAAACGTTTCTATCACATATTTCTTATTTCCTTGTTACAACTTACAAGAGACTTCCGATTTAAGACTGCCATCAATCTTCCCCACTACATTTCCGTTTTTTGTTAGTACCCATTTCGAGTTTTGACCTTTTCCATTCAAACCTGGGCCAATTTCTTCTTGCGGCTGTTCGTTTCCGCTGAATATTTGGTATGTTAATGCAAATTCGATCTGGGTTGTCTTTATTTTCTCGGAAATTTGCATTGCCTGCTGAGTTCAGTCGACGGATTTATTGAAATATTGATTAGAAAAACGAGTTCAAAGCTTAAATGACCTTTTCCCTCCTCTTTTTTAATCGTTTCGTGTTGAATAGAAGTAGCAATGAAGTTTCTTACGTTGTTTTAGCGTTCCGTTCTGTTCTCCCCTGTTCTATTTGGATTCTAAACATGTGAAGTAGGCGACTGAACCATTTTGACCTTCTATTGTTTATTATTAACCAAATACTTTCCCATCGTTTGCTTGATATTCGAACCTTCAGTTCTTTAACTGAACAGGATTGGTGGGTTAGCCAGCTGATTGGAGATTGAGTTTCAGTTTATTTGATTCATTAGTTTTCTCGAACGCTTTGAGCAGCCACAAGTCTGTAATCTCAAAGAATAGATTCGCTAGTTCTTATGATTACTTGTGTTTATATTTATGCTCCAAATTAACCCATTCGACAAGCTAGAGATGGCTGTTTACCATTATATTCGTTTTTCTTTATTCAGGCCCTTGTTCTTAGATGGCGGCAACACTAGCTTCTCACAGCTGTTATTGCCGCGAAGCAAAGTTAAATGAGGGGAAAGGGAAACAAGCCTTTGATCTGTGCTTTTCGAGATCAATTTCACTAAATTCATTCAACAAGTTTGAGAAGTCAACGTGGAGTCCTCCAAGTCATCAACATTTCAGGCTCCGAAATGAAATGCAACACAATACATCGCCCCCAAGGCTGGGCACTACCAATGGACGAGCTGTTAAGATGGTACCTGTAAATGAAGTAGTGAGGAAGAAAGCTGCATCTGCCAATAAAGTTGAGACGATAAATGGCAAAAAGCAAGTCATCTACGGGGCAAGTATAGTTAAGCGCAGCCCATCTCCGCCGTTGGTTAGGAGAACAAATGTTACAGACCCCAGGAAGCTCCCACCAATTGAGGACCTTAAGGTTTTGCCTTCAGATGAAGGTTTCAGTTGGGCTAATGAAAATTATAATTCCGTGCAAAGGAGTATTGATGTTTGGAGTTTCGTTATTTCTTTACGGGTCCGAGTTTTCATTGAAAATGCAAAATGGACATATGCAGGAGGCTTCTCAGAAGATAAGCAGGTCGAATTCTTTCCTGGGTTGCTAGTTAGCTCCTGGGTTACCTCATTTCTTGTTAGTTTTCTGGTTTTTTGTAGACTAGAATATTGTATTTCTATTTTGCTTTACTTCTCATTCTATCTATCATCACTTTTCCTGTTCAGAAAAAAAGGAGGCAAAGGACTGCCTCTTGGTTGCGAGAGCGTGTGCTGCAGCTTGGCCCTACTTTTATCAAGCTTGGACAGCTCTCCTCAACTAGGTCGGATCTATTTCCTCGTGAGTATGTGGACGAGCTTGCTAAGTTACAGGTATCACGTATCCGCATCTTTCAGTAGAGTTCTCTCTGTTCATGGAAATTTACTGTTTTTAATTGAATTGCTCAACTCATGTAGCTTCTCGGTCACTAGGATGTTCAGATATTAAAATTTCAGGATGCTGTGATGTCACTGCTGAATAAGAATCTGAAGATTTGTGTTTGTGATGTTGTATAATCAGGATAAAGTCCCTGCATTCTCTCCAGAGAAAGCAAGAGGATTCATTGAAAGTGAACTTGGTGTCCCTATAGATACATTGTTCAAAGAATTCGAGGATCGTCCTATCGCTGCTGCAAGTCTTGGCCAGGTGCTTGTTTCATTTCCATTTGAAAGGAACATACCAAAAGTGATAGTTACCTGAATTTAGGCCTTCAGTATTGAATCTAGTAATATTGTCCTTAGGTCCATCGTGCAATACTGCACAACGGAGAGAGGGTGGTCATCAAAGTCCAAAGACCCGGTCTCAAGAAGCTTTTCGACATTGATCTGCGTAAGAATCGTTTTTGCTGATCCCTGCTGGAAAAAAATGGTGAATCATTGATAAACTGGCTTATAATGATTAAACTTTCGTGTGGTTTCTTGGGGATAGGAAAACACTAGTTAATAACTTTTGAGCTGATTGGACATGTTTGATACGGAATCGTAAAATTTTGTAATAGCGCCATATGACCTTGGGAAGTAAATGTTGATTAGGTTTCGGCATGTTCAGTTCGAGACACGTATCATTGAAGTTACATGTTGAGTTTTACTATTGTTTATACTCCATCAACAGGGAATTTGAAGCTAATCGCAGAATACTTTCAAAGAAGTGAAACCTTTGGTGGTCCTACAAGAGACTGGATTGGTATATACGAAGAATGTTCTACGTAAGTAGTAAGCATATCTTTAGCAGCTATCTTTCAAGATATAAACCGTCCGTTGTTTTTTAAAAACCATATTTATTTTGTGCTCAAGACTATCCATCATGAGTTTTTGTGTGTATAAACTATAGCTCTTTCTGGTATACTATAGCTCAGTTTTCTTCATTAAATTATGTTGATTATGATGTTTGATTTATTTAAGACTCATGGCTGACTCCTGGTTGCAGGATTTTGTATCAAGAAATTGACTACATAAATGAAGGCAAAAACGCTGATAGATTCCGCAGGGATTTTCGTAATATAAAGTGGGTCCGAGTACCTGTACGTTTCTTCATACAGAACAAGAAGTTACTCTCTGATACTTGTCATTTATCAAATGAATATTCTCACCCCCAATGTGAATTCAAATAATAGAAGTATTACAACTAAAACTGGTTAATGATCTATCATTAACTCAGCCTAAAAGTCTTAACTAAATATACTTCCTCTTTCTTCTTTTTTAGTTACTTCCTTTTTGGTCTTCTTTGTAGCTTGTCTTTTGGGACTACACTGCCTTGAAGGTATTGACTTTAGAGTATGTACCAGGTTTGACCCCAAGCAATGCATTTTTGAAGATATTACAAGACAATCTATATTTTGGCATGTTGAAGTTTCACTTAAATGAAATGACATTGCTGTCTTATGTACAGGGGTTAAGATAAATCAGCTGAACGTTCTAGACTCACGTGGCTTTAGTCGCTCTCGGATTTCATCACATGCCATTGAAGCATACTTAATTCAGGTCAGACCTATGAGACTGATATCAATTAATCCACATTATAAATTGAAGACATTATGTACTCTGTTTTTGCATGTCTTCCATTTCAAATGACAGCTAATTAGATGATCATCCAATATTATCCAACTGATGTACTTCTCTCTTCTTTCAGATACTGAGGACTGGTTTCTTTCATGCTGATCCTCATCCCGGAAATCTCGCTATCGACGTGGATGAAGCAATCATATATTATGATTTTGGTATGATGGGGGAAATCAAATCCTTCACCAGAGAGCGGCTGCTTGACCTTTTTTATGCGGTTTACGAGAAAGACGCGAAAAAGGTTGACTTACTGGAACATCATTCCTTTTCTTAAATATCAAATATCACTTCTCTTAAAGACAGTTACTGTAATTCTCTATATCCTTCTTCCATACAGAGAGATTATCTTATTTCTTAGCCATAGGGATGATGCAAATCTATCGATGTACCAGTATTACTTTTACTGATGAAGCTGCGGTTATGCAGGTTATGCAAAGCCTCATAGATCTCGAAGCACTTCAGCCCACTGGAGACCTGTCTTCGGTATACACTGTTCAAATTTAATAGAAATCTACATACTATTTTCTGTTTATGGTCTATCATTTTTCAAATTCTTTCTTAGGTGAGGAGGTCTATTAAATTTTTTTTGGACAATCTGTTGAGCCAGTCTCCAGATCAGCAGCAGACTCTGGCTGCAATTGGTGAGGTGTGGCAAGTATTCGATTTGAAAAAATGTGAAAGATTGGTTTTTGTCGCATTTCGTGTATGATCTTTTATAAACTCACGAGTGTCTGTCTGACAGGATTTATTTGCAATAGCTCAAGATCAACCTTTTCGATTCCCGGCCACCTTTACCTTTGTCTTGAGGGCATTTTCTACCCTTGAAGGTTCAATCTCACTCTCTTGTTCTTTGGTAATTGAGCCATCACATCTCCCAGGAATAGAATATAACTCAAAACGATTATTCTATATTGTCAAGAAGATATCTGACCAACTCTGACTAGATTACGTTACGTTTCTGCTATCGACTGAGGAATCAAATCTTGTTTCAGGTATAGGCTACTCACTTGACCCAAATTTTTCCTTCGTGAAGATTGCTGCACCGTATGCACAGGTTCGTTGCGGTTATAAATGATCCATTGTTAGTTATTTTGGTTATCTATGAAGGTTTCCTTTTTGTAGTTATTTCTGTGAAAAATGAGGTGTGCAGGAGCTTTTAGACATAAAACAGAAGGAGCAAAGCGGAACACAACTCGTGCAGGAGATAAGGAAACAAGCCAATGATGTACGACACTTCCTTCAAGTTTTTTGTCGCTCTCTATTGGGATATTAAAAATTGTCACTCAACGCTGTAGTTCATTTTCAGGCCAGAACATCTACCATTTCCATGCCATACAGAGTTCAAAGAATAGAGGAATTTGTACAGCAGCTCGAGTCGGGAGACTTAAAGCTTCGAGTCCGGGTGCTAGAGGTATATATATTTAATCACGTCTTAAACTCTAGATTGTTGAATTACAGTAACTTAGCAAATAACACAATTTCACTTGTAAAACTTCGCAACATAACATTGGTGATGGGGATCTTAGTCTGAAAGAGCAGCAAGGAAAGCAACAATACTTCAGATGGCAACGATTTATACCGTGATGGGCGGTACCCTTTTGAATCTTGGTATCACCCTGAGCTCTCAAGGCAGCCAAGCTGTTGCGAGCGGATCGTTCGTCGGGGCAGGTGAGCTCTTTTTCGATGTCGTAGAATTGTAAGTTCGAGTTTGAAGTTACTAATTTTACCGTCGATTGTTTGGTGAAATGCAGGAGTTTTCATGGCGCTCGTTCTTCGGTGTATGCAAAGGGTTAAAAGGCTAGACAAATTTGAGACAATGATCTGATTTTTGACCCTCCAAACACCATAAACTTGATCCCCACTCAGCAGAAACTCAGCTACAAAATCCCTTCAACAAGCTTAAAGAATCATTTTTCTTTATTTATTTGGAAGACGGAAAACAAGCGCAAGTCCCAGGCAGTTGGAAAGTGAAAACTGCATACAGGGAGGAAACAAAAAATTGGTTGTGGGTTACAGAAGAGGCAGCTGATATACATACCTCCTTTAGAATTTGGATCAGTGACTTCCACTATTATAAATGTAATATATATTTTTTTTACTTTTATTTTATCTAAGGCAGTTTCATTCTCTGATTCTCCATTTTTTCCCTCATTGGAAGAGATTATAATTATTAAAGCATTAGTTTTCAAGTTTCAAGATCTGTTTTTTAGCACTTTCGTTTCTCGGTTTTCTTATTTCTTGTTTTCAATTTTCTAGATATATAGCACATGATAACTTTTCTGTATTGTTTCTCATTTTTAAAAAACGTAGGAATTTAAATAGGAAACAACAAATTTAAGATTCTTATTTTTGGTTTCTATTTTTATTTTTTTCACAAAACATTTACAAAAGTATCATTTTATTATTTTTTACTTACAAGATTAACAATAAACATCAAATATTAAATATAATGTAAAATTTTGAATATTTAATTTAAAAATTAATTTTTATATAATTTTTTAATTTAAAATTTTAGATAATAATAAATTGGAAAGGAGGATCAAACATGTTTTTGTTTCTTTTTTCAATAAAAAAGAAAGAGAGAAAGACTATTCAAATATCAAATCTAATTATATCTTTCTTGATTAAAAGATAAGAAATGAAAATAGGAAACAAGAATGTTACCAAAGTACTATATTTAGGGTTATAAATGACGTCATTACATCCAAAATAAGAAATTGATTAATATAATAGTAATAATCTTTAGATTTAATTTAATGAGCTTAATTTAAGTATGGTATTTTAGTAATATTTGGTGGTTGATTTAATGGAACTATAAATTGCAAGTCTTCAGCTCATTAATAAGTTATAAGTTTGGTCAATCATTTATGAAGAAAGATAGGATTGTCCATTGACATTAAATTATCGTCTTAGATAAAATTATATTATATTAGATAGAATAACGAAGGGACAAAAAATGTATTTTTATTTTATCCACCAACATGGATTAAAAGGCATTTGATCAAATGATAATTAATAAATGCTGCTTTATATAAAATAATAATAATAATAATAATAATAATAATAATTTTTTATGGCGTGAGAAATTTGTACCATTGTTCTGGACATGGATATATGATCAAAATACATCTGTTAACTATTTCTATTAGTCGTATTGTATATTTTTAAAAAATAATTTGACTCGATTTAATTGATATATTTTTTTTCTTTTCTTTGCAATATCGATAGGAAAACTCATCATAGTTAGCTTATCCATAACATATTTAGTAAGGCTAACAATTTTTTATGCTCTTTCAAGACCAATTTTCAATATTATGCTAGAAATTTCTTAATTTACTGCTAGCCTTAAGAGCTTGAGTTGATGGGTTATATAAACCGTGTTATACGTTCAATCGCATTAACAACAGGAATCGTTCAAGGCCCGCACGAGTTGTGAGATGTTCTCGAATGATATATGATGTATATGGTGTATAATTTGAGGATAGTGTATGTCACTATTCAGGTGGGGGTCTGATTTGGGGTGCATAAATATGTGGGGCAATTGGCAAACTATGTGCATTGTGTTGGCTGGTTGATTGGTAGGGTGGGTTGGCCTGTTGGATTGACCCTCCACGAGCCAAAGCCCACCCAACTTCTTCCATAGGAACATATAATTGGAGAGAGTCATTCCATTAATTGTAACCACTCAAATTTTGGTATCCTTAATTTCATCTTCATCTTGTCCCCTACTCGATCTTCTACGTCAGCGAACGCTATTAAAGTATATACTCGTGAGTAAGGGTTTCATGTCACTATATCAACAGGTTAAGACACCTAACTGTGAGCAAAATGTCATGAGTTTTAATCCGCACACTCCTATATTGTAATAAAAGGAAAAAAGAAATACATGAGTGGGGTTACGACTATACCTATTGCATTTTGGGTAGCCACCATAAAGTTGTGGATTTAATAGTGAATTTATCTTCTCGAACAATTGTACAACATAAAATTGTGGTCTTTACATTTAAAAATAAAAAATTCATATGTTGATTTCATTATCGATTTTCAATAGTCTTCGCATAGAAATATATTTTGATCATCTAACTTCTTCAAAACAAAGGTTAAAACACATTTCCATAATGAATTGAGTTTGAAAAATCAAGTTTACCCTCGAATCTGAACTCATTTTCTCAACTTTGATTTTTCCTAGTTGTCCCAATGATCACTAGACCAACCTCTCCATACAACGAGAATTTAATCCTTATACTTATAAAAGTATAAGGATTAGAACGACTCGTGTGTCCTACCTTATCTATCTACCACTTAAAACAGTCAACATCTATCAACAAATACGACACAGCAACAACTAAATAGAATATTAATTCAATTTTTTTAATACAACAATCTATGAGAAAAGTTTCGAACATAATAGGCATCTGATCATAATTCAAAACTTGAAAATTTTAAAATACATAATCATGTAAGACACAAAAATGGATAAAGTAATGGATATTTTTGGAGTGTGATGGAGGAGTATAAAGGAATAGTTCCATGGGAAAGGAAAATAAGTGAAGGGAAAGTTGAATTTGTTTTGTTTGGTTTCAACGTTTGGGGGTTGGCGCTGCGCAATGCGCTTGGGCTTTGCACAGCTGGAAGTAGCAGACACCGTTAAACGTCCTTCGAAGTTGCGTCGACGCCAGGCCCCACTCCCCACTCCCCCCCTTCTATAAACATCCCATTGCCCAACCCAACTGGTCCGTTCCTTCCCCTCTCTCTCTCTCTCTACTCTCTCTCCTCTCTCAGAATCAATCATACTGCGCCTTTACCTTCCACAACATCTTCTTCTCCTTCTCAAAGCGCACTCATGGCGGTAAGAAATGCTAATCTCTTCAATTTCTTCAGATTTATGTATTGCTGCTGACTGCCCATCATTTTTTAGCACTATTACGTTGTGGGTTTTGTAAAAGACTGTTCCTTGTTTGAGTTTTTTTCGATTTGATTCTTACTTTGCTCTGCTCTTTCCCTTTGGATCTTCTTCTTCCTGTGGCTTTTCTCCCTTTCCCCCTTGGAAGAATAAAATAGACCCTGTAGTTTTGTCTCTGTGTTTGGAACTGTGGTGGGTTGCTTTTTTTTTTTACCCTTTTGCCCACTTTTCTTGACTCTTTCTTGTAGTTGACGGGTCTGTTTGCAAGCATTTGGCCCTATCTGCATGGTTTTGTTAGTCTGCTGATTTTGCAGAAGGATTGGTGGGTTTTCTTCCCATTTGTTTGGTTATGAAGTTTCTTCCCTTGGGAATGTGAGCTTTTCAATCAATCAGCATTTTTAAGCATTTACGAATATGCTCGAGATGACTTTGGAGGGTTTTGGCTTTATTTAGCGTTCTGTGACAAATGTATGTAATTTACATCTAACTTAGAGTTCATCCAAACAAACAAACAAAAGTGCCCAACTCATATTTTATGATGCCAAATGTCCTACAGCAAATTGATAGTTTCAGTTTAAGAACGAACGAGGAACTAAGTGAAAATCTCGTGTACGATTCTCTGGAGTGCCTTTGTATATAGGTTGGGGAAGAATTGTGTTTCTGATGTCAGTTTCTATGAATGTTGAATCTGACTTCCATAGTCCTTTTCTGAAGGCTTTCATTTTCTCCCATGTTTTTACCAAGGGATTATCCTTGACATCGAACTTAATTCAAGACTTGTCTCACCATTGGGTTAGCTCTTCATAGCATGAGGTTGGTTAGCTGTAAGGTGTTGGTTTAACTTGGGGAATTTACTCTTATTATAAACCATAAAGGATAGTTGAAGAGCTCTCTCTAATCCGTTTTGTTTCCGATTAGAGAGGATTATTGAATTGTGAACATGTAAGGGCAAGGATATCGCGATTTGGCGGAAGAAGAAGAGAGAAGAGATGATAGAAGTATACTTCCGCTTATTTGAAGCGTCCCCCGTTAATGTCTTTGTCACTTGTTTTACTCTCACTAAGATATTTGCCTAAATATAAGTACCTCGCTACAACCAAGTATATATTTATGCCATAATATGCAAATATTTTGTCATGAAATGACTGCCATCCTTGAGGTTCTTGATTCTGCAGGAAAAAGGCAGTAGCAGTCCATTGCCAAAGTTCGGCGAATGGGATGTCAACGACCCAGCATCCGCCGAGGGGTTCACAGTAATCTTTAACAAGGCCAGGAATGAGAAAAAGACTGGTGGGTTGCCTGACTCTCCAGCGAAGGACGACCCCACGTACAAGCATGGAGCTGTTCTTGGAAAGCCTCAGTCTGTAAGTTCTTTGCAGCAAAATCTTTTCGATTTCTTTGACTGGTTTCGAGAACTCAGGATTGGAAGCCATGTTTGTTAGACAGTTGGCTGATGTGTCCTTTATGTCTACCTCCTCAGCTTCTAACTCTACACTCAGCATATTCTTGCAGTCATTGAAGCCACATTGTCAGATCAATTTATATCATCAAATTCTCTTTGTTTGGTGCCTAAATCTTTTCTCTTTTTGTTGTCCTTTTCTGGGCAAGGAGTATTTGTGTAAATTACTAATAGAGCAATTATTGTAAACATATCATGTTGTTTAAACTTCAAACCAATTCCATCCATATATTAGAAGTACAACACTGCTATTTTCTCACGATTGCATGTTGGGATTTATTTGCAGAAAAAATGGTTTTGCTGCTTGCAAGCTGCAGAATCATGAGGCTTTCGGCTCGACTGTGGGGTTCAGCAGAAATGTATAATCTGCAAAATTCTCGACACACGACTACTTTATCTCTACGACTACAAAACTGAAGCTGTATTTAGAACCTGTGATGATGGATAATGCTGGACTCCATTTGTTAGAACTTGTCAATAATTTGGGTTTTGGGGGGATGAAGATGATTAAAACATCATTGTCTTGTTATGTTATTGTTCTTCTGCATGAATGGCAATTGTTGGAGATTGTTTGCTTATCAAATCCTCCCTCCTCCCTCCTGTGCCCACTAGTTGTGAAATGATGTTGTTTGTGACAGTTTCTTGCCTGAATGATTTCAAATGTATCTCCTTTTTTTTTTGTGTAATCTGAAACTTTGTGCTGGGATTTTTCATATCCTTCGTTCTGCATTGTCTCTGTTTTCTACAGCCATTGGTTTTTACTCCCAGATTCTGGTTGCTGGACATTGGAATTTTATGTTCTTTGTTGGAATGATGATTTAGAGTGGTTTCGGTTGTTGAAACTTCAGATATCTCGAGTTTATTATTATTATTTTAGTACTGAGGTGAGAGTCGAAACTTACGATTTTTTAGTTGGAAATACATGCGTTAAATAATTGAGTTAGATTTGCATTGGTATCTCGAGTTTATTATTAGTTTGTTTATTCGGTTTCTATTTTGGTGCTTCAAATTTTTAAATAACGACCTTACTTCTTATAAACATTAGATTTGGGTGATGCTATTTCATATCAATTTCATTTTCCATTTTTGAAAAATATGCATGTTCAAGTTCATTAGCATTTTTATCTATTTTAGAATTTTTGTTTAAAATTAAAACTGACTCACAAAAATGGTCATAAATATGCAGATGGGGTGGAAATCGAACTATTGAGTTATGCTTAAACGCACCATCTTTTTTCGTGATAAGATAAAAAATAAAATAAAGGTTGGAGTTCGTACACAACAATAATATTCTTATTCTAAAAGAATATTACATTTTTAGTCTCCAATTTAATTTATTCTTTGGATAATTAACTTAATCATTCAGCTAACAGCTAACAAGTTCTTTCCTTTAGCGAGATAGGAGATGGAGCAATCAATTTTTTTTTATCCATTAAACCATATCGAATTAACTAAGAGATAACAAACTTAATAAGCAAAGAGAAGTGATACATTTAATTATTGTCGAATATTTTAAGAATTTATCTTTATTCTTTTTATTTATCTTATTTTATTTTACTATTTTAATGAATCAAAAATTTTCTTTTCTAAAGTATTGTGATATGTATTATTTCAGGAATTCTCTTCCAACAATTATGTAAATAGAGCCAAAGCGAGCGTTGGTCGAAATGTTGTACTAAAGAAAACAATTATGTAAATAGAGGAACTCATTCTCAGACTGCAATGGATTAATGCGATTTTGACACTTGGTATTCCATTATCAAGCGGCCATGAATCGGTGACGGAAAAAGCTTCACTATTTTTTGTTTCCTTCAGCAGCTCCCGTCACCGTTCGGAAACCCAGCAGACTTATCCACATTCCTTTAAAGCAAATCCAAATTCTCAACATGATAACCAATTTCAATCTTATCTCCTGCAACTTCTTGTCTCCATCTCTTCCTTTAAGAATCCCAAAGCTTGGAATCGCCCACCAAAATCAAACCCAGAAATTACGCTCCCAAATTATCCCCTTCAAGTTTCCGATTTGGGTCTCCCCCAATTTCAACAACCGTCGAGATTCAAGCTCTAGCAGAATGAGTCTGCTCCAAAAATGTCGCACCGCAGGAGACCCAGATGGGGAAAAATCGACCGCTGTAGAAACTGAGCGCGGCGGCGGAAATGGTGGGGAGGGAAGAGACTGGACGACCTCGATTTTACTGTTTGTTTTCTGGGCTGCTCTTATGTACTATGTCTTCAATCTCGCTCCAAATCAGACTCCGGTATATTACATTACATAACCTGTCTTCTTCTTTTCTTCTTTTCTTTTTTGTTTCTTCCTGTAATGCAATTCCATGTGTTCCCCTGAAAATCTGCAGTCAACGGACTTGTATTTCCTGAAGAAACTTCTGAGATTGAAAAGTGACGATGGTTTCAAAATGAATGAAGTGCTTGTGTCTCTCTGGTATCTTATGGGCTTGTGGCCCCTTGTCTATGGCATGCTGCTGCTTCCTTCTGGTAGAAGGTACCTTCATCTTCTTCATTCAAAACCACCATTTATGAGTCTAATAGAATCTTGTAGGGTCAGATGATGGTCTTCTTTGATCAACCAGAGCATGGTGTCTAAACAAAAATAAAGTAGTCTATGGTAGTAACTAATTTGGACTTCATTCGTCCAATCAGCTGAACTGTCATCATTTTCAGCTATACTTTATAATGGTATAAGTTTCACCATACCAAGATATTGTCCATCTTTTTATGTACAATAGTTTAAAATCTTGAAGACTGCCATCTAATTGTGATTAGTAACTCATGGGGTTAATTTATACAAATAAGTTGATTTATTGCAAGAGCCTTTATTACAGTGTCCAGCTTTTGGAGTTGATAGTAAGTATTGTAGATTGGAGTGGAGCAGCCTACCCATCAAGTGATTCAAGCATTTTTGTCTTATAAAGTCTTGAATTGCACATCTGATTTGTTACTTAAAGGTCACCGGCGTCTATGCTGTGCGTGGTCGGGTTTAATGTGAAGGAAGAAGAAGCTAGATAGGGTTTAGCTTTCCTGCTTCATCCAGTTCTATTCAAATTGCATAGTGACATAATTCTTGTATCTGCAGCTCAAATAGCAATGTTCCTGTCTGGCCTTTCCTAGTACTGTCAGTATTTTTGGGTGCTTATGGTCTTCTTCCATATTTTGTACTTTGGAAGCCACCGCCCCCTCCCATCGAAGAAGATGACCTCAAGAGATGGCCTTTGAATTTTCTCGAGTCGAAATTTACTGCTGGGGTATGGAAAATTCTTCCCTTACCATCAATGGATTTAGATACTGTAATAAATGCAATGTGTAACCGTAACATATCATAGAACCAGTGTGAGAACTCTCTTGGTTTAAAACTTTAGACATTCTTCACAGCAAGAACAGGTTGAAGATTGTGTTGATACTTGACATTCTATTTGCCTTTACTGGTGCGCATATTCGAATGTCTTATAATCATCTCATATGACTAAACTAGTTTGAAAATTGCATGATGTCTCAGAAGCATCACTATTTTAAAATCTGTTACCTGATCTACCACAACACACAGAGGCACGGCACGCACACACAACGCACACACACAAGATCAATGGTTTTTGCAATAAAAGCATCATCAGTGCTTCAGTTGTTTCTCTCGTCTTTTAAGTTTGATTCAGGATGAAAACTAACCATGTTGGGATCAGATAACATTTGCTGCAGGACTAGGAATAATATTTTATGCTGGATTAGCTGGTGAGAGTGTGTGGAAGGAATTTTACCAGTACTTCAGAGAAAGCAGATTTGTAAGTCTAGCAATACAATTTCCTCACATGCTGTTGTAGTTATTTGCGCCGTGTCTTTGTATCTATGGTGGGTCGTCACAATCTTATGGTTTGTAGGCTAGTTTTAGAAATTTTTTTCTGCCACTCCTGGAATCAGATCAATGATCAATAGTTTTTCTGCTGAGGGTCTTTATATCAATTTTCTACTATTGAAACGTCATATAGCCTTACCTCGCTCTCGAAACATTTTTTATGCAGATCCATGCCATGAGCATCGATTTCATGCTACTATCTTCATTTGCTCCATTTTGGGTTTACAATGACATGACTGCTCGAAAATGGTTCGGATTTCAATCTCATGCCAATCCTTATTCCTTATTCAGTCCTGTTTAAGCCTTCTTGACATTAATGTTGCATAACATCGCAATGAACTCATACCAGGTATAACCAAGGCTCTTGGCTCCTTCCGTTTTCGTTGTTGCCATTATTGGGTCCTGCCTTGTATCTCGTCCTACGACCGTCACCAACGACGACACCTGTCCCAGTCAACACTGCTCCATCTGAACCGAAATAATCTTGCTTCTAAAGTGAACCAGAACAAGAAAAAGGAAACTTGGCTGCAATGGTGGAAAAGAAGGTTCAGGTACAGGGAGAAGTTTTGTATCTCCACTCCACATATGTTAGATTAGGAAACGAAAAAATAATGTAAAATCAAATGATCCTGTGAAGCATTATTATGTTGATTTGATTAAGTAGCAGCACAATATATTATGCTTCAAACAAGGTTATTTAATTAATTTATTTATTTTTAACCTTGTTTTGACAACAGTCCCATGTAGGAAGAAAAACGTTACTTTTCAAAAAAAGAAAAAAAGTACAGCATTTATGATCATAATCAAAAATTTTTACTACAATATGTGAGGGTCGCATATACCTCGAGAATTTCAATACTACATTAGTCCGATCTGATCCTAAAAATGTGAAGGAACTCACGATCAAATAGATACTTTAATCAACATCGAACAATTGGCATAGTTATTTTCTTAATCCAAATATATCTTATAATGCAGAAGCCTCTAAATTTTTTGCGGACTAGCGTTGAATTGAGCGATCAATGTTATATGATTTTGTTATTAAAGAAAACATGATAATAAATAAATATATAATAATTTATAAGCATATAATATATAAATAAAATATTAAATTATTAAATTAGTCCTATATCTAAAGATTGTAACTCGAATGTACTTGTATTTAAAAAAGAGAAGTTTAAATTTCGATGTTAATTTTAGAGTATTTAAAAAAAAAAAGTTCTTTAAATTTTGGTGTTAATTTTAGTAAGTCTATGGTAGATTTATTGTATTTGAGTTTTATTTTTAATACTCTTTTAAAATTGAAGGCAAAGCTAAAAAATTTAAAAATCTATTGACACAATAATTCGATTAGATTTTGTTTTATATTCATGTACTTATTTGATGCATGTTGAAACAGAATAATCCAGTTGACGCGTAATGATCCTACGTCTCTAATACATCATCGTATGTTCCATAATAGGTCGCATTCTTCTATCCTTTCTGTGTACCTTAGGTGGAGGGTGAAAAGGCTCCCTTTCGGGGGGACCCAAGCTAGGGATGACAATGGGGCGAGGCAGGGCTAGGGGGCCCATCTCCATCCCCGCCTCGTTGGGAATTTTTTCTCCATCCCCGCCCTCGAAATTTTGGGGTGAGGACGAGCGAGGATTCCTCGAATGGGGACAGTTCCCCATTATAAATATATTTTTTTAATTTTTAATTTTTTAAATTAATTTTTGTTATTATTAGTATAAAAAGTGAACAAAAAGTGACTAAAAGGTATTAGCTTGAGTTTAAAAAAAATTTAAAAAGTATTTAGAAAATTAATATATATTAATATTATTATATAAAAAATAGAAAAAGTAATAAAAAATTAAACAGGACGGGGATGGGGCGGGGAGACCCATCCCCATCCCCGCTAGGGAACCCGATTGGGATCCTCCGTTTGATCCCGTCTCCAATCAATCCGAGAAATCCCCGACTCGATTGGGTCTGATACCGACGGGTATTTTTAC
Source organism: Momordica charantia (assembly GCF_001995035.1). Next base: position 1,076,241 of record NW_019104503.1, read on the forward strand.
CATCCCTAGCTCGAACCATTTGAAAACCATGGGATAAAACTCGTAATTTAACCTAAATAAAATACAAATGTAAGCATATATATCTTTTCTATTATAATACTTAATTTAAAAAAAAAAAGAATAAAACCTTCGCCATTTAAAATATTATACTTATTATATACTTGGAGAATATTTATATGATTATTATTTTTTTTAGAATATCAGACCTAAAAAATATGAAGTTTCATTTCACATTTAAGATTTATTTTTTAATGTATGATTTTATGTCTAGATTGACATTAATTATATGATCTCTCCAAAAAAAATAACACTAAATAATTAAATAATAATATCGTTAATGTAATAATTTGGTATTTTGTATTTGTATCGAAAGAGGAAGAATATTAAAATACGGGAGAGTGGAGGGGGAGAGTTTCAGAGAGAGTGGGGCATCGCAAGAGGAAGAGGATGAAGCAAGATGAGAGAGAAGAGCCTGAGGAGGAGATCGGATTTCAAAGAGACTCTGATTCATTGAATCACAGAAACCAAATTCTAATCTTCCAGCTTTCTCAAAAGCTTATCCATGGCGACCTCCATTCCCGAATCCAAGCTGCCAAAGATTTGAGGAACCTTGCTCGCAAGTCTTCCCCCAAGTCCCGCTCCAACCTCGGAGCTTCTAGTCTCATTCAGCCACTCGTTTGCATGCTTCTCTCTCCCAGTCTTGATGCTCGTGAGGCCTCTCTACTTGCCCTTCTCAATCTCGCTTCCCGCAACGAACGGTTCGTCTCTCTATCTCTTACACTCTCCTCTCTTTCTTTTCCTGTTGCGCTAATGTATGATGCGGATGCCCGTAATTGATCCAATCGCCCCATTAATTCGAGCTGCCTGCTGCTTAATTTCTGGGTTTTTGTTCTTTTTCCTCGTCCCTTTATCAATGTGGGGGTGCCCAGAAGGAGGATTTTGGATATTGAAATTTTACTGGAGTTCTTAGTTTGGGAGTGGTGAATGGGGTTTCGGAAATTCACTCTGTGTAGAATGCCGTCCTCCATATCCTTTCGCTGACTGTTCATTCAGTCTCACCTTTTGCAGAAATCCATTTGATAAATTCAATGTTTCACTGCAGAAGCTTGATCTTGTACTCTGATTCTGAACTTATTCTCATATTCGCCCCCTCCCCAGTCCCCCCTATTTCCCGACAAGGAAATTTTGGATATCGATGCAATAGGTAGCGAGCTTAGTTTCATTTCAGAATGCCATCCTTGACATCTCAGTTTTGTTATTCAGGATTTACTTGTCCAATTGCAAGGATCACTAGATTTTCCACTTGCTTTTTGAATTTATTCCTGGGGTGATGAAGTTATGAATGTGGTTATTCTTGTAGATCATTTTGTTGGAATATATGACTTCAGGGACTATGATGTTTGGAAACTTTCCTATTCTTGCATTAGTTTCTTTCCTCCCCCAACCCCGCAATTTAACTCTCCCAGGGAAGAAGCCAAGGGTTAATGGAGGATGAAGTAGCTGAATCTGAATGTTAGGTCTTGGTTTACTTACATTTAATATCTACATTATGTAGATTTATTTGTGCAAATGTCATCCAATTTTCTTTTTCCTCGTGCAACTTCGTGATTTTGACACGAAGAACCGTTTGGGTGCAATGGCTCCTAAATTGCTCGTAGAAACTGTTGCGTGGTGCGATTCTTGTTTCGTCAGGGGCAGGGTGTTAATTGAGTATGCAGTTCTCTGTGTTCTGGGTCATAGGCTGGTTTTCTCTTAGACTCTTAGTTTCAGTTTTATGACATGTTTTACAGCTGAATATACCATTCCATCGTCTCACACCATTCCTATTATTTCTTCTATTATCAGGAACAAGATAAAAATAGTTGCAGCTGGTGCTGTTCCTCCTCTTTTAGAGCTGCTTAAATTCCAAAACCTTAGTTTGAGGGAATTAGCCACTGCAGCAATCCTAACCTTGTCCGCTGCTGCATCAAATAAACCGGTTATCTTGTCCGCTGGTGCAGCATCTCTTCTGGTTCAGATTCTCATTTCTGGAAGTGTTCAAGCTAAAGTTGACGCAGTAACAGCTCTATACTATTTATCCGCCTGCAACGAAAGTGATAACTGCCCTATGATGCTTGATCCAAGAGCCGTTGCCCCTCTAATTGATCTCCTCAAAGAATGCAAGAAGCATTCAAAATTTGCTGAAAAAACTACATCGCTGCTGCAGATAATTTCCAATTCCGATGAAGGACGAACTGCAATCTCCAACTCGGATGGTGGAATATTAACTCTAGTACAGACAGTTGAAGATGGATCTCTTGTGAGCACAGAGCATGCAGTGGGAGTTTTGCTCTCCCTTTGCCAGAGTTGCCGAGAGACATACCGCGAACCCATTTTGAAGGAAGGTGCAATCCCTGGCCTGTTGAGACTGACAGTAGAGGGCACAGCTGAAGCTCAAGAAAGAGCTCGCAGGCTTCTGGATTTGCTTAGAGATTCTCCTCAGGAAAAGAGAATGAGCTCCACAGATCTGGAGAGAATGGTTTACAAAATTGCTGCTGAGGTCGACGGCGTAGGTCAAGCAGCTGAAACCGCCAAAAGATTAATGCAAGAAATGGTTCAGAGGAGATTAAACACTGTGTAAAACCGCATTCAGATTGGAGCGAACTGAACTCCAACTTGTACATTGCCGTAGATGTCTTCTTGACAATGCCACTCTTTCTTCTCCCCAGAAGGGAAGCCTTGGGAGAAGGGTTGAATTTTCACTTGAGGATTTGGTTTGGCCACTCTCTGCTACTTCTGTATTCCAAAGTAAATTGGGAAAAAGAAGCCAAAAAAAGAAACAAAAGAAAGTCAGTTGGCTTTAGATTTTCACTGGAGTAACTTCCATTGCTGATGATGTTGAGACATTATTAGTAGGCTGTATATTTTTGACTCTCATCTCTCGTACATAAGAATATCATTTTGTACATCAATCTCTTCTGATCTCATTACTTTTAATGACACCATTTTCTTAGGCTGTTGGAAAAGTTAAATTGTGATTTTGCCAAAATCGATGCTAAACAATATTTGCAGGGGAGGGGAATCAACAGGGTGGTACCCCTCCCCACGAAACCGACCCGACCCGACCCTTAATAATGTTATGAGATGAGTATTTCAAAAGTTAAAAACTAAATTACAAGTTCAGTCCTAGAAGGTTAATTTAACCATATTTGAAATTATATTGTGTAGGATATGAACTGTTTTTAACTAATAAATTATGGGTATGATTAAGTCTACAAATTAAAATGAATATCTGAAACTATTTTTAGGAAGATTGAAATTGATTATTATTTCTTTGTTTGAATTTAATCTATTATTCTTTCATTTCCATAGGGGAGAGTACTTAAATACCCTTAGTGCTCCATCTTCCTGAGATGATAATGGCATGCTTTGATGAATATCTAAACTAACATTAAAACTTCAAGATATCCATCTCCAATCAATTATGCATTGAAAGTTTTACCTTTTAAAACATACAAGTTTTTAAAGAAAAATGCGGATTCACAAAAGTCAATATTATTAGTATAGTTTCGAAAATACATTCCTCGATTAAATTTCCATTTTTTAAGATTAGATATTTAATTAGTCTCATCTACGGCAATAGAAAAAACCATTTATTTTAAATGTATTTTGGTATAATTAATTATTTATAGAGATGTATTTAATATTTAATATTTTTCTTCTTTATAACATAGTAGATAATGTAATTATTACTATCACCATCGTATAATCATTATTATCTAAAAAATTTATGATTTGATTTTTTTTAATTATAGTTGACTATTTAATATTCAAATACTTTACACATTTTACAGGCTTGGGCAAATAATTTTGGAAAAAATGTAAGTCCAAACTAGTTATATTAAATGAAGAAATAAAAATTGTGTTGACTTCAATTACGTTATTGCCACTGTCGGTGTGACCATAAGTATAGAGTAGACCGCTCCAGCTCAGATCACATCGAGAGATGAAATCAACGATCTTCGTCCACGTAATTCGAGTGGACACGTGGAAGCATCGTACGGTTTGAGCCAAGGGCAGTGCGCCCCACGGCTACGGTTACCGTAAGAATATCAAGTTTCTTCTTTTTAGTTTAATAATTAATAATTTATTTATTTAATTTATCGTCCGCCTTTTCTCTCGCCGACTACTCGGTCACTCTTGACTTTTTTTGGGCTTCGTAAAATCTAGCACTTCCCCTGCTGCTCACTGTTCGCATCTCACTCAATGGAGGGAGAAACAAGCTAGATGGAGTTCAATTGCTCGAGTCGTCTTCTTGATTGAGTCAGGTAATGGTTAATTCTTCTTCTTTTCTGATTTATTCGCTTCAGATCAATGTCCTTGCTGGAACTAAAGCTTAATTTTTCGTTTGATTTGTGTGCGTTTTTATTGTGGGTTCTGTTCGGTCATAAATCTTGGGGAAACCCATCTTGTTTCTCCATTTTTATTGTACATTGTTCTCAAGATCTGTAAGAATAGATTGCCCTTATTTTTGTTGTCGATTTTTGTGTGAACGGTTATTGGCGCTGTGGATTTCAGGGTGTTTTGTCAGTTCTTTGATAGTTGTAGATTTGGAAGTTGATGGTTGGAAAGATGTTGGGTCGTTCTTCTCTTCACCGAACTGGAAGCTTTAGACCGGAGAATCTGGGTCAGAATGCGCTTGCCCTGATTGGGAACCTTTGTTTTACTCTGTTTGTGGTTGGGGTTTTGATTTTTACAATTATTGCCGCCACATACGAACCTGAGGACCCTCTTTTTCACCCATCGACCAAGATCACTACCTTCTTGACATCCAACTCCAATGCCACTTTTAAAACTGATAGCACTGTTATGAAGACTGGGGAGGATTTCATGGCTGCCAACCAAACTGCATTTGCAACCTTCCTCAATGAAACTGATATTGTCAAAATCATCGATGCTGAAAACTCCGCCTTGGGTGCTTCTAACGAAGCAGCCTCGCCTGAGTGCAATGGCAATGTGGATGACCCCATCGATTGCCGCGACCCCGAGGTTTTCCATTTGATGATGGAGCACACGATCGAACTGTTCAAGGACATTCATTTTTATCGATTTGGGAAACCAGTTCGTGGGTCTAATGACAGCACCTGTGATATGGCGTGGCGGTTCCGGCCCAAGGAAGGCAAGATTGCTGCTTTTTACAAAGACTATAGAAGGTTTGTGATTACTAGATCTGCGAATTGCACTCTAAGTATCATTAGCATAGGTGACTACCATACTGGTGTGAATGCAAGGAAGAGGAAAAAGAATCCAAAACATAATTTTGAGAAGAAAATGGAGCAGCTAGAGCAAGCGGTCGCTTTGCCTGTTGTTGGGGAGGCTGTGAATGATTCCCTCCCCATGGTCGAGTCGGAAGGCTCATTTAGTCATGGGAAGTACTTGGTTTATGAGATGGCTGGAGATAAATGCAAGAGCATGAACCATTATTTGTGGAGTTTCCTGTGTGCTTTAGGTGAAGCTCAGTATTTGAACCGCACATTAGTTATGGATTTGAAAATTTGTCTGTCATCTATATATACTTCATCAAATCAAGATGAAGATGGAAAAGATTTCAGGTTTTATTTTGATTTCGAGCATCTGAAAGAATCTGCATCCATCTTGGACCAGGGTCAGTTTTGGTCTGATTGGGAGAAATGGCAAAAGAAAGACCGTTTAGGCCTTCATCTTGTTGAGGACTTCCGGATCACACCAATGAAACTTAAAGATGTGGAAGATGCCTTGATATTGAGAAAGTTTGGGTCTGCAGAGCCAGATAATTATTGGTATAGGGTCTGTGAAGGAGAAACCGAATCTGTAGTTAAGCGACCATGGAATTTGATATGGAAATCAAGACGTATGATGGAAATTGTATCTTCCATTGCATCAAGATTAAATTGGGATTACGACTCAGTTCACATAGTGAGAGGCGAGAAAGCAAAGAACCAGGAGCTCTGGCCAAATCTTGCTGCTGATACTTCACCTGATACACTTCTCTCAACATTGCAAGACAAGATTGAAAGCGGAAGAAACCTTTACATTGCTACAAATGAACCAAACACGGCTTTCTTCGACCCCTTGAAAGATAAATACTCTACACATTTTCTCGACGAATACAAGGATCTTTGGGACAAAGGCAGTGAATGGTACACTGAAACAATGGAACTCAACAATGGGGTTCCAGTGGAATTTGATGGATATATGAGAGTATCAGTTGACACCGAAGTGTTTTTAAGAGGGAAAAAGCAGCTTGAAACATTCAACGACCTCACGAACGATTGCAAGGATGGAATCAATACCTGCAGCGTTGCATCCAATTAGTCATTCGCCATTTATTTCTGGAATTGTGCTGAATCAGAGGTCTTATTTCTGTTGCTTTGAGAACCGATTGATAGATTAAGAAATGACTTAGCTTAATAATGAGTTTTGTACTTGCATTAGTAACTATCCTTTAGTCGGACTAATGTTTCAGTTGTTGAGCTTCTGTGTTTGCTGAGTATCATGTATTATATTTTTTTCTAAATTTATAATGATATTTCAGATTGCTTCGGAAACATAACTGTTTATAAGGTAGCTCATAGAAGTTTAAGATTTATCATTCAAAAAGGTAAAAACATCAGCAGGAAAACTAGATGACTCGGGCTGCTAGCAAAAGGTGATTAGCTACATCAACTCAAAATGTGAAAGTCAGTTTCAAGACTGCTAAAAAAGGGACAGAAAGCTTCATATTTACAATGAAACTAGGGGTCTGAGACCCATTCACACTCATCACGCTTCAACTCCTCATGCATATGAAAGGTACAAATGCCATGGCCTGCGGATGCACTTTTAAGATTAGCTATACACTATGTTGCTGCTGTACATATAGTGGAATTCCTCAACCACCTTATTCATTCATAAGGCTCACCAGAAGCAGGAAGCTGTCTCTTCTTCGGGCATTAATGGAGTCCGGCACAGTGGGCATGTAAGGTTCCAGTAGTCCAGCCACTTCTCCAAGCACACTCTGTGGAAAAGATGGCCACAAGATAAATGGTTTATCTCTGATTCAGGTTCAAACTGGGTTAGGCAGACTGAGCAGTCCTGTTCTAGCCATTTGCAGCTGTGAACTTTGTCGTACAGAATTGCTGGGATCCGGCTGCGGAACTCTTCAATGTAACTTCCATTCGGGTTAAGACGGAACTCTACAGATTCAGGAGCATTCTCCATGGAGTCTGCTGACGATGTAGGCGACGAGAGATGGATGCCAACAACATGGAGAATCGATCGAACTAAACCTTTGAAGATGGAAATTGATAGGGCTGTATTTACAAGGATCACACCCAGTACACCTTCAGACGGGGCAGGAAGGCTGGAGAGGCCCATTTTGATCAAAATTTTAGGTAGAAAATAAGTCTTGAAATAGGAAGAACTGGAATCAGCTCAAATGAAACGAAGACCAGTGGAATGTAAACAAGTCACGGTTCTGATTTCAAAAGGTTCTGCAGTACGATCCTTTTGTTGATATCTGATCTGAAAATGCACAAAGGTGGAAGAAGTGATGTTGGAGTTTCATGCAGTAAACAAAGAGAAGAAAAGTTAGAGCAACTTATGAATCATCATTTACATAAGAGGCAAAGTTGGAAAATGAAGAGCGGAGGAAAAACTCAGTCAGACAGAAAGTGACTTAAGAAATAGAAAATTACAACAGCAGAACCTGCAGACAACCAAAGAAATCAAAATTTGGACACAGTTAAACCTTCGATACATTGTGCTCCTTTTTTTTTGTTATTTTTAATGGTTCTAACAGGGAAATGAAGGAGACAGGTTCCCACTGGGAATGAAAACTTCCTTGAGTGAGGATCTGTTAAGATGCTAGAGTCAAGAACATGTCTCAAAAGGACCAAAATTCACATCCACTGCCAATTTTATTACAGAAGGAAAAAGAAAAAACGTAAAAGGAAAAAGAAACAGAGAGAAACCCAACAATCAGAATATACCACAGAATACAGATAGTGAGTTTCCATTGTTCAACTTCAAGATTTGTGCAATCGATTTACCCAAAAACGACCCCCAAAATGCTTGAAAAAGTAATCGAAATTCTACAAAAATAACACCAGGACATACCCCTTCTCGGATCAAATCCAAAACTTCCCAGAAGAATCCAAGGGATCCAGAACTCATCCTTGCAAATTCAGAAAGAAAACCCAGAACCCATGACAGCAAATGAAACAAAGATCATAATCCCAATTTACCAGATTGTGCGCGAGCAAGAAAAGAAAGGAAGAGAGGAGAGGAGACAGTACCAGAATTTCTGAGGCATGCCGTGGAGAGGTGAGAGATTATGAGCAGGAACTGGAAGAGCTCAGAGATCATGAGATGAGAGGAGAGAGAGGTTCAAAGAATCGGTGAGGTTCATTTTTCCTTTTTGTATGTTTTGTTAATGACAAAGGGTCTCTAGTCTCCTAGATGGTTTTATACACAGCAGCCTCCTCCTGTAAACTTCTCAGACAACCCCAAACCTACCTCTCCGCTTCTGAAGGAGACTAACCCACGTTCCTAACCCTGGTTACATTTCTGTCTCTTCTGCCACACTCTGCCACACCCCCAAAACCCCAACCATGGTTACTTTATATCATGAGGTGAGGCAGCTGAGTTTACCCCTTCCCCCCTTTGAAAAACTTTTTCATCTCATGGGGTTTCCTTTTCTTCCTCTCTTTTCTGTTTTTCTCCTTGTGGGATGCGATGGATTGGTCTGAGACAGCAGGTACAGCCACTTATGGATCAAAGTTACCAACTTTACAAGTTACAAACTGCCACTAGAGGAGGATTAGTAACTGTGGATTATTGGTGACGTTATCTGCTTACCTATAAATCTGATAGCCCAATAATTTTGCTCCCCAACTCCTATTTCCCTTTTATTTACTTTCTTTGTTTTTGATGTGCTAACTGCTGAGGATCTGAATGAAGTTGCTTTTCCATAAGGCTCTGTTATTGACCTTTTTCACGTGCTATGCTTAGGTAAACTAGGTTCCTTTTTCAAAAGCCAGTTGTTTTTTGTTTTGTTCTTTTGCTAAATTGTGGGGAAATCTAATTAATGTTAAAATGACAAATTTAGTCTCTGAACCTGTTGAAGCTGTCAAATTAGTTTTGAGAGGTTTAAACTTTTAATTTTCACAGGTTTTTGAACTTTCAATTAGACATTTTTTAAGAATTTATACACTTATAATACACAAAATTGAAATATCGGAGTTTTATAGACTTTGTGTCAAATAGGTTTATAAATTTAAAGAAATATTGAACTAAGTAAAAAAATATGTCAAATATGAAATTAAAAGTTGTTAGATTTATTAGATACGAAATTGAAAGTCTATGACCAATTAGATACTTTATATATTGGAAGAAGACATAAAGCTTCAAATAAATATGTGTGCAGATACTTTAATTAGTTGAGCCAATCTCAAGTTAGATGTACGTGTGTGAAAATGATGGATTTTACCCATCAATTGATTTAAAATAAATTTATATATAGATGATGGATTGTTTATAAGTACAATTAATTATTAAATCAAGCAATCATTAATGAAGATTAAATTAGCCCTAATTTAAAAGTTAATTATTTTAATTTATGACTATAAATTAAATAATAAAATGGACGTCATATTCTGTCATGTAATCAATACATTATAGAATATTACGACATTTGAACACAAATTCATCATAGAATATTACTACTTTTGAAGAGATAAAATTTGATGTGAAATGAAGAGCTAATCCCTAATGTGGTGCACTGTACGATTCGTACATCAATACTTTCTTCAAAATCATTAAGTTTGAGAAGTCTTTCACTCTTAGAATGCGATTTGGACTTTTATTTTATTCATTTCTGATATATATTTATAATTCTTTTTTATAAACTACCTAAATTGTACTTCTTGATAAGATTAATTTATCAAAAATAATTTATAAGATGTCTTACTTTACACTATACAAAATTGTTATCGATTTTACACTATACAATTGCAAAGGTTGAGATTGAATCATCAATTTTAAAGATTATAATAAGTGACTAGCTAATCATCATCAAATTAAAAACAAGAAAAAAATCATAATGTCAAATAGGTAGAAGTGATGTCAAATTATGAAAATTGAGGAAGGAATAATAATTTTTGCAACAAAGGAATTAGAATTTGGTTTTGGTAAAGAAAAAATGTGAAGGGATGAAAATATTTGAGAATAGAGAGAAGCATAAAGGGCACCACTTGCACTTGGTGTGTGACAAATAATCCAGTACGGCACTTCTTATCCTGTGATGGGATGAAGGCCGACGTGTCGGCTATCGGTACAGAGTTGTCCTTTGTAATACGAATTTCATTTACGACAATCGTACTGTGCCCCTTGTCGACGTGTCGTCCAGAGGATTGGTGGGCCGACAGAGCATCCCCATTATTGCACAAGTGTTAACATTTGGGAACCATTCAGAATATGGGACATATTATATATATATAGATATATATATTTTATTATTTTTTTTTATATATATACTCGAATTTCAATTGTTTCAAATTATTGGGAGTAAGCAATGTCCCCATCACTTTCAAAACATTTGCCATTACTGTCTTTTCCATCCAACTTGGTGGGTCAATCAGTCATTTCACTCCCATTTTCTGCCCAAAATTACATTCTTAGATTATCTTTTTTTTTCTTTTCTTTTTTTATTTAATGGGTATTTTAGTACTACATAGCTGAGAAGGAATTTACATCTTATGGTTGGTTTTTGTGTGCATGAGATTAGAAAACTTTTGGATGATGGAAAAAAGAAGTTACAAATACTCGAGCTCTAAATAAATTTTGAAAAGTTGGTTTAAATATCATAGAATAATGAACCTCCCAATATTTATACTAGTATCCAACCCAAAACACCTTATATCATTAGTCGTATTTCTAACCAATATTTGTAGATTTGGCCCTTGTGGCAGTTTTAGAAGGTAAATTTCCATAATTTTTAAGCTGCCCCAAACATAAAAAACTAAAAAAGAATTAACCGATCATTGACACCTGTATTTGACTAAGAGATCATATGTTCGAATCTCCCCTCCCCTTTTTGTTAAAAAAAGAAAAACTAATATTCATGGAATAGATGCCATTATTTTAATGGGAAAAGAAAAAAAAAGTAAGAATATAAAGAAGATGAATTTTACAAGGTATAAATATAATTACCAAATCTGTCTCAACTGCAGATGCAGTATGACCTTACATTTACAAGAAATGGGGAAAGAGGAGAAAATCTCATGTTCAAGTTCAACCTTGGAACCATATATTCTGCTACTACTAACTCAACTCAACTGTGTGGTAAAATACATGCTGACTTTGTGCTATACAGACAAAATAATATTTTTTTTTGGCAATGGTGATTTGTGTTTTATTTCAACAAAAAGAAAAAGAAAGAGTCAAGTATAGTTTCTAGTTTCTGACTAACAATGGCTCAGTAAACAGATATTTGCAGAGGAGCTGGCCTTTATGGCTTGGGGCAAATCTTCTGCTGCATCGGTTATCTTTCTTGTTGGTTCGATCTGCCCTGGAAGTTTTACTCGTTGAACCTTTCGAACCTGCTTCTTCGAATCAACGTTTCGTCTTCGAATGAGATTGGTTGATCCTTCCTGTGAGATAATCAGACAGTTCGTTATCATGCATCAAAATCATCCACTGGTTACATAAATAAAGAATGCATCTTTCCAAAACATCAGAGTGATTCATTCCTTGTTGTAAAGCATAGTTAAAAATTGTACTCAGCAGCTTCTAGTCTGGTTCAGTGGGTCGTAATCGTATGCCTCTCCGGCTTTCACAAACCGTCCCTTCACACGCCTTCTCACGTCGGCTCTTGCCTTGCGGGTGGCGTACCTCACTCTTTTCTCAAACCTATAAGGTGGTTGAAATACAAGTGAGATAACATATGCAGGAGTGTTATGGAAAACAGAATTTGAAATGGATGATTCTATGATGTGCCAAGTCAGTTCATGCAAAAAGAACATAACGGTCAGATCTTAAAGTCAAGAGGACTCTTTCGCCAACTACTTTTGCTTGGGGGAGGGCGGGGTTGGCTCAGAAACTCTTGAGACTGAAATGGCTTTGATGAAGTGATAATTCCAATGATATGAAAACAGAACGATTCACTGCCCCGCCACAGCCCAGCAGGAAGAAAGGCAAAAGTTGGCCTATTAAATTCAAGGATTGGAAGCAAAGGAGGCAAAGAAACTTACTTGCGCGCCTTCTTTTTCTCCTTATAACGCAGAACGGCATTGTTACGATCAGACGATGGGAAAGAACTTTCAGTGCCAGGGGCACACCATGGAGGCTCTCCCATTAGAAGCATTGAAGAGGCTCCACAGTCTTGATAATCACCAGCACTGCTCTCGCCAGTGAGGCCAGAAAATGACAGACCCGATTGTGCTTGCCTTGTGTTGAAACAAAGAATCGGTTCGGTTTTAGTACTCATGATCGAATCGGCAGATGCACCATTGCTATAGGCTGGCTGCATCGGTTTAACCACTCCAACGGAAGACCCCTATGGAAAGTCATTTCAGTTCCAGTAAGGCTTTTAAGTGAAACCAAATAAGCATATTGTAGTATAAATGGGATGAAGGCACAATTGCAGTGTTTCACCACAAAATAAGGAACACTCAAAAGACATGGTTGATGTATAGATAAGAAATTTGACTTCCAGTTATTCTGAAAAGCAGGCCCCAACCATCAAAGGACTATATTTCAACCTATAGACTTCGAATTCCCCCGCCCTGCACAAGCTATCCAGTGAATGATATAATCTTTGTCATTTCTATCGAATTAGTCTCAATCAAACGTCACAAGTTGTAAGCTCTGCTTCATACTCATGAAGCAGCTTGAGTTAAACTAACCTCCAGAACCAGATATATCTAGGTATGGTAAATCAAGAAGGTGGTCAGATTGAAGCGTAGTTTTCCAATAGCATAGAGCTTGGAAAGCTCGGACCAGTGAAGATTCGAGCAACTACTAGACTAGACTATGTTGAGTGACATAGTGGTTTCTCAGTTGTGGTGCAAACAAACATTTATTTGTGGGATTTTTTGAGTAGGCTTGCATAGTCTCATATAAGATAGCTGGTTTTACTTTGAGGACAATGTTAAAATCCAAACCATATCGTAGTAATATCCGTCATATGTTAAAGACCAAACCTTATCATATGGGTCCAAAAATATCAACAAGGGGAACACAGACGGAAGCATATGGTAAAGCAGAAGATCATATAATCGAGGAATGTTAACAAAAAGCTTGGCTAGAGAAATTTCATAAGGAAAATGAAACAAATCAAAACAAGCACCTCTGCAGCAACTGAGCCATGGCATATTGAATCTTCGAAAGACACGTCTTTTGCCTCAAAAAGGTTGTCGATTCCACAGTTCTCAAAAAGTTCTTCAGGATTATTAGAGCCTACACCAAATAATTCCTCATAGTTTTCAAGACTCAAATCCATTTCATCCATATCAAATTCCTTGTAGATGTCATCATCTTCGCTGCAGAGTCCAGCAACTTTTGTTCCAGGACAGCAAAACTGCATACCAAAAATGTGATGCTTGAAAAAATCCTTGAGGACCAAGAAGCAGATATTGGGAAATCTGCAGCAACACGCATATGATTCCATATAATGACAACAGTTGACTGAATAAAATCTAATAGCATGTTTACATAACAATGTTCAAGGCTCAAATTTCAAACTCGAAGTATTATCATTTACAATTTCTCAAGTATATCTATCAAAAAGAGTTGTGAGAAGTAGCAGTGCTGTGAGAACATTTCTTGTAATCCGAATGAAGTGAGGGGTGTTAAAGAGGTCCACGATTACTAAAAGAAACTTGAATATTGGATTCTTGTGTGATGTGAAAGAAACTGCAATGAGAATAGAATCGTGCGCTATCTAATGTTAAACAATGACACCATGGTAGCCATGTATGAGGAGAAAATCCACGAAAGGGTCATAACTAACATCACTCAATCGACAGTGCTAATAAGAGGAGAGAAATTCCTCCTAGAAACTATATTTGCAGGTTTTAAACAATAAACTTGACGGCAAATTCAAGTATTATCATAAATTTATAATGCACCTTGGGTAAAGCCACATTAGCCAATTCATCTGGCTGATCTGAAGTGTGAAGCTTAGAGCCAAAGTCAGTTAGTGAAGATGATCCAACCCAAACATTTGACTTTTCCCTGCTGCAAACATCACTAGATTTAGCTGAGCCAGGCATTCTTTGACTTGCGTTGTTTTCTGAAGGGCTCCAGGCACCGGTCAAGTCAGTCTCAGCAATGCTCATTAATCCCAACTCTTGCTCACAAGCATCATTTACAGAGGGTACATCCAAAACAAAGGACCAGATGGAAGAAAGTTCTGCAGCCGATGGACAGCCAGAGTAACAATTGATGGTTTGCCTCTTGTGTGATGATGAAGCAGAGGTAGACGTGCCATGAACTGTCCAGTCACAATTTTGACACAGAGAAATCCTCTCTTCAGTACATCTCACCGCTGCAGGTTGCAAATGGCATCTTTCACATAACAGCGTTCTAGAGTGGCGCCTCGACAAGGCATTCGCCGAATGGACATTTCGGTCACACGATAAGCACAAACAAGCAGCATCAGATCGGCAGTAAACCATCGACCTTTGATCCCCACAAAAATCACACATGAAACCCATGTTTACAATTGACATTTCAGACCTTTCAGAGTTCAGATTCTTCAGAGCTCTTGTCCAACAATAAGTCCTTTAAACCAAAGATTAGCTTCTCCGAGGACTGACAAATGGGGTAAATTTCTTTCTACAACCTTCAAACAGAATTTGATATGAAACAGATTAGAACAAAATATTTTGTAAAGAAAAAGCAGGATGCTTGAAACAAGAGGAAGCACAAATTGGAAAAGATATTTGTCTGTTACATAAACCAGACATGGGACTGTCTACTGCATTTATATCCTCCGATCCTTGCAATCATAGCCAACCAGGTAAAAAACCCAGAAAAAAAAATAGATGTGAAACTATAAAAAGCCAAAAAAAAAAAAAAAAAACCCAGTTCATTCAAATAGAAAGAATTTCCAAAACTATCATTTCAATGTTCTATACATAAAAGGACTATATGGGTAGATCCAGAAGGGTTGGTGCTCTAAACCCTAAAAATATAAAAACAGAGCAAAAAATTACATCCAGCACAAGAACTAACCATGCCATAAACAGCATAATTCCGTAGAAGTCATCAAACACAATAATGGAAAAGAAAAAAACTATCTAAGAGTCCTCAAAGGGATTAATAAAAGGAAGAAAAATCTTGGTAGGAAGGCATGAGAATTGTGATAAAAGGAATCAAATCAACTTGCCTTGAAAGGAAAAAAGAAAACAAAGCAAAACTTCCATTGGCAGAACATGACAAACAGAAAACAAAAGATCAAATTACAACAAAAGTCTCCAATCTGATGATCATAAGCTCCTGAAAATGAGAAATAAGCAAAAAGAAAGCAGCAGGACTCCATGGTTGGGGAAAAGGGTGTGGGAAAAAAAGCAGAGAAACAGGAACAAAAACAAGTACCGTACGAAGGAGGGGACGGAGGAAAAGATGAGTAGAAGAAGAAGGGCTTGATAATAATTGCAGCAAAAAGAGGGAAAAAGGAAACCCTAGAGGGTGGAGGTTTGTTGAATCTTTCACTTTGTAACTCTGTTCAGATGGATAGAGTCGCAGAGAGGAGGATGAGAAAAGGGGCAGATGTGGATGTGGGCATATGATGAGTGTGCAGAAAATGTGACAAGAAGGCTCAAAAAGCAAAAAAGTTTCTCTTTTTTGGCAGATAAAAAGTGCAAGGAGAGAGAAATCAAAGCTTGGAAAAAAGTAATCAAAAATGTAATTTATGTTCAAAAGTGGGACCATGTCCTTTTCCTTGTGAAACTAAATGTTAGGCCTTTTCCCTCTCTCTCTCTCTTGCATACATCAAAGCTTACCTTCTTCAAGTTTCCAATGTGCTTTTCCTATGTCTTCTCCCTCTCTCTTTATTTCTTTTCAATTAGTAATGGCTCAAGTGGAATTTTAAAAGCTGCACCATACAATTAATGACAAATTTGTATTTGATGTACAATTTTATTTTACAAATATCAAAACCTTCTCCCTTCTTTTATTATGGTTCATCTAATATGATAATTTTATTGTTAAGAAATTGGTTCAAACTCCAYGATGATCACTTACTTCAAAGATTAGTAATTCTTATGTTTTTTTAAGCCACAAATGTTSTAAGGTCAGACAGTCTAAACTGATCTGAATACTCACGGATATAAAAAAGATAATAATAATATTCTTATTTTTTATTTTTATTTTTTCTTTCAATAAATTAGTAAAAAAAAAGGGTGCGATCCATGCAAAATTTTATAGTTCTAGTTTATATCTTGAGTTTTTAGAGTTGTGTAACTTTTTTTTTCCTATTGATTTTTTGGCAGACATACCAGAGATAAAAAGATAAGATGTTAACTTGCTTGAAAATTAAATAATAATTTGAAGTACTTGACATAACAGCAAGATTATCCATCAACAATTAAAAAACTAATTATAAAGTGAGACCCACATCTTTATTTGTTGTTATATGTTCAGACAATATAAAAAAATCTCAAACAAATGATTCAACAAGTCATAGATTACCAAATCTTTTTTTTTTTTTTAGATCCTTGTTCCTTTACTTTCTTAGTAATGAAAATTTTATTTTATGTGTTTTATCAACAGAAAATGATTTTTCAGAAAAGCCAAAGATCATGCTTGAAAATAGTACAATAGTCTATAAATATGTGATGGGGTTGGTCTTTTTTACCCTTCTTGTGGCAACAAGCCATTTCCTGATTATTTCCTTTAATCGAAATGTATTTCCTTTTGCAAAAAATTGCAATGCTTTAGTTTTTCTTGTCAACATCTCAGATTTTCTTTGTCTAGATATATAATTATCTCCCCATCAAAAAGAAAAAAGAAAAAAAAAGATTATATTTATTTCAATGAAAATCCATGAAATGTAAATTTTTCTATTAACTAGTCAAGCATCGTATAGATTTTATTTCCTAACTAAATTTGGAAAAGTGGATGTGGAATATTATCTCGATTTTAAAATTGTTCTCATATTTGATCTCAAAGAAAAAAAGTAGAAAATTCAACTCCTAAAACAAAGAAAGTGAGGTTAATATAAAGAAGAAAAATTTTATTTTGAGGGTGAAAATTAGGAAGGCATCTTTATTCTTACCTTCTCTCTACAATGATATGTCATTATCTTATTTGTTTGGACTTTATATTTGTCATCAAAGCGAAATTAAAATGTTATGTCCCCACCTGTAAGAATAATTTTCCCTAAGATAAAAGTCATCAATATGAAGATGATGAGGTTGGCTATGAGAACAAATATAACTCTTCATATTTGCATTCTCCCTTGTTRTTATATATTATTCTATGTACGAGATATAAATAAATGGTGGGTAACTTTGGACTTTGAGATAAGTTTTTATTTAGTTCCGATCCTTAGAAACTAATTCTAAAACGTCTTTAGAATCAAACTATTATTAGTGTTATTAACTSAATGAATGCTGACGTGGTATAAGTAAGTTGGATATTTATTAATTTTATATTATTTTAAATTTAGGTGACCATTTTCCCTTTCTCTCTCTTCCATTCTCCTCCTTGAATAACTTCTTGTTTCATTCGGATCAAAATTGATCATTTACTACTCACGTTGACGAACCTCAAAACCAGGGACGGATCTACAGTAGGCCGAGGGGGTTCCCCCCCCTCCCCCATCTCAACTCTGAAATGTTTGAATTACATACAAATTAATATCCCAAATGGACATAAAATTTTAGATTCGCGTAGTAGAAGAAGGGTCCAAGCCCCAGCTTTCAAGCCTAAACGCACGCCATGGCGGAGAAAAGTTCGACAATGCTGAATCTTTTGAAACCACGACACTRAGTCACAAATCAAAATTAGAAAACATGTAAAATAAAATTAAAGTTTGATCATAAATAAACAAGAAAATTTTTACGAAGGAGGAGAAGGGAAGAGAGAAGAAGAGGAGAAGAAGAGGAAAGGAATAGTGAAAGGGAAAAAATATAAAATTAATATAAAATTAATAAATATCAAACTCACCGACCAACATGAATTTAACGGTATTGTAGTTAGCATCTATTATCACGTCAGTAAATAAAAGTTTGAATTCGAATCTATCCTCAACCTTGAGGATTAAAAGTGTATTGTATTTGTAAATAAACCAAACTATTTATATTCTTATCGAGTAAAACATTTTATGCATATCGTTTTTTATCTTTTTATTTTTCAAGCAAAAATGTCCTAATAAAATATAATCTAAAATTTAAATCAATTAGGAACATAGAATGAAAATGAATTATCTATCGACTATTTCCGTCCTTACAATTATCGTGGAGAAATAAAATTCTCCATCCTCATTGGAAATTCCTATACTTTTTGTGAGATAGGTCCCACAAAAATATCTTGTTGTAGAAAATAAAAATATCCCATCTTCATTGGAAATTCCCTATATGTCCTTGAAATATCTACTCCAATTTTCCAGACGCATGGGATGAATAGGCTAGTTTTGTTTGATTTTTTAGTTCAACGTTTCATACAAGAAAAATAAAACAAAACTTTTTTTCCTTCTCTCAAACTCGTTATTTGGACTAAGCAATACTTTTATGATAGGTGACACCACAAGACTCCATAACCTGATCGCTGCACCATTTTCAAAAACTTTAAAAAAAAAAAAATCAAGTAACCAATCCAATTTTCAATTTAAAGGAAGAAAGGAAAATAAAAAACCACTAAACTAAACACCAACTAATACATTAAAAATCACATTCATACCAAATTAATGAACAAATCTTTGTCCCATTTTGGTCAAGTGTGGGTTGGATTGATGAATTTTTCAAAATAAAATATTGCAAAATCTCAAAATATAATTATTTTTAAATACATTAAAATTATATAGTAGTTATAAATGCAAAAAAAAAAAAAAAGCCCATCAGTTAACCACAAGAGAGGTTTTTACAACAAGAGTAGATCTATCATAAATAATAGCATTTTGGTCAACTAATAAATTATTTTGTAAAAATGACACATTTAATTTAAGTACCTATAATGTATTTAATGATATGAAAATAGTAAATAAGAGTTATATTTTATGAATAATACAAATATGACACGTCAACATAAAATATGTTATGAATGATACAAAAATTACTAATCAATGAGATTTCCTCTATCAATGCTTTAGAAACGTAAAATGGATAATATAGGAAAGAAAAATCAAAATATTTGTTAAATTATTTTATCGGAGATGGAGAATGTGACAGATGGCAGGCGGAGGAGGAGAGTAGGGCAAAATTGGTATTCGAGGGAAGATTGGTTTGTACGGATAAGCATTGGTATTGATTCTGCAATCAATACAGAGCCCACTTGACTGATTGTGATTGGACGTCTCATTGTTCAACGACCTATTTTTGCTTTTAATAAAATCTGTGTGTCATATTTTGTTCTTAGCCTTTTTCTTTTTGTTTTTTTTTTTCCTTAATGGAAAAAGTTTCAACAACCCCACAAGAGAGTTGCTTACAAATTAATACAGCTGCTGTAAACTTTGCTTAATAGTGGTTTATCCCCCATTTTTCCATCATCGTATATTTGAAAAGAAAATTAAGAAGTTTGTGATTTTTTAAAATACATCTGAAGTACGTTTTTAACTACGACGATACTTCAGCAAATGATTTGATGTAAACTTTGACATGAACTTAACTTAATAATTTAATAATTTTAATTCGAATTGGTGTTAAGTTGACTTATGTGAATGTAATCAATAACAAATTGTACAACTATATGATTATAGCACATGTATTTGTCGTTCAACGAATATTCTACCATGGAAGATCGATTGCTATCAAAATTGACGCTCCATTGACTATTAATAGATATCTTTCAGTCATAATCTTCTCATATCGGAGTTGAGCTCTACTTCTAAACGTTAGCGACAATTTCGAGCTAAGGCCTAGACAGATGCCTGGACAAAGGAACGCCACATATTTACACTTAATTTGAACACTTAACAAAATTCATGTTAGCAAGTGGAGTTTTTGTTTACTAAAATAAAGTTTACATCTCATCCCATTTTAGCCTAATTATTTTAGCCCTCAGCCCAAACTTTCAAATGAAGATAATCATTTCATTCTGAAAGATTTAGTCAACTAAGTAAATCAAATAAATGACATACTAACATTAATGAGTACCGTAGAGCACACACCGCATCAGGTCAAGAACCAAAACAATATTTAAACCTTCGTGAAAGAAGTAATGTCTTCATTTCTAGAAGAAAAAAAAGGCACTTGAAAGCCTTTCTAGAAAGGGCTTTGTATTGAAATATCCTCCATCTATAAGATTAATAGCTTTTAATTGAATTAAAATTGGAGGAAGAAAAGTCCACTCTTTCCCATTAGTCTTTTATTTAATTTCTCTCTAATATCTTCTCTCTTATATTTAATGCCTCTACTTCTATTTGTTTTTTTATAAACTTCCATATGTTCCTTTCTAATCTTTTAATTTTCAAAAAACCGTTCTTAAACTTTACACTGAAAAACTAGTCTTCAGTTGACAAGAAACTATTCTTCAAAAGAAGAAGAAACTAGATCTATGTGAAAACCCTATCCCTAAGCACTACCATTTTCTAAAATCATTCGTATATTATTGTCAAACATTGTGACATATTTGGGATCATATTTGGGATGATTATGACATGACCGATCAAAATAACTTCTACATTAAAATCACTTCCTTAAAAATGATAGGATTGATTTTTTAAAAATGACGCAAATTATTTTGGCATTCCCATTCTAATTAATTAGTATGGCTTAAAATACCTATTTACATAAACATTTATTGATTAGAAGTTCTTCCTCAAGAGTCAAAATAAGATTTAAGCCTATTACATAAAATTAAACACATTGTCAACAATTTAACACGTGCGTACGTTTATTCAACTTAACCTAGGATTGAAAGAGATTCAACAAAATTAAAACCATTCATAAATACAAAATAAATAAGATCATCCCTCTAGAACTCGAAGACAACTTGATAAAAAAAATGTAGTTTGTGAATAAGTGGTGTGGAATGGAGACGAAGAAAACTTCATAATAAAAATAAACGGAAGAAGTGTATTTCAACTGGTTAAGACATATATTACTGATGTTAAATCTACCCCAACCCCAACGTTATTGTCTTATAAATAAAATAAAATATAAACAAACGGAGGAAGTATTTTGACCAGAGGGAGAGGGAGAGGATTGCTTGTGGGTGAACTCTACTGGTTTTAAAAGCTACGTGTGTGATTTGCTTTGAGATGAGGGAAAGGGAAACCCCCCCTTTTTGGATTAAAGCCAAAGCAATGGGATTTATGGGTTTGGAGTTCACTGTGTTGGAGTCGAAGGAAATGGGAAAGGAAATGGGAAAAGGAAACCAACTTTCAGCCCAAAAGTTTGACAGTGGAGAAGCCATGGGGAATGAGGAGATTGAGTTGACTTGTGATACCACCAAGAATACTTTTTCTTCTTTCTTTTCAAAGTTTAGTTTTTTGACAAATAAGAGCATTTAATAAAATATTTTGGTTAGATAACCGCCTTCACCAAAGTGTAGGTATTGGTTTTTCTGATTTGTGTCGAAGACATTCGAATGGGAGAGAAATCAAGGAAGTGAGGAGGAATTCAACCCTTAATCTTTAGAGAGGTTACTGAATGAATTATTTACAAATCACGTCATCGACACAAATGGTTGAGAAACCAAAGGAGTGAGAAGAAATTCAAACCTTAAATCTTTAGAGAGATTACAAAATGAATTGTTTGCAAATCAATAAACAGAAATCGAGTCCACCCCCAGCCACGAGTGTAATTTGCCCCCATTTTAATGAACCTAACGAGATTCTCAAATGAAGAGGAAAAAAAATTTAAGAAAAAGAAAATAACAAAACCATTGTTATTTAAACAAAAGAGTTTGGTGGGCTTGAGGCCCAAACTACATCTCGCTTCTAAGGGAAGTGAGCTCCATGATCTCAAGAAAGCTTCCTAGAAGATAGGTTGGACCCGATAATAAATGAAATTTAGCTAGCTACCAAACAAGAACACCTTCATTTCAGTTCCAAAATGAGGGAAAGAAAACAAGAGAAACAAACTAACAAGAAACAACAGCAGCAGTCCACAACAATCATCTTACAAAATGATCGACAATTTTTTTTCTATCAACTATTGCATTTAATATATTATGAACACCCTCTATTAAGAGTTCTATCCAATAAAATAGCCATTACTACAGAGAATCATTCAAAGGAAGAGCTAATTCTAATATTTGCATCAGCGTTGATTTGGTAAACAGAAAACACGGTACCTGGAATTGTTTCCCTCATCGTTGATTCTTCTATTATAAAGCAGACAAACAGCAGGGAGGACGAAGAAGAAGAAGAAGCCGTATCATACTACATTGGCAATGTCGGGGACTTTTCGTTTCGTGTTTGCAGTTTCCCCTTCCCTATCTTTTCCATCTCTACATTTTCCTGAGCTCTTGCTACCATTTCTAACTCTTGCGCCCTTTGCTGAAGTGCTCATCTGGATGGCTTCAACATACAGTACCTTGATCAAGTTTCTAAACCGCCGTCGAAAACTTGGAACTCGTGACATGAAACCAACAATACCCTGTAATCTGTTACAGAAAATGGTTTAGACAACCTAAAAAATGACAGTCAATAGCTTTATCAGTTGGTAGAAAGTGTAAACCTTCTAAATATGGCCTGCAGCTGTGCTCTCCTGACGGTGTCGCTGGAAGGAAAGCCGAATTCGTCCCAATCCTCAGGTTTTTCATTTCTGCCTTTCATGATCAATATTCTCAAGCAGATTTCTTCATTTTCTTCTAACTGTAATCTCTCTATTTGCTCCTTCATGATCAACAATGGCCCAAGAAACCATTCAAACATTTTGTCCCTTGGCAAGTTTGTTCTTGTCAACTCCATATCATCAGCTGGAAGTTCAGGCATGTACCAATGTAGCCAATCGATATAATCAAACAATTAATCCAAGAGTTTGAAGCAAAGACTTACAGATGACCAACCCATGAGAGTTGGACTTTGCAGAGGAAAGCAAGCATCGTAATATACACCATGCCGGTAACTTGATGCTTAACTGCTTACAGTTACCCTTCAGAATGCATTCCTCAATGTTTTCCGTTGTTATCAGACCATCTTGGAGAAGTATTCGACCATTCACTTCACACGACTTAAACAGCCAATCCCAAACCTGTGGCCAATAAACATTTGAATGATGCAACATAGGACGGTGGGAGTCATGAAATAAGAAGATTTGGAGATGTACCTCCATACAGCGTTACCTGAACGTGTTTGTATTGTTGGATCATCCATTTCAATGTCATCGATTGTTCGGAGACAACTTTATGACTGTGTGAACCATCTCTTGCAGTTCTCTGATCATTAGTATCATTAATACAATCCTCCCTGTTAAGGTCTGAGCTCAAGTTTCTACGATATTTTGGCCTGGCTGTCACGAGAATGTATTAGATATAATTGAAACCCATCACACAAGCATTGCATTATATTAAGAAAAAGAAGAAAAGGTAAATGTCAAACTTTCTAGACCTCCCATTCAACAAAAATCATTGGAGCAGGAGGGGAGGGGGAGCAACCATCTTCACCTGGGAATACAAGATCCCTCCCTCAAGTATAGTAGATCATTTGCATATTCATCAAACATTGAAACCACTGACAATATATAAGCAATCCCCATCCGAAATGAGTTTTCCTACAATGCAATATCATCGGGTTAAACTTCAAACAAGCATGTAAATAAAATATCCATACACCGACACATGCAATCTCCCAAGATAGAACTGCCTGAATTGGTCACAGAGCACCTGATGAACAATAACTCCAGCATAGAGCCCTAGAAAGAAGCTAGAGACGGCTGCACTTATCACCGCTCCGATAACAGCCAAGGGCCATAAGATGATTGCAAGGCCAGCAAATGGAACACATACTGCCTCCAAGAATGGTCCTTCCCTACCAATCAAATCTTCCAACAGCCTCTTCCATCCTTTGAATAGCATGTAAGGACTTTTCCATAGCGCAACTAAAGTAATAGAAAGCATATCAACTGGAATACCAATCACACTGGCAAATAAACAACTTGGAAGTCTCGACAACCTGACCAGTACAAGGCAGAATGTAAATCTTCCCATAGATTTCTGAAAGAATGGAGAGGGGAGACAGGAGAATAAAGCACTCACTTCACTTCCATGGGCTTCTCATCACCGTGCATTAACTCACCCAGTTCATCCATGTATGAAAAGTAAGAATGGAAGCAGAAATCTGTAAAATCCACCACTATTGTGCAGCTTGCTCTAATCGTGGACAAACAACCATCCTATTTGTATTTGTGGAGATGTCATTTGTACGGATAATGAATTTCAAACAAATATGCTAAAGGATTAAAATTACTATCAAGCAATCACATCATCATCTGACAAAGAAGGTCACAAAGCTAAACCTGTTCTTAGACGTGTCGGGGAGTGCTTTTAAAATAAATAATTTTGGCAAAATTACTTTGATTATAAGCACTATATAAAAAGATTTTAATGACACTCACTATGAGATGTTTAATTCTACATTTTAAGAGGACTTTAGGCTCCCCCTGCGAATGTTTCTCCAATGCTCCGTGAGAAAGCACTTTAAGTATTTTTGTATATTACACATATGACATCGATCAAAGCCAAAACAGCAAATGGAACTTACAGCAAAGCAGTGATAAAGTTTGCCGGTGATCCCACCTCCGACTGCCTCGAAAGTTGCAAGTAGGGGAACGAAAAAACCATATCCAATCCCGCCAAGCAAGCTCCCAATTACGCCGGCGATTGGCCAAATCATCAGAGGCAGGGGCAATAAAACCAGCACCACAGTTTTAAGAACTGGCCCTAACCTCTTGGTTCTGAAATCAAACATCAAAAAATGGAATCCCAAATGGACACAGAATCGAAGGCAGCAAACTCGATGAAAAGGTTAACCAAAACAACAGTCAACAATGTAACTTATGAGAATGTACCTCGCCAGGCAGAAGAAGCTCCAGAAAAAATGCGCAGGAAAAAGCCCAACGATGACGGACGAGTTTCCAATCGCAATAATCGCGGCCGCAATAGGGCCAACGATTGCAGCTGAAACAAATTCACAAAGTAGATACTCTACCAAACATTCCATCGTCTAGATTGAAGAAAACTTCTCTCTAATTTTGAAATTTTCTAGAGTGGTCAAATTACCTTTGAGAAGGCCGAGGACGAGAAGCGAGAAGAAGAAAGGAAGGAAGGAGATGAAGCTCCAGAGCTTGGCGAAGAACCCCACTGGAACTCGCATGAGGGCAATTTCTGGAATAAACGAAATCAGAATCCAAAGAAATTCTGTTCATTCTTCACTCTCAGAGGATGTTGCAGAGAATAAAGCAGTAACAATGGAAGACGGCGCAGGAGGGAAGAAGAGGGAACTGTTTAAAGAGTGACGTGGCACGCCATACGGCTCACGGCGACACGTGGCTGCCAACGATGTTCGATCCCGGGAACATAGGAATTTAAATGAAACGTGGCAACTTTTGGCGGGAGCCGCTTGTGGATTAAAAAATTAATATATTTTATAAAGAAAATGAGAATCAAATATAATATCGGCTCACTTTAAAAGTTAAACCCCTTTTTAATTCACATGTCAGAACTTTCATTTTTATTTTATTCTTGTGTCTCAACTTTAATCTTTCAGTTTAATTTTTTTTTTCACTTGAATTTTGGCTTTTATGGTTATTTTATTACCAATATCTAAATTTATATATTTAATACTCTATTCATCTACATTTTTTTAGGCAAAATTATATACAGTTAACATGTTAGTGTGTATATTTAATAACAATGATAATATTACAATAATATATATTTTTTAAATTTAGATTTGAAATAGATATTATTTTAGTTAAAAGATACAAATCTAAAAAATTCATAAATTAAAATATAATTTAGACTTTAAATTGAGCAGTTCAAACTATCTAGAGTTTAAACTTTCAAGTATTTTATTGTAATTTACAAATTTCCTACACGTTTGACTATTTATTTATATAATTATTTCTTAGAATATTTTGACACAGATGGAATAACTATACTAAGTTGGTTAACGTGATGTAGAATTTGTTTACATAGATATCGCTATATAATAAGATAAATGAATTAAAGATACAGTCATGGTAGATTTCTATTAAATAATTTAATTGGACTTATAAGTTGGTTAAGATAACTCATTTCAAAATTGAATATACCTACTATTATATGTAAAATCAAACATTTGTCGATATATAGTACATCTCTATTAATAAATAAATGAACAAAGACGTATTGATGGTAGATTTCTATTAAATATTTTTTATAAGAAAAAACCATTTTCATTCAAAGTTTTGGTATTAAAATAAAACACTTGGCACTTAAAAAATCATAATATAACAGACTTTCTTAACCAAAAAACTAGCCACTTGCATATATACTTTAAATTGGTACATTTTATTCACCGAATCTAAAAATCACAGATGTAACATGGTGATTGAAGATTAAAGGTTCGTTTGGTAACGTTTTTGTATTTCCAATTTTTTTAAGAAATCTAAGTATTTTGCATCTAACTATATTTATTGTTTTCTTATTTTTTTGGGAATATTATAGAAATTTTACCAACAACAAAAATGAGTTTCTTTTCCCTATTTGTTCCAAAACATAAGTAAAAATATATTGTTTGATTGTACTTGAATTCTTGGATGTTGAGGTCATGCAATTCATTTTTTTTTATTAAAAATGAAGAAATAGAACGTTATCCCTCCGACTTTTAGAAAATGAACCAGAATTTCAAACATCTTCAATTAACCACAGAACTTGAAAGATGAACAATCAAATAAAGATTTGAGTGGCAATATACGAGTCATATACATTGTTGATGAGGTAAATTTTATGAGGTATGTATGACATTAATTTTATTCTATAAACTTTGATTTTTCTAAGGATATTCATTAATAATGACGACTTTGCCGTGGTCGTTGTGTTGTTTATGAGCTGGTCAATCCATGTGGTCAGGACTCTAATGTCATTTTTGTAAATGTATGTACCGACAGGAAATGAAAAGGAAGGCCTCAAAAAAACAAAAGAAATTGAGGGATGAAGACTTGAGAGAGAGACAAAATTCGTTAGAAAGTCAACCTTTTTTTAAAAATATTTATAACAAACAATAAATAATATTGTTTAAAAACTTTAAATCTTGTTTTTACCTTGGATTATTATTATTATTATTATTATTATTATTATTTAAACTTGCAGGTTGTTAGGGAGCTGAAAACGCTTTACCGCATCACTGGTTGAAGTCGACAATAAACTGGGTTTGAGAAGTTCGAACTCAATAGACAAATATCGCCCATGCAATTTCGAGAGTCCATATATAAGAGTTCAAAAAGAAAAAATTTGGCTCCTTAAAGTTAAAGTAACAACTTCTTACATGTCTACTTTTCAATATTCCGTATACTGTTCTTGTTGGGTTTTGGCAAAATATTCGAACGGTACAAGGAGGAGATGTGTTCCAACTACTATAAAAGGAGTTGCCTGATATTCTAGCTCTAGTTAACTGAGCGGTATTTACTTTGAAATAGTGTTTTGTGTAATTGGGGTCGGGGGAGAGATCTGTGTGATTGTAATAATTTTATACATAGTGAATTAGTCTTTATAATCTAGTCATTAGCTGCCTATAA
Source organism: Momordica charantia (assembly GCF_001995035.1). Next base: position 1,104,125 of record NW_019104503.1, read on the forward strand.
ATAATTAGGATAAGTTGCTCATCAGGTACGCATGAATCTCGATACTAAGTTGAGAATGTGAGTTTAATGTTAGGGTGAGTGAATTTTGTGCTCAAAAAAGTTTTTTAATTTTCAAACTCCTTCTTAAACCTTCTTGTAAAGATTGTTTTTAGTTTGGTCTGCTGATAATTTTGTTTTTAGTTTTATTATTTTAAAAGTTGGTGTATATTTTTCATAAATTTTTGGGTATCTTCTTCACATATTTTTTTTATAGACAATTTTGAATTCTTAACTATATTTAGAAACGAAAAACAAAGTCGTCAAAACTAACTTTTTTTAGTTTTTTCCATTTTTCGCTTAGATTAAAAAAAGACGTAGTGTTTATGAACTTAATTTTTTTAAAAAAAAGTAGTTTCAAAACTGAACCTTAGTTATTGCAATTTATTTTTAATCCATCGTTTAATCTAAACATCTTTTGTTACTTTACCTAATCAATAAATGTCTCAAGTTTTTTAAGTTATAGCAGTAATTTAGGCCGTGTTTGATGATSACTTCGTTTTTAGTTTAGTTTTAGAAATAATGTTTGTTTTTTTATAATCTCTTTGGAAACATTACGTGTGTATTCCTTTGTTTGGTTAATTATATAGTTTTTCTAAACCTTTTTAAAAAGATGTGCTTATTTTTTAAAACCAAAAAATTAGTTTAAAATTTTTTTTGCTTTTTAAATTTAACCAATAATTCAAATATGTTTCAAGAGGGATAATACTTACTAATGAAATTGTAAAAAACAAGCATCATTCTTAAAAGCGAAATGGTTATCAAACGGTCCTTAAATTTTTGTTTAGAGTTTAAAATTGTTTTTAAAAGTAGATAACAAAACATATTGATAGGTAAGTAGAACTTATAGACTTAATATATTGCCAGTACGAACAATAGTTTAGCGGTTAAGATATCTTACTTATTTTATTAGAGATCGGAGGTTCAATCTTCGATCCCATTTTTATTGTATTAAAAAGAGACTTAATATTAAAAACTAAAATAGTTATCAACGTGATCGATTTCTAAACGATTTATTTGGTTAAATTGTTGATGAAAAATTAATAGTAACAACTAAAATAATTTTTGTGCAAAATCCTACACCAACGTATTATTTTAAAAAATCATTTCATGTCTAAATGTATGTTTGGTATAAATGTCGTTTATGTCATTAGTCTCTCTTACTTTTTCAATTTTCTCATCTTATTAATTATATATATGGTCAACTTTCTCTTTTGGAATTTAAACAACTCGTATCTATTTTACATCATTAGTATCAATAATTTAATTATAAAATATGATTATAACTTACTTATGGCATTATATATATGGTAGTTGTACGTTTTTTTAATACGAAAGTACCAAATCACACGTCTTTATTTTATTGTCAACAAAATTATATATTTATTGTTTTGAAATGGCCAAAATTCTATTCGTATAAGAGGTGTTTCCTTAAATATCTTTTAATAATTGGACATATTATTATAAAAATAAAAAGATTGGATGTTTATTGGTCCTATTATTAATTTTTTTTATAAATAAAAAAGAAAAATTATAGAAAGAGATTTTTTGCTCATGTGTTAAAAAATGGTGGAATTTAATTTTAGAGGTTACTTTAGAGTGAATTTGCATGTCCATACATTTATCTTATTAAATGAAAAGCAAATATAAGATAATTTGGTTGGTTGGCTGGCAGGCATGGAGTATAAATAGAGAAGGCATACTTTGAATTGAAAATTAAAGTTGGAATAAGTAAACTTAGGTTTGAATTAAAAATTCAAAGTTGGGAATAAGTAAATTTAGGTTTAAATTAGTTGATTAAATGTAGTTTAATATATGCTATAATTGTTTCGTTTGAACATAGTTTAAAAATTTGCTGATATAATTTGGCTATACTTAAGCGATACTCAATACCTGTCTCTATTTTGCGAGTTTAAACTCTCGCCTCGTTATTGTACTAAATAAAATCAAATTGCAAGAGTGTTATTCATTTTAAAATAATTTTTTGGATAATGATATCTCTAGTATTTCTTTAAAAATGCAATTTAAAGCCATCTGAATTTTTTATAGCTTTTTTTTTATTTATTTATTATCAAACAAGAAACTCACTCAAATTAAGTAATTATTTCAAAAGTGCCCGTAGAAAATTAACGTAAGTTTATTAAAAAATCTTTATTTTAAAAGTCATCACAAACACAATTCAATTATTAATTCTTCCAAAAAATGCGTGTAAAAAATATTTTTATTTAAAAAATCCTTATTTCTTAAAGTCATCACAAACATACTATTAAATTCTTTTTTAAAAGTTGTAGTTAGTGTTTTGAAAAAAAAAAGGAAAAATATTGACGAAATACATCATTAAGGTCTTTTTTTTCCAACAATCGCATTTAAGGCGGTAATAAACGATTTCTCCACTCAATTAATACTCAATTGACTCATCATTTAAATTTTAAAGTAATATTGTCAACTCTCTTTTTCATTTGTAAAATTTTGAGAATTGACAACTCTTTAAATAAACGTCTACAGGTAAAATGGTGGGAGTATTTAATACAAATAATATGTCAATTAAGCAAAATAATTCAACTGATTAAAATATATACCTTCAAATCTCTATCCCACACGTTATTGTACTAAAAAAAATTAGTACGCCAATTAATAGAAAAATAATATATTTTTAAATGCACTACTTACCATTCTATTATTCAATTTAAGATGGTGAATACAACAAAAAAAATTGGCGTGTCAAGTAATTGTTTGTCTCATTCAAAATTAAAAGGGTGAGAAATAATTATTGCTTTCAAGCCACATGGTTGAGCAAGGAGACTTTGTCTTCACATGTTGAAATTTGGTAGAAATAGATTTGAAAAATATTTGGGAATATAATTAAATGTCTGGATGGTAAACTTTTTTTTCGATATTCTAAATTTCTAATCATTATGATTAAATTCAACCCAACTAGCAAAAACGAGTTTATAGATTCGCAGTATTTAGCAGATATCTTCAACTAATAGGTTGTGAATTATCATCTACGTCTTTGGGGTTAAGATAAGACGTGTAAGACTAATATTCTCAGTTTTTTAGAAAAAAAATATATTTAAATGAAGGTCATTTTTTGGGCTCTGGTTAGTCATGTTTTTTTTTTATTGTTTTTCTTAGCATATGAAAAAATAAAGCATTTTTTTTTTTTTTGCAAAAAAGAAAAAAGAACCAAACATTACTAAAAGGCCAAAATAAGATTTCAACTAAGGGCTAATGGAAAAGATGTGTAAATACAAGAAGGTTTAGGGAAATTTTCATTTTCACTCTTATATTTGGTTCAATTTATCGACTTTAACCTTAAATTTTCAATTCCATCAAATTGTAAGATTTCACCAAATAAGCATGGACAATTTCTCATGAAAAATAGAGTAGGCAACATAATTTTATTTTTGTACAAAAAGAAAATCGATAACAAATTAAAGGAGAAGTGTATCTTTGGTGAACACATCTCGTATCCATACTAGCTAAAATTGATCCACACTATAAGTGGTCCTCTCTAATTACCAGATTTGCGAACATCTAGTTCTCCCAATAAAGAGAAAGCATGGCATTTGCATGAGGTCATTGATAAATATTTGGAGTTTATTTACAATCTAGTCATCACCAACTAAAAGTTTCCAAAAGGTCAATTTAATCCAACAAAAAGAATGTCAAATCAAAAATCTATCCTAAATAATTAAACTTAAATTCAAGAGAGATTCAAAAGAATAGATCATCAAAATCATTAAGAAAACAAGTTTAAAAACTTAATAATACGATTACAAATTTAAAGATTTTTTTAAAAAGTTTAGTAAATATAAGATTGTGGGGATTTAAATTTCCAATCTAAAAAAGAGTTATATATATGTTTTTACCCTATACTCAGTATCCACGCTTAAGTTTTAAAATATTTAGGATAAATGTTTATTCAAGTGCGAGGTAATAATTCAACAAGGTTTTAATTAAAAAAAGAAATAAAAATAAAAATATGATTATATGTACCATTCGTTTCAACTGCCACCCGAAAGAATTGTAGTGCCTATACAAGAAGCCTTATAAAGACGACATACTCTTCATATACGTATAATCAATACATCTCTCTCCACATAACTCAACTGATTAAGACATACATGATTGATCAAAAAGTTGTAGATTCGAATCTCCACCCCACACGCTGTTGAATATTAAAAAAATTAGGTCGTCAATTAATAGAAAAATAATCTTTTCAAATGCCAAAGTTACCCTTCTATTATTCAACTTAACATGGTGAAATACAAAAACAAAAAAAAATGACGTGTTAAGTAATCGTTTGATGTTATGAATTTGATGTCGCATTTAAAATTAAAATGGTGAGAATAGAAAYGTCATGACTTTTCAAATTAAATTGAATTCAAACGGGCGTGGTCTACTGATTGAGAAATACTGTTTGCAAGCCACATTGTTAAGCTAGGAGACTGATCTCCAAATGTGGAAATTTGGTTGAAATAGAATTGAAAAGTATTTGGGAGTATAATTAAATGTTTGGATGGTAAATTTTTTCAATATTCTAATGACTCTCGTTAATTCAACCCAAATATATAAAATTGAATTTGGTAAACTTCATATCATATGTCTTTATGGGCCAAAGCGAACATAGTTCAACGATAATTTGCATATACCTCCGATCAAGAGAGTGTGAGTTCGATCGGCTACTCCCACATGTTGTACTAAAAAAAATCAAAATAATTTGTCTACATGGTTAAAGACAGAACTTCCAAGACTACTATTCTCAAGTTTTTTTTTTAATTATTATTTAAATGAAGATTACTTTAACAAATTAAACGAAAAATATATTGTTGATGACTATATCATTGACCCACACGATAAGTCGTCCTATCTTATCATATTTGGGAGCATCTATTTCTCCAAATAGAGAGAAAGCATTCCATATAACCGTCCTCTATCGACCTTTGAGTTTGAGGTCAAGTCATTAATAAATATTTGAAATTCATTTGCAACATCACAAACAGAAATTAGTTTCCAAAGGAATAAAGAAATGTAAAATAATTTATCCTATATAATTAAACCGACGTTCCATTCTTCCCGGAGCTAGATTCAAAGAGGTAGATCATCAAACTTGATAAATTTTAAAACATTAGGACAAATATTTATTTAATTGCGAGCAACTTGGTTTTAATTATAAAAAGAAGAAGATCAAATTCACGCGCGTCTGGGAGACAGTGCACCCCAAATAGTGTCCGTACGAGAAGCCAATAAATACCACCGCACCCTCCGAGAATAACCAACACATCTCTCTCTCTCTACAAGTTTTGCAGGGACTGTTACTCTCTCTCTCCATTTCTGCAGCAAATTCAACAAAATGAAGGTACGTAGTACGGATTAGGCGGCGTAGTTGATTAATTAATTCGTCTTACATTTTAACGCAGTCATCGTTAAGTAATTTCTACTTCTTCGTCGGTTGGGTGTGTTCTATTTTGATTTTCATCTCATATATCGATCGATCGTGTGTGGATCTTGCATCTTACAGCAAAAGATAGTGATCAGAGTATCGATGAAGAAGGGGCAGAAGTACCGCAGCAAAGTCTTGAAGATTGCAGCATCCGTCTCAGGTAATCATCAATTCATACGTACGCAAAATAATCTGTTTGGATTAATTAATTCGAAAGAGAGAAACATAAATTAAGTTTGTATTCACACGCACTCGATCAGAATCGATCAATGTGAAATCGGATTGCGATTTACAATGCTTCGAGATCCGAATATCAATTGATCGATTTTCGACGGAACTCAAAATACAGGGAACGTTGAGAAAATAAGCTTGGAAGGTGAGGACAAAGATAAACTGGAGGTAATCGGAGAAGTGGATGCGATCGAACTCACCGATCTGCTTCGAAAGGGCTTCGGTAGCGCACAGCTGGAGTCGGTGAGCGCGGTCGACGGTAAGGATAAAGACAAAGATAAAGAAGAGCCCGGGATTTGCTGGACCAACGCTTGGGGTCTACCTTATCAATCCTATTGCAATTGCTACCTTCATCCTTCCTCCTCCTCCTACTATACCATATGGTAAACACAGCCACAATTCTCCGATTACGATTCCTCAAAATCTACTCGATTTTTACATGTATATTTGAATTTATAATACCTATTTTGCCATACTTAAAATGCTTCAAAATTCTTGGAAAGATCAAACTCTTTGCTCATTTGCTTCTTGTTGTAGTGTTTGGATGTGTTATCTATATATATGTACAAATTATATTGCACCATGAAGTTTGAATGCTTTTTTTATTCCCTTTCTAATTAATGATTATTTCTCAATACGAGCACAAGCACTTCTTCTTGTGCCGTTTGTAAGAGGCAAATTTGTGTTGTCTTTTTGTGTATAATATATTGCCATAATAATCTTAGTAAATAAAACTACCACCATGCAATATATAATATTGGAAGTTCAAATCTTTATATTTCATGTACTTAAAAAAAACAAATGATAATTTTTTAAACATAATTTAACTGGTAAAGTATATATGTTTTTGTAACTTATAATTGGAAAATATGAATTCTCACTTTCATTGCACTCTTAAAACATACATTAAAATATAGAATGGGAGAGAGAATATTTTTTTCCAATAAGGTATTTACTATTTACATTAAAATAAAATATATAAATTGACTCGAGACAGACCGTACATATTTTTCTATACGTATATATCACTCACAGAAGGTAAATTCAAAGACATTATTGGCCTCTGCATTTGGACCCACTAGTCAAAACCCCAAGTGTGGCTTAATTTATTTTAGTTCGATTTAAGTAAATACAATTAAACAAATCTACTATTATTAATTAATTTATATTTTTTACCTCACTGGTAACTTATAACCATCTCCGGGAGGAAAAAATTAGCTTTCGTTTCTGGTTTAATTTTTTTTCGGATAAAAAAAAAACATAATTGTTTTTTTAAATATTTCTTGTTTATTATTTTTTATTAAAAAAGTTAGTCATTAAATTTTAAATTTTAAAAGCAACAATTTTCTATGAAATTTTATTTTTTAATTAAATATCCCAAGTTGTAACGTTATTATTGCTTTTTAATAAAATTAGAAATGAAAAAGAAAAAGTTAACCAACCAACTTTGAGATATTTAAATAAAAAAATTAACTGAATAGGTAAGAGGCTCTTGACCTTGAGATATTCAAATAAAATTTTCTGCATTTTAACTTTTTATTTATTTATATAATATACTTTTACGAGTTCACCTAAAATGAAAGAGAATCTACCATTATTACGTTGAATCTTATGGCAGGCTCACTATCGGGCCTGAAGTTTACATATTGACCCAAACTCAGATATAATTTCGGCCCAAAATTAATGTTTGACCAGCCCAAATAATTTATTTTTTAAAAATAAAATGACTTGAGAGGTAAAAATATGATATAACAAAATTTATTGATGATTACTTTTTTTAAAAGTAACAAAAATTATACAAAATAATAAAAGAAAAACACACCTACCAACCTTCAAAAAGTTGATTTGAAAATAATTTAAAGGGTCAATTCAAACTCGATTTAAATGATCCATTTAAGCTCGATCCAAATGTTGAGGTATTGAATTAGACCTATAGGTTATGTCATGGACATAAGGTTTAGTGGTTGGACCAGTTCTAGCTCTACTCAAATAATAATACTTGAATTCTATATGATTTGTACCTTTGCTTCTTTTGATCAGTCCGACTTAATTACGAGAGGGAATCTTAGAATCGAATTTGTTTTTAATTTAGTATGTGTTATGAATTTGAAATTTTTATTTTTATTTTTATTTTTTATAATAACATCATCTTTCATTTAACAAAAGGTAACAAAGGCTAAAACCAATAACTAACTAAAATAATTTGTTAATTATTATGCCCTCAGATGTTAAGATTTTCATGCCAGGTGAACAAATTCAAAAAAATAAAACATAAGATATAAATAAATGATACTCAAATCTTTTAAATACAATTAAATTTTGAATTCGAAATATGTACTGAAAATTAGCGAAATATATCATCGAATCAAATTTCAATTTGATCAACAAAATTTTCCCTCATTCTTCCTTCTTAAACAAGCAAATAGAATAAAAGAAAAAAAAAAAAACAATGTCGTGGGGGTATTTCTGTCCAATCATGTAGGGTATTTACAATTGTTCTTTAGTATATATGGGTCAACTTCTTTCCTGTGAGAATTAATCTATCATTTTTTTTATAGTTAAATATTGTTAAATGATTAAATAATTAAATATTTTATTAGCTAACAGCTAACAAAAAATAAAATGTCATTATCATACTATAGATATAGAATATATTCATATTATTTATTATAGATTGATTTCCTGCCGATAAAACCGATATCATTGCCCAATATGAATTAAATATATAAATTATAGTTTGCATTTGATTTTGTTATTATTATTTTAGCAGTACGGCTCAAAGCAAGAACACGAAAATAGCTAAATGAAATCTACTATTTTTTTATTTAAATTTGAAAGTTCAAACTTCATATTTGTTATATTGAAAAATTATTTAAAGGCATCAATTATTCGATGAAAGTCAGACCTTTAATTACAAGTTCAGTCTAAAAATGTTAATGAGGGGTATAGACCAACATAACTTTAGAAGTTTATAATACAAAATTTCAATTTTATGTTCATTCAATCAATTTTCAAATCGATAATATTAGAAACAAAAATTAAATATTGAAATTTATAGATATTTTTAAATTAAAAATCTATTTGAAAATAAATTTGATAAAAATGCAGATTATACAAAAACGAAAAAGTTAAACCTAAAATTTTTCGGCTCATTTGATAAAATTTAAAAATATTATGCCCCATCTCCTCAACAATATATTTGTTACATTTCACTATTCTTGCACCCATACTTGAATTTTTAAATTTTAAAAATAACAAGAAGTTTTTAAAAGTTGATTTGTTTTTTAGTTTTTAAAGTTATAAGTGAGAGTAGTATTTATAAAATAGAAAATAAAAAACCAAAATGGGACTTAGAATTTTTTGTTTTTTGTTTTTTTAAATTAGAGATAGAGATTAAGATAATTGTGAAAATTAAAATTAAGTCGGACGCGAAATTCTGCAACTTGTGTGCCGACGGCGAGAGGTATCCGCATCGAAAATTCCAATTCTAATTTTTGAAATTCTTGGATTTGTATGAACTATGAACTAAATTGATTGATGTATGAGATGGGAAGAAGAGAATGCAATGTGGAATTGGAAAAATGGAAGTCAGCTGTTACGGTTTGGTGGGGCTGTGGCTCAACCAAAAGTCTTCGCCGATTGAATCGGAGAAGGCGAGAGAAAGTGACGATCTCTGACTCCTGATCCTCCTCAGATCAGATATTTCATTTGTTCCCAAATCCAATTTCAAACATTTTCAAAAGGATCTGTGATTTCTCTTTCATTTTCGTTGTAATTGGCTGCGTCTCTGTCAATAATAGAAACCCACCCCTCTCTCTTCTCTTCCCACAAAGTAGGGGGAAAAATTAGCGACAATGGCGGGATAGGCAGCGATGTGGCCGTGGGAGGAACGTGTGCGTTTTTCAACCTATTTTTCTTATCATCAATTAATAACCAACGTATTCAACTCTCCTCCACCGCCCCTCTTTCGTTTATCGCACCAGGAATATCTTACATATTGACCCAATATTCTCTCTCATTGTTTTCTTCTTCATACGTTTCCCCAAGAAAAATTTGCCCTCTTTTGTGCAATTTATTCAACCCCTTTGAGGATTGCCCAACCATTTTCCTACCCATCTCTCAAAAAGGTCTGTTTTGTTCCCTTCTTGGTATTGTGTTTTTCTTTTCGGAGGAGTAATTTCAATGCCATTCATGTTTGTGTGGAGAAAATGTATGTTGATCACGATGATTTTGCGATTCATTTTCTTGAGATGTACACTTCTGAATTTGTGTTCATGCTTTTCGTGAGCAGATACGAATTGAAAGTGTTTCAAGAAAACAACATACTGCGGGAAGAAGTTTATTATTGCGCTGTAATTCCCATGCCTGGTGATGGGAATTTGGCTGCCGTCGTGCCCTAACCGTATTCATGGATCGGCTCGGGAGTAACGACAACAAACAAAGCGTTGAAAGGCATTCCCATGTCGAGGTCTCTGTTTCTGTTCCCTTGGTTTTTCCTATTTATTTATCTACTTAAATCAGCCTTCTCGCTCGCTGTTTGTACCCTTAAATGTTGTTTTCAACCTACGCTTTTTAGTGATTTTTTAATTTAAATAACCCTATTGGTGGTGTAACAGATGGGATCATTAGGCGAGAAAACCATACTGGAATTTGAGGATGAGAGCCTCGTTAGTCCTGTATCATTAAATAGAAAGAATTTTGCTTTTGAGGCATCTATGCACGGTTCTCCATCATCTGGTGATTCGCAGAAATTTTGTTATGGTAACATGAAGAACAGAATTATTGACAGCATTAAGATTGTTGTCTTCTCTGCTAAAATCAATCTTCTCATGCCTTTCGGCCCTTTAGCAATATTAGTCAGCAGTCTTTCTGGTCACCATGTGAGTTATCTTCCCACATGTTCTCATCAATTCATTTTGGGTTGTTATCTTGTCCCATTATGGATCCATTGCTTATGTATGTGCATTTCAGGGGTGGGTCTTCCTTTTAAGCTTACTGGGGATCATACCTCTTGCTGAGCGTCTGGGTTATGCAACGGAGTAAGGTTTCTTCAATTTTAGATTACTTGTTGTAGTGAATCTGTAGAACTTTTTCCTATTAAACTTTGATTCTGTGCTTTGGATAAATCTATAGCTTTTTGGACTCTTGGATTCCATTTTATATCCTGGAAAGAGTGCAGTACAATATTTGAGCATTCTTTTAGTTTTTGGCACTTCTTAAACTACCCATTTTTCCATGCAATATTGGATTTGATGCACGAAAACATGAGCCATGTATAAGTTTTAAGGTCATGTCTCGCCTTGGACCTCCACCTCATGCCTCTGCCTCAAGGAGTTTCAGTGCTTCAAAAAATCTTGTTCGGTACAATTTGGGATTTGGGGGTGCATCCCTTCAAACAAATGTCTAATAGATTTTAATAAACAGGTCATAGGTCAAAAATGTTTGGGTCCATTAATTTGATATGCAAAGTTTCTCAAAGAATCAACTATATAACCATTAGTCCCCCATTTCCTTACCAAGTAATATAGAAAGGCCAGATCATTTTTTGGTCAGGTGAATAAAACAAACCTGTGTAATGTTTGCCTATAAATTTATTAATGTCTTATGCAATCTGATCTTCTTTTGATGCAGACAACTGGCATGCTATACTGGAGCCACAGGTAATACGATTTGAAGTTGGTTTGTTAATTCATAAACCGAATAGGAATCTTCTTAAGCTCGTAGAGATAAATATTAACCTTGATTAAACTAGTTGGTGGCTTATATTACTAACGGAGTAATGTGGAATGATAAATTAATAGCTTCTTAATTCGAGACAATTTTGGCCAAGAAGACTGTTGTGCTGTTACGCACCCACTTAAAATTGTCACAGGAAGTAAAAACCACTAAATTACAAAGCCCCCACCCGCTTCCCCTGTCCCCCCACCACTCTAGCCAAAGAAAGAAAGAAATGAAATAGAGTAAGCTTTTCTCCCGTAATGTTTTATTTACTTCTCAAGTTTAACATAAGTACCTTCATTCTTAACTTTGCAGTTGGAGGTCTTCTGAATGCTACTTTTGGAAATGCCACAGAATTGATAATATCAATATATGCATTGCGAAGTGGAATGATACGTGTCGTTCAACAGTCATTATTAGGTTCAATTTTGTCAAATATGTTATTAGTACTTGGATGTGCCTTCTTTGCTGGTGGAGTTGTGGTTTCTAAGAGGGAGCAGGTCTTCAGTAAGGTTTGTTTTTACCTTGATAGGAGTCCTTTTGGATACTGTTTACTTATTGATCTCTGTTCTATTTCTCAAGCATACATCATGCGAATGATGCTCTCTTATTTTTAGGGATCTGCTACAGTGAATTCTGGATTGCTGTTGATGGCAGTAATGGGACTTCTATTTCCTGCTGTCCTGCATTCCACACATACAGAGTTGCACTTTGGAAAGTCAGAGTTGGCTCTTTCAAGATTTAGTAGCGGCATTATGTTGGTGGCATATGCTGCCTATCTTGTTTTTCAGTTGAAAAGCGAAAAGAACTTATATCACCCGGTTGATGTGGTCGATGAGGTTGATAGCTCTGCTTTCATACATGACCTAATGAGCATAAACTATCTTACATTCTAGTAACTAGTTTTTTTTAATTCAAATGCCATACCATGGTTGTTATAACACCTGTACCCTCAGTGGCATGATCAGTGTGCAATAGTCTTTAGATAGAGAAGTCTAATAACTGTACAGTGGCAGCATTTCACTAAAGGTTCATTTTGCTACATTGTAGATCTAGGTGGTCTTTTTTGTTCTTAATTTTGCTAGATATTATAGTTTTTAAGTATCTGATAGGAATCGGGAATCTTTTTAATTAATTGGCTAATTTTTTGAAGTGTTTCCAGAGCCTTTATTATCTCTTGGTTCTTCCTCAGTTAGAAATCTCCATTAAATTTCTAGTGTCTCACCATTGTACTGTTATATTCTTCTCCTCTTTCTTTTCTCTTGCTCCCTAACTATCTAAGATAGAATCAGCCAACCAGGAATGATGCCAACACAAACCTTGACCCCTTAACTATCATATTTCCTCTTTTGAGGAGCAAACTCGACTACTTTTCTTCTCCTGCTAGCTTCTTACGCCTCCTCATGTGCGTTAACATGGGAGGAAGTTTATTGATATCTTTCTTCTGCAGTTTATACAAGAAGTTTCTGTATCTTTACTTGACTTGATATCTGTTACGTGGAAAAATATTGATGCTGAGAAACACATATGAAACTTCTGTAGACATTTTTCAGAAACAACTTTTACCATGATATGAATAAATATATTTTAGAAGCTTTTTTTTTTTTAGAAGTTACCATGAATGAATATTTACTACTAGGTATTGTTTCTAGTCGGATGTATAATATAATGCTTGCATGATTGAGTTTAACTGTTTTTACTTGTAGTATGTATTCAGATTGGGAATCCTAATAACTCTACTTTTGGTCGCTGGCAATATTCGGTCTCATTAGAGTTTTGTCCTTTTTTTTTTGGAAAAAAATTTATGTTTGGTGGTTTAATATGAATAATTGGCATATCATAGGTGGAGACTGAAGAGAATTCTGATGATGAAGAATCTCCTGAGATATCTATGTGGGAATCCATTATTTGGCTGTCTATCTTGACCATTTGGATATCCGTCCTTTCTGAATATTTAGTAAATGCAATAGAGGTATTGTTGACTTGTTAATACATCCTAATATAAATCTTTTCCTTTTTTTTTTCCGTGTTGTTGCCTATTTCTCCCTTTTCTCCTCTGCGAAGATAATTCTCACATTATTGCATATTATCTGTACAATTATATGGTTTATTTGATTACAATCTCAGGGGGCATCGGTTGCCATGGACATACCAGTAGCATTCATTAGTGTAATCCTACTACCAATTGTTGGGAATGCTGCAGAGCATGCGGGTGCCATCATGTTTGCCATGAAAGACAAGCTTGTAAGTGCTTGCCCTTTTATGTGCCTTACAAAATGATCTCTGAGGTCCTTTTCTCTAATCATGTCTTGTGTAGGACATTTCTTTGGGAGTCGCAATAGGATCATCTACGCAGATATCTATGTTCGGGGTGAGTTCTACACAACATATTTGATTTTATTTTGCTGAATGAAATACATTGGACCGAGCGCAGTGTAGTTGGATATTTTTTCACTACCTTGCAGTTTGTTACCCTTGTTATTTTTTTCGTATTCATCAGCCTAAATGGCACAATATTCTTTGTGTTGCACCTATACTTCAGTACTAGAGAGTGAAGGACTGCACCCATCCATTGGTTAAGTCTAATGATGGAGGTCATTTTGCTTTCAAGTTGCCAATTGTCAAACAATCAGAAGCAAACCCTTTTGCTCCCCAAATGCAGTTTTGATTTTCAAACTTTGCTTCAAGAGAACTGATATGGATATGGCACATAGGTCAAAACAAAAGGTTTGATGTTTATAGGTCATGAGTTAAAAGTCTCAGAGATCACCTTCTAAATTATCAAAATTTCTTATTCTACGTGGTATGTAATCAAGTTCTGCCCCTTGAAAATAGTTGAGCTGAATACAAGCTACATTTGAAACGGCATTTTGTTTTTTATTTTTAAAAAAGTTCAGCTTTGCAACCCCAACTATTGAAGGACCGGCCGACCATCTTTTGTCCGTTGAACAGTGTTTTTCCCCTCTTTTAAATGCAAAATCTGCCGTAAACGGCATAACGAGCATCATCATCACATACTAAACCATCATAGAATTGATCTTGCTTTTTTAAACAAACATATGACTGCTGATTCCACGTTACCTTTTCTTCGTTTTCTCCTTCTTCCATAACCTGTTCATAAATTTTTATGACTGCAGATTCCTTTTTGTGTGGTCATTGGTTGGATGATGGGAGTCCCTATGGACTTGAATTTTCAACTCTTCGAGACCGCCACGCTTTTCATCACTGTTATAGTTGTCGCCTTCATGTTGCAGGTTTGCCACTTCAGGCTTCTTTTATTTTATTTAATGTGTTTACATGATAAAAACGCTTTAGAAATCAGTAAACACCCTGATGTAGTTAGGATCCTGGAATAGTTTGAAATGCAAATTGTTAAAATCCCATATCCAAATTACCAACCCCACCCCCCCCATTTTACACACTGGCCCTTGTGTGGGTTTCCTCATATAAATGGTTCAATGATCACCATGATCCATAATACGTTTGAATGAATAACTGCAACCTGTAGGAATGAGGACATGCGTGATATATAATGATGATTCGAATCATTTCACATTGTGTTTGCAGGATGGAACTTCTAATTACCTCAAAGGACTGATGCTTATTCTCTGCTACCTGATAGTAGCTGCAAGTTTCTTTGTACATATTGATCCAGCTTCAGTTGGTAAGCCATCCCTCTCTTTGCTACAATTTAGAAGCTGAAAACAAAATGGAAGGTATTCATGGCTACACACAACTAGTAACCTATCTAACATGAGAATTGGAACGATTTTACAGAAGATAAAAAATCCGGTGCATGAAAGGCAAGGGATGACTCAAGTAGTGAATCTGACTGCGAAGGCCGTCCTCTAAAAGACGGGATTGACCGGAGCTTGAGAGGTTCACTCGATTGCTGTATAGTTCTGAACTCGGGCTACCATGTTCAGAAAGCATTTTTCCATGTTTTGTGACAACCAATGGCAATATATGTTTACTTGGTTCTTATAATCGTTGGTGCTCATCTTGTTTACTATAAGCTGTGGCATTCTATTCAGAACTTAGCAAATAGGAATACTAGAAATCAAATGTAAGGAAAAAAAAATCATATTGATTTATTTTTCTTAGGGCAATGGATTTTTTTCCTTGTAATGGTTCATTCGAAGTGGTGGAAGGCACAACAAAACAAGAGTTAAAATGTGACCAATATTTTGATCTCGATATAAATGTTACTGTTGACTTTGAATTCTTTGATGGAGACATGAATACTCCATTATTTGTATTATAATTGATACTAAACAATTTGAAGTTGGAATTTCTTACTCTTTTAGTTGACTGGTCAATATTATACGTGTAAATTGATTGGTCAATATTATATGTGAATATGATGCTAATTTGAGCTTAGTTCAATTAGTTAAGACATTTATCTCCAGATCTTCTATTTGAATCTCTACTTGGATATGTTTTTGTAGTAAAAAGATGTGATAGGTATATTTCATAATGTGACATATTGCTATATTGTTTTAATGACCTGTGGAAAATATAATGTTTTAGTTGAAAATTTGATTGGGAGTTACGCCTATTGATAATTATCATTAGATTTGTGTCGATGTTATTAGGATAAATTTATTCTCACACTATTTTTTATAATTTTAGTGGAAATAGAAAATACTCTCTAGATAAAGGGGGTTAAACAGGAATTCTTCGAATAAGGTGCTTCTCCCACATCTTAATTGAAACTATATACCTTAACCAATTAGCTTATTTTTTTAAAATACTAATTAGTTGATTGTTAGTGAATGAAATTAATAGTAATATATCTTATTGAATAAATTCATTTCAATTCTCCTTTGAGTGATTCCAATTATTGGGCAAGGAAATGAAATGAATCATATTTAAAGTCAAACGTGAGATTAAATTAATAAAATGAACCAATAAAAAAAAACACTACATAAACAATCTAGAGATGCCAAAACAAGTATAGCTCAAGGTTGAGAATTTGATAAATATCACATCTAGAGATTTTCGCGTTCAAAAGCAATTGCAAAAACTTAGAAAAAAGTTTAAATAAATATGGTGCTTGTAATTTTAGTAAATAGCCATATGTTTAAAATAATTATTTTGATCTCTTTAATTTCATTTGTTTATCACAACAAATCTAGGATACTATATTTAATAAATTCTTGAAAATATAATACAATTTTATATTAATTTTTTTTTTTATTATTATATAAAATTTAATCGATTAAGAAAAGATTTGCGTATGAAATTTATGTTAAAGTTTAACGAATAGAGATCAATATCATTACTTTTTTAAAAATTTATAGACTAAAATTTACGTTGAAATTTATGTTAAAGTTTAACAAATAGAAGAGATCAATATCATTACTTTTTTTAAAATTTAGAGACTAAATGAGATGTTAGAGAATAATAAATAAAAATCAGAATTAGAAGTCGTAAAAACAAAATGGGGAGGCAAAAAGTTCAGCCAAAGAATTAAAATAATTATTCTAAGGAAAAAAGAATTAAAATAATTAAACAAAAAAAAGAAAAAAGGGCGCATCTTTTTAGAAAAGATTTTGAATCATGAACCCTAGGGACGAGGATGAGATTTTTGCTCGAGCGTGGATGAAACTCAGCCTCTATGAGCTTTGCGAACTGCTTCTCAGGACGTTGTCTCTGACTTGATCGGAGTTCCAGTAGAGTTTTTGTTTGGTATTACCACTTTCAACAGCCGCCGACTCTTCTTCTGCTCGATCTTACGTTCGTTCTCTGGTGTTTCCGACTATTTCGTAGTAGCTTTGGTGGTTTCTGTTTCTTGCTCGGAAATGGTGAGTTATTTCCCTTTATTTTTGGTTTCTCACGGTTAGTCGAGTTCAAGAAATCTTCTATTCTGATTCTGACACCCCTTTGCCCTAAACGACGTGTTTGTCGAGATTGGGTTGTTCCTCTGATTTAATCTCTTGTTTTGCTTTGTTATTAGTCGGGCCGGGCTGATGGAGGAAGGGATCGATTTCGAAAAGATTATACGTCGAGGTACGACGAGAGGTCGCAGTCTACGCATAGCAGCAGCAGCAATCCTCCGTCCAGACACCTTTGGATCGGAAATTTATCTCATGTTATAGTGGAGCGTGATCTCACCCGCCATTTTTCACAATTTGGAGAGCTCGACAGTATTGCTTTCCAGCCCAGTCGTAGCTATGCTTTCATCAATTTCAAAAGGGACGAAGAAGCGATGGCAGCCATGAGGGGGCTTCAAGGTTTTGCTCTTGGAGGCAATCCCATTAGAATTGAGTTTGCCAAGGCGGTTAGTCTTGCCCGAACTTCTATCTGTTACTTTCTTCAAATTCTCTCTTTGTTTCCATATTTGTACTCTTCTTGTACGTCTCTGATATATTATATAACAATTTCTTTAAAAACAACTACAGTAAGAGAAACGATGACAGCATTCAAATCACTTGCACTCTCTTGCTAATCCAATACTCTCATAACACCGTTCCAGACAATGCTGCCCTCCACTGAATATCTTGGCTCTAAGTCAACCTGAAACTCACTGAACTACATGACTTTTACCACTTCTCCAGAGTTCTCAGTATCACAGTAGCAAAATTCTAATGTTTTATATAGTCTCAATCAGGTCTCAACTGGCATTACCGAAAATGTTAAAAGGTATCCTGCTCAGGGTCATATGTAATGCCTTCCACTTCATCTGCCATGACAGTTCCTATGAGTTGAGTACATACCCATATCTCTGGATTTCAGTTGATCCATAATGATGATGATGATAAAATACAAATCAAGTGGTATTACGATCTTCAAATAAAGTGACGAACACTCACAAACAGAACATTTTCATCAAAAACTTGCTTAATTTAATATCTCCAGGCAACAATAAAATGGCTAGGCCAAGGAATGTGACGGCTTACAAATGTGCAAGTATTAAGAAGCAGTTTGATTTATACATGCTACAGATAAATAGACATACATCTCTGTAGTTGAGCAATCCTTTAACATCCTGGATCTTGCACATTCTTTTCAGTCATCATTCTTCATGTTGTTGCATCCAATCAATCCTCCTTCATGCAGCCTAAGAGTTAAGACATGCTTCACTGGTGTAATAATAAATATTAATAACTTTTCAATCTTGAAAAGTAAAACATTGCAATTTACTTGTCATTCCCTAATCCCTAGTGTTAAAAACTATTATTACGTTGACAAATTTCACCTAATGATATTGTAATTTAAGCAGGATTTTGTAGTTCCAGAAACAAGCCTTTAAACTTCTTACAATGCTAAAAGTTATCAATTGTTATAAGTTAATGTCCTAGAAAAGGAAATATATTTTTCATGTACTTTCATATCAAAGCATAAGCTAACTGTTGAGACAAAATCTTAATCAGATTGCTATTGTTATAGTGGGTTGCCTCGTAGTGTATTATTGAATGGTGTACCTTTGCTTCTGTGTTTGTTTATATTAAATGGTAGAAATGTGTTCCATATGGAGTAGTAGTAAAGGTCTCCTTGATATACTAACCACTAGGCATTGTAGTTTCAGATATTTCTAGTTTGTAGTACTAATATACCAACAACTAGGCGGGCACTTTAAATCAAAATTGCCAATTTAAACTTTCAAGTATCAGGTTTGAATCCCCTTATTATGAAAACCTCAATGTTTCTTGCCTTTGAATGATTGAATTTATTGGTTACCACTAAGAGAAAAAGGTCACAGATAAAAGGAAACTATCTTGACCAATTTACAACCATCACATTATCTCTTATTTTTCCTTTCTTCCTTGTGCAAGAAGAGAGCCGAACAACCAAAGGAAACAATAATTTTGTTTAATTGAGGCTTTTAATTCTCGTTGGACTATAAGCACTCTACTTATTTAATCTAACAAAAATGGGTATATTTGGAGGACCTGATAGTTATAAATTCACTAACTAACAAAATTGCTAAAAAATTGTCAATGCGAGTGTGGGTGCCCCTAGGTATAATGAAACAAAACTCCAACTCCCAATTATAAAAAATAAATAGAAAAAAGAACAAAAATTGTCAATGGTATTAGACTTCTTTTTATAACATTTACTTGCTAAAGGAACATAGCTTTGACCATCTTTTCCACCATCGTATGAGAGGATATTTTGGAGGTACCAAAAATTTGATATCTTAAGCCAAAAAATTTATTAGGTATGCCGACATGATCATAGCTTAGCTGTTAAAGCATCTTTCTCCTTAGGTTGGATGTTCAATCCCCCATCTCTACATTTATTATACTAAAAGAAAAAAACTAGTCTGAACATGACAACAACTACTTAAATTCAACTTCAATGAAGAGTTTACATTTTGGTTTTTTATGTTGTCTTTTTGCCCTGACAATCCAGTGAGTTAGTCTAATAATTTATTGTGCTGCTCTATTTTTTTTTCTTCTAATGCATCGTTAGGTTTCAGCAAATAATAATGTTGAATCGAAACACAATTTAGCATGGGAAGAGTGGTTTTATTAGATTGGAAATTTGTCATTGTTATAGGTTGCTTTTTCTGCTAATGGATAACGTCCATAATTTGCAGCTTCATCATTGAATCAAATTATTAGTTGCGTAAATGTGTGCAAGATGACATGGCCATTCAATATATTATAAGGCATCCAAGCACATAAGACATAGTCCATTATACTTTTGAGTTATGTGCTTTTTGTATGCACTAATCAATATCTCACAGTAAGGATACTTCCACATTAAAAGAATATATATACAGTGTCCAAAAACAAATAGACACTCTGACCATTCAATTTTGACTATATTTATTTTTCCACGTGGTAATATTGCTATTCTTAAAACCATGTTGAGAATCCTCCTCAGGTATTCTCAAGAACATGTTGAGAACACTAGGTTAACATTATCCAAATCGGATAGGGAATGAAATTCATTTCAGCATTTATCTCATCTTGTGAAACATCATAGGGATTCTCCTCCCTTCACCAGGTAGAGTGAAGATATCAATAAACAAAATCAAAATCTTATATAATCGAGAGATGCAATTTATGTGGTGCTTAACCTTCAAATGAAGCCTAAGTGAGTTGTATTGAACTCAAGAAATTCCAAAGACACCCTCCCTTACATAATATAACCTGTGATATGCACTGGTGGCGTATCTAATATGGTATGTACTGAGAAGAGTATCATTTGGCACCATACCTGAGCTTACTCTGTTTGCACATTTTTTTATATTACCATTGGATCTGAAACTTCCCTCGATGAGAAGCAGCTTCTAAGTGAGAACTTCAGAACATTTCCCTGGGATCTCTGGTTTAAAAAGCTGAATAGATTCTTTGCATTTTATAAAACTTTGTATCAAGGAGTACAGAGCAAACTATTTACTTGTATAGCTTATTTTCCTGATCAATGAATTTTCACTGCTCTGGTTGTTGCATCAAGGTTCAAACACTTAAGCTGGATTCGTTGTGCTGAGCAAAGCATGTCCTTCAATGAAGTGCAGAGTGAGGCAACTAATTAAAATTTAAAAGGATAATATAGAATATCACTCAATATGCCCTAACTATAAAAACACAGAAGTCAAATTGTTCAATTAATCACAAAACTAAAAACTCACAAGAATGGTAAATGGTCAAAATGTCATACATGATACAGCCAGACACCAAGCCTACAGTCCTATGGTTGCAGGAGGCTTACATTTTGTGAAAGGAATGGTCCGTTTGTGCCTGATTTGTGGAAGTCCAGCACATATGATATTGTTCCTGTAACAGCTAGTATGGTGTTCTTGACTAAGTCTGTGGTCCACATGAATACTTGGTTACACATATCTGTACCCTTTCTTTTTCTCACAGTTGTTTCCTGACATGCTCCAATTTCAGTGAATAAGAATGAAACACCTTTTTTTTTTTTTTGCTAAGAGAAAGAATGTGATTAGTTAGACATCATGAATGGTAATTCAAAGGGTTGAGCTCAGGGCACACTGGTGAAGAGAGCCTCTTGGGAACCTGTTTGGGTCATGTATTAGGGGTAATGAATAATGGATTTTTTTACCAGAGTTACATTTGTAAACTTGGTGTATCTGAGCTCAAAAAGATTTGGTTTTGTGTGGTGATGGCTACCTTTCGACAAATTTTATTGGAGAATTTTTGTTCATCTAGGAATGGATTACCTATTATTGAGGAATATATCTTCTCCCTAGTTGCTAGATGATGTAACTATTATTTTCTAGAACATGCGAGTTGGAGAATCATTTTGTAATCTCCATTGGATTGACTTGACTGTCCTCTCTCTTTTTCTATTTCTCTTTCTTCCAATAAAAAGATTGGGAAAAGGTTGGAGAAAATTTCCGTTTTGCACATCAGAAAGTGTGTTAGACACCCACGTAGAACATACTATGCACACGTGTCTCCATGTAAACAGTGTAAATCTTGTTAGGTTAGATGATACTCCTTTAATTTTTCTCAATGTTTGTACTGAAACTTCTTAAGTTGGATCTTTTCCACCATATATATTATTTGCCAGCTCTTTAAATCTCACCAAATGGTGGAAACAACTCCTGAAGTACTCGAGTCTTAGTTATCTTCTGTTTGCTTGTCTTAATTTTTATAATGGACTAGAGGTTTTTATTTTCCTATAAGTGAACATTGTTCCACAAAGCCTGCTATAAATATTCAAGGCTTTAACCCTTATTATTTTAGATCAAGATCAACCCATTATTTCTATCGTTCAGGGAGGGAATGGAATCAGGTCTTGGCGCTTTTCTAGTATGTTAGTGAATCTGAGGAGTGATCTTTTGAAATAACTCTACAGTCTTGTGTCGGTTATGTCTTGGTTCAGTGAACAGGAAATTGCTGTCAGTGTCTTGAATAAGCTAAATTTTGTGTACTTGGTAAACGTTATTGTGCAAAAAACTGATTGTTATCGGGAGGTTGGATAGTTTGACAATTAGAATTAAGATTTGTACTTCTTTTCCCCCCGAAATGGTTGGTTGTTAGAGGGATGAGTAAAGATTTCATTATGCCAGAACCATATGCAAAAAAGGAGAGAAGGATAGGTATCTCCCCAATCTATCGCAAAAAGAGACTACTTCAATTGGCTCAAATAAGAAGGGGTATAATTAGACCCTTTAAACAATGAGCCTCACTTAGAAGCTAGAAAAGAAAATGATCCTTCACCTCCTAGTCATTCCTGGAAACTCCATTAAAATTATTCACCTTCTCTCGATCTAAAGCTCCTGACTGTAGTCACCATATCATTAATATGAATGATTATAGTTTTTTTCCCCTTCTTTTTTGGGCTATGCTCAAATTGACACAAATGATTGTAGTCTTGCTCCTAATATCGTGAACCAACACGGTGTCCTTGGCTTGTAATAGGGAGTGTAGGGCGATGGTGTTGGAGGTTTTGCTTTGCTCACCTTTTTCGTGATAGAGGGGTCCTGTTGTGTCAAGCATTTTTTTTTTTTGGCAATTTTGTAGGGTATCTGGATGGAAAGGAATAGTAGAATTTTTAGGGAGGGTGAGATCTTAGGAAAAATTTTGGGATGTAGTTAGATTGAATACCTCTTTATTAGTGTTGGTATCTTAGGCCTTTGGTAATTACCGGTTAGGTGTTATTCTTTTGGATTGGGGTCCTTTCTTGTAGGTGGATTCCCTTTTGTTCGACGTAGTTTTTGTATGTCCCTTGTATATTATTTTATATTTCTCAATCAAAGCTTGGTTTCTTACTAAAGAGAAAAAAAATGTGAGCCGACATAATTTAAGATGATATAGCATTTGTCAGTCAGTTTTTATGATGTTACCCTTTCCATTCACCTCTCTGTAGAAAAATCTCTCAGTTCTCACTTATCCATAACATAGTAGACAACCGGAGCAACCAGTATCTGAGTGTATAAGAGTGAAGGGGTTTGGAGTTACTTTTTTTAATTACTTTTTCCTTTTTTGAAAAAAAATTCCTTTCCCCATCATTGTCACTATTAGCTCTTTCTCCTTTCTCTTACAAAATTTGAAATGTTGAAATTTAGACATTTTATTCAGTCATAGGCTGTTGTGCCTTTAATAAGAATTTTGCTCTCAGGATAAGCCATCTGCATCATCACGTGATGAAGACTATTCTCAACATCGAGAGGAAAAATATTATGGAGCAAAGGGTTCTTTCTCACAAGGACGGCATGCTAGTCCTGACCAATTTTATCCTGAAAAGTCTAAAATGAGCGATAAAAATTCAGAGCCTAGTGAGGTGTTATGGATAGGATTCCCATCTTTGTTAAAAGTGGATGAAATGATATTAAGGAAGGCCTTTTCACCGTTTGGGGAAATTGAGAAAATTACAACATTCCCTGGCCGGACATATGCTTTTGTTCGTTTTCGGGGTGTGACATCAGCTTGGAGGGCTAAAGAAACTCTTCAGGGGAAATTATTTGGAAATCCTCGAGTACATATTTGTTTTGCAAAAAATGATTCTGGTTCATCCAACAGTGGAAGGAGCTCAATGAATGCACCCCTTTCTCCAAGATCTCCTCACCTCTTCTCAAATTTTGATGCTGGAGAATTTGATTCCCGTGGTTTTAATAGGAAAAGTAATTTGTGGACTAGTGGGAATAATGCATTTGAAATGAAGAGGTCTGGAGAATTTTCATCAAAATTGGGTCCACCCGGGGATAGGTACGAACATCATGGTAGTCCAACAAAAGAGAGAGGCCCTCATTTAAATAATTTTCCTCAAAGATTTTCTCAACAAAGTTCATTTTATGAAGATCCGTGGGACTTGCCAGAGGATTCGAACTTATATCATGGGTCCAAGAAATTGAAAACTGGACCCTTTCCTCAGGACAAAGAGCTCCCTGAGTATCCTTTATCTGATTTGGAACAAGATAAACGTATTATTCCAAAACTGTACCCTGATTTTTCCCCATCAGAGGTTGATATGAAAATGAAGTCTGGGCCTCTGGGGTATAAACAGACTCCTGATCGGCCAATAACAATGCCTGTACCTTATGGAGAAAATAGTGAACGCTGGAGGGAACCATATGATAATTTTCAGGGTTCTGATTCTATGCCATCTAATGCTGTTGCAAGGAAAAGGTTGTCTCCTGATTCAGAACAGTCATCCATGAAAGAGTGGAAATGGGAAGGAACTATTGCAAAGGGAGGAACACCTGTTTGTCGTGCTCGCTGCTTTCCTGTGGGAAAGGTTCTGGATATGCTGTTGTAAGTATTTGATATTCCTCCTTATTTCTTCCCATTAAAACGTTTTTAATCAAGTGCTGAAAAAAGTTAGAATGCTTGCTAATTTTATTTGTTCTCATTTAGCCTCAAAGCCATTAACAAGGACTAGATCCATGGAAGGTATATTTGGGAGTAACATGGAAATGGAAATTTTCAATTTCTTTCGGTTGTCTATGATATTATTATTAGAGAGAGTAATATAGTTTCTTTTAAGTCTTAACTAAAAAAGAGGTACAAGGTTGCCAACATGAACACAACTCAAGTGGATAGACACCTATTTTCATCCTAAAGCTCGATGGTTCAATCCCCCACCCTGCAATTTTTTAATTGAACTCAAAAGGGTATTATTTGAGTTGGAAAATGAAGCATGTAGGTAACTATAAACTTTTTGTTATTCTGGCCTTCTCTGATTAGTTAAGTTTTGGTTAAATGATTTAATTGCCTTGAGATAATCTATACTTTCACGGCAGCTGTGGTTATGAAGATGAAATAGTTTAAGCAATCCTTCTTTCCAAGTTTTTTTTTTTCATTTCTACTCATTAATTGGCATTCTTCCCCTTGTATATTTTTCTATTTTTTCCCACTGAAATCTCGGTTTCTTATAATAAAAAATGCATATATTTAATTGGCTTTCTAAAGAGGAAAATATTCAGATGATTTCTTCCCAAAATTTCCTACGGTTCTATGTGATCAGATTTGATTCTGCTGCAATTTGGTTCTTGTTCTTGTTCTCTCATCAAGTTCCCAAGAATTCAGGATTATCCATCATAAATAGTATTGATCATTTGTGAAACTGAACTCGTATTCTGCAGGCCAGAGTTCTTAGACTGTACTGCAAGAACTGGTCTAGATATGCTTTCAAAGCATTATTATGAAGCGGCGAGTGCTTGGGTTGTTTTCTTTGTACCTGAAAGTGATTCTGATATTGTATTCTACAATGAATTCATGCACTATCTTGGTGAAAAGCAACGAGCAGCTGTTTCTAAGTTGGACGACAGAACCACCTTGTTTCTTGTACCACCATCTGAGTTCTCAGAGAAAGTGCTCAAAGTACCAGGTAAATTGAGCATTTCAGGGGTAATTCTGAGGCTAGAGCGTCCTGGTACCAGTGCAAGACCTCCTCCTTATCAAAACGAAACAAAAGACACAAATTTGTTACCTCTACAAGGTGAAACATTATATGCAAAATTGGCAACGTCTCCAGCTGTTTTTGCCCCAATACCAACTTTATCTGACCTCAGTAAATCAGGAATCAATAATGCATCATTGCCTAGGAATGTGGCTACTACAGCTTCACCTGTGTTATTTCATGGTTCAGCCCAATCTATTGGAAGTTTGTCTGACCCATATCTAGAGAGCAGGTCTGAGTATCCAATTCAACAACAGCAAAATGCCATGGGACCAAACTTGTCTTCTCACCATCTTAACTCAATGGTGGATATTAGAAATATTCAGTCACAAGCTTCCCACAATTCAATGGATCCTGTTATTCAGGAACGTCATTTAGTCATTCCAAGGGAAATTCAGGAAACGGGTTCCAGTAATTTCACAGTTGGGATTTCTAGTGTTCCATCTGGAAATGCTTTATCAACTCAACAAGAAATCAAACCGGCTGCCTCTTTAGCTACGACTCTTTCCTCCCTACAGCCAGAACAACTGGCAGAACTAGCATCATCTCTTCTTGGGCATCAAAGGCAGTTTGGAAGCACATCAAATGCAACTATGGCAGAGGAATTGAGGCAGCGAAATCTGGTCAGTGAACCTGTTATGCCATTGGCAAGGTCCCAAAATGGTTCTTTCCAGAATAATGTGATGAACTCTGAGCCCCAGACATCTCAGAATGTTCAAGTTCCACAGATGCAGCTTGTACAACACCTCCAGATGTCGAAT
The DNA here is from genome assembly GCF_001995035.1 of Momordica charantia. The sequence goes on from NW_019104503.1 coordinate 1,130,642, forward strand.
GTGCCTGATGGGCACATTATGGCACAAAGAGAGCCTCAAACAGGGGCTTTAGGCAATAACCAACACGTTCAAAATTCTGATGTACGTGGGGAAGCAGAAGCAGATCCACAGAAACGCCTGCAAGCAACACTTCAGCTGGCAGCTGCTCTTCTTCAGCAAATTCAACAAGGTAAAGGAAGTTGATCTATCCTGCTTGATCTTGTGAAATTAACTAATGCAGAGTTCAATCGGCTATGGAAAAGTCATCCTACAGATGATGTGAAAGGAATGTTGAAGGAATTAACTGGTTTCTAAGAGGAGATAACGAATACCAGAGCCTGCATCATCTGCTACCTGCTAGCGGTAACATTTATTATCCTAATTCCCAAGTCACAAGTCTTTTGATTAAACTTGTTTATAAGTTTTTGATTAGCTAGTTAGTATCAACAGCTGCTGCTTTAATGCTGTTAGAAATTGGAGGCATTTATGGTAGTTTTGCTGTTTTGTTTAGTCTCAAGTCCAGAAATTTTGTTGGCCTCTGTCTTGTTGTTCCTTAGTTATTTACTTGGGAGAGTCCACTTCGTTGGTCATTTGTTTTTAAGACTTCTGGCAGATCCCAATCATTAATTTTCTTCTACTGGCCTATGAGAAAAGTAAATTCAACCTCTTCTGTTTGAACCTCACTCTTACAATCGTGTTGCTTGAACCAAAGAAAAGAATGTGAATGTGAAACTGAGGCAGGTTCTGCTAGAAACGATATGGTATTCAGGTCTTTTTGTTCTGCTGGAATCTGTCTGAAAAATGCCACATTAACAGATGAGAAATGAAAATTCCAAAGAGAGAATTGGAATGAAAGTTGGTCAAAATGAAATAACTAAGTATTGAGAGAATTTTTCATGGAGGTTGGTTTTCTTGAAAGCTGAAACCATAATCCATTAATCATTGCAATACCTTCTCTCATGATATGAAAAGTAACAATGATAATTAATCTTATAAGTTAAAATATCATTTTTGTTTTCTAATCTAGGACCAAATTATCTGTTCTATTTTAGCTCTCTAATTCTAAATGTACCAAATCAGTTCATGTACTTCCAATAAATCTTAAAACTAATTCTAGTTATTATCGACTTTTTCTAGAAAAAATTAGTCTCTATCAACCTATCAACCTTCCATCTAGAAATTTGAGAAACATGTTCACATGGTGTATTTTCTTCAATGAAAATTATTAGGTTCAAATACTTTGGTTAATGTACTTTGATTCTCATTGTATTTTTAATTTGAGAAAATCTCTTTAATATGTCATTTTAAAAACTGTATTTCACTTTCAAATTTTTACATATTTGGGTTCTTAAATTTTAAATTTTCATTAATCACGATTGTCCTCAATTATTATTGTTTTATTTGATTAAATTTATTTTTTTATTTAAATGATTAGATTTTATTTTTATCACTTCTTTCCATATTTGGATTTCAAATCTTTAACCAAACCTAAAAAAATCTCATATTTTTGTCATATCAGAATTAATACAAAATCCTTCCTACTTCAAAAGGGCTTTTAATGGTATATACTCGGGATTTCAAAACAAAAATGAGGAAACCACCCAAATTCTAAATTTGTTTCATATTTAGTTTGATTTTGTTTTTAGCATATATTAGAAAGTAACTGTGATTAATTTTCCTAATGGATTCCACCTATAATGTGTCAATATTTAGAAATGTAAATGGTTAAAAAGTTAAGCTTATTGTGTAATTAGAATATTAAAATAGACTAATTGTGTACTAATTCCTTAACCTTTTAGTTGGTCATTTTTTGTTTGAATTTTTTTTTTAATTTTAAGGAATTGGTTAGTCGTCCAGTAACAAGTAACAGTAGTACATACCATTCGATGAAAGAAAGAGAACAACGAATAAAATAATAATCAATATTCGTAATGCACGCATTATTGTTGTTATATTAGACTCAAAGGATCGTTCTTCAACTAATTAGAAGAATGATTTTAATATGAAAAGCAAAAAGGTAGAACCTAGTTTCGAGTCATCGTGCAATACTTTTTTTTTTTATTCAAGATTTTATGGGAATGAACCCACCACTGAAAATTTAATTAGTTGGAATAAAATTAAAATAAAGGGCATTATAARGTCATTCATTCTTCAGCGATTCAAAGAACATTTCATTTTTCTGTCATCAACTGATTAAATAGTCATACAACAACCAAGAAAAATATGTTCTGGAGATCGATTAATGATCCTTGAGAAGCAGGCAGAGGCGATTAAGAAGTAAACTTTTAATAAAAGAAGAGTATATTCAAATGACAACAAACTCTCAACTGAAAGAAAATCAAGAAGCTGCTTTTATTTTTTCTGTAGATAACGAAATGAATAATATAAATGATTTACAAAAAGAACAATGACCCTTTAAATTCTTATACAACAAAGATTGCATAAATAAAATAACAAATTTCTAAACAGTAAATAGCGCTATAAGAACTATATTTTTACACCTAAACTAAGCATATAATAAATATGAATGAATTGAAGAAGCCAGGCCAGTTGAAATTGATACCATCAGAGATATAAATAGGTAGCAGTGTCAGAGGCATTTGGTGAGTCCCTGCACAGAATTGATCGAGCTTCTACAACTGATCGAGGAGGCTCAATATCTTTTTCTTGCACTGAATTTCCCAGTAATCGCTGCATTTGGGAAGCAAATGTATCATCCAGTACCTACGCACAGCAAAATATATAATCTATGGTGAACACATGATAAATTATTATATATATGTTATTTTTTTTTGGATATCCGTGAGTGTCAGGGCGTGCTTGCGCGCACCTTGACTAATCTCACGAGATAACCACCTATAAAATAGGTAGGAATTAATTCTTAAGGTATGTAGCCTTCACGTTCCCTCTTAATTTTTTATAAATTGTTATATACAGCTGCTGGTAAGCACAAAAAACAAGGAAAGTGAATATTATGTTCCTTAAAGAGTGGTGTTGTGGAAAGTTAACGTACCCCAAGAGCGTAAATTGATCCATTGTACCATACTCTGTTTTCTTTCCTGCCTTCGAGAAATTTAAGGACAATCTGTTCCAAAATAGTATGGTTATACATTAACTTTTGAATGTCATGAATGGGCTGTGGATTTAGAAGAAATTTCAAGCCAATCTCTTGAGTTTACCTGTCCCATCCTGTCCCAGAATCCCCGACAAATTGCAACAAATATAAGACCTGTGAAGACCTCGTGCAAGTTTGATATGGAATCGATAAGTTGTGAACTCAGCATTTGCATTCTTTCACGAACTTCTGGCTCCCCTTCTTCTCTCGTTTCCTCCAAAATCCTTTTCAGCCGTGTATTACGGTTGGCTTGCATCTGAATTCAAAATCATAATGTGTGCAACATTGAAGATGATGAGGCTATGTTATTGGAAAGCTAAACTCACTAGTTTGATCCTTGGATCTAAGACCAAGATGCTCCGGAAGAAAAATAATGATTGTAAGAGATCAAAATAGATGTGAGCTTACATTGCATATGAGCTTCCCTACAGTTGCCTGTAAGTAGTTTTTGTATTTGGTCCTCAAAAGAACCGTGATTCCGTTCATTTGCTCACCAAAGGGTAACTTTTTCTCTCCCACAACAGGCATATAGGACGCCCAGGACTTCAAGATACCTTCAACTTTAATATGTAAGACATCTAAAATTCTCTTGATGGTATTCAGGAACATTCCCAACTGTTCAAAGAAAGGATACCCGAAACGTGAAAAATCACATGGGAATATAAATAGCAGTTCAAACTGCAAATATGATGCATTATGCAGGGTTGTTTTGCCCATCTCAATATGACTAAAATCAGACACCAAGGCGTGGATGAACAGCCCACAGATAAAAAGGGACAAAGTAAGAGAGGGCGCCTACTTGATTAGGAACGGAGTATATGGCCGTTGATTGTCTTCTTGTCAGCTTCTGGACATGCATGTTCAGCCTCTTTGGGATAGTATCTTTCAGAGGTGTCAAGATATCGCTATACTGTTTTTCAAGTGCTTTTAATATTGCTCTCTCGACATCTGCAACAGCCTGTATATAGAGCCAGTATGGGGAGTAAACGTGAGTGTAACAAAACAATCGTGAATTGATAATGGTCTAAGTTTGCCCATGACCTATGAACATGTTCTTATGATATGCAATTACGAAAAATGGTAGATTGACTGTGGCCTCTGATGTGTGATTATATCCAAACTTACATTTTCTAAAATCAACGAATAATGAGGCCATCGATTGATCACTACTTCATATTGAACGAGGGAGTCTCTTATTTTCTCGTACATCTCCTCAGCAAAGGGCGAGGTGGAATGATTTGTTGACACACCAGACCATGGCACCTGTGTGTCAATTGTTCAATCAAGCAAATTCACTTAGACGCTGACCAGTAAGTTCGTATAAGGATGAATCAGCTAAAACACCGAGGGTTTGTCTATCCAGACTGCAATTTTGCTTTCGAAAGAGATACTGATAGAGAGCATACCTTTTCTGCTTTACATAGATCAAGCAAAGTTAGCTGCATATCCTGTACCCACACCATTATATAGTCGTGGAATAGGTCTCTGGAGTCTACGCCACCCTGCACTGGACTGAAGGATTTCCAATGTCAGGCACAGATGGAAATTTTTAACATCATGGTCTCCTTTTTCCATGAAGATCGACAATATCAATTAGCCGTAAAATGATCTTTGACAAACCTGATATTCCATGATTCAAGGCTTCTTTCAAAATCAGCAATAGCTACTAAAAGCTCATTCACATAAGACAACGGACCAGAGGGAGGCCATGCAGCGAGGAAACCTCGAACCCTGTTGCACAACTCGGTGCTGTAGACAGCGGCAGTGATGTTTGAGAGGTCAATCGAACTGTGACAAAATGGTAATTTAAGTCAAGACCAATTCAAAAATTGCAACTCAATCCTTTACTACTGAAAAGGATTTTCATTAACTACTCTAGCACGCATATACAACATACCTTGGTAGTATATGCTGATCATGAATTTTGATATCAGCCTGAATTTCATCACCTATATTTTTACACAGTTGTTTCATCTTCAAATATGCGGTAGAGATAGTAATTGGATCCATGAGAAGACCTTCAGAGTTTCCCGAGACAAACTCGTCAGTCTCGACCATGTACTTTCGACACCGCTTTTTCGCCGCCCTCTGCAATCATCAGGTGCAATATTTGGCTTATTCATGTATTCAAATGAATCAAAATAAGAAATTGCATTGCTTAACCAAAATCTCAAGGAAGTATAAATCTATGCGAATTCAAAATGGATGATGGCTCACCTGAAAATAGTTTCTCAGCATATTCTGGGCATCTCGAGAAAGTATATCACGGAGCAGAGTGTAGATTTTCACTGCAGGAGTTAGAGCAGGTGCTGCAGAGTCTTTTGTAGGACCAAGTAAATCTGCCAATCCCGTAGGGGAGTTTTCATCCAATGACTTGTAGTTCTCAAAAACATTTGCCAACAGACTCTCAATTTGAGTTTCACAATCCAGCAATATACTTCTCTGGCATAGTTAATGAATGTACTAATTAGAACCAAAGATGCATAGAATTTATTGGGGTCTCCTCTCTCAGGAGAACATACCCATATTGGAAGCAAGAAAATGAAAATAGTTGTGACTGAATACTATGAGATTGCGAAGCCAGTATACATTTAATAGGTGAATCTATTTATCTCTCAAGCTACATTTTACTAATTTTGTGAGCTTCTTAAATAACTTTTTCTTCTTGAAGCTGCACATTTTACAAATTACAAACCAAGCTATATAGATATAGTTTCATTGAGGATAAACATACCTCTTGCCGAGTCAAAGTCTTCCCGCTTTTGGCCTTCATTATGGGTTCAAGTAATTCATTTACGAGGTCTAAGCAATTCTTAGTTGGAGTAGCCACATTCATGACATGAGAAAGATATCTGCGCAAAGGAAAATACTAAAGCAAGTCAAAACACACAAAATTTTATAGATTTGCACGAAAATGAATCATTGACCTCCTTAAATTTGTTATTCTACACATCCATAATGACATCCGTTTAATACCTGATTCTTGTATATGAGTCAGAAACTCCATAATAGTCTGCAAATTCAGTCAACAACCACTTCCAAAGTCCATCTATCCTCAGATTTCTGGAACAAAATTGTTGTGCACGCATTGCAGCCTCTAGCACTAAATCATAGGCAAGAGTTTCCACAACAGGTCCACTCTGTATCATATGAAAACACAAAGGATCAAACCAGCCAGCCTATCCAACTTTTTGAACCAGAAACAATCTCTTTACGTAAGGATATATTCCCTGTAATTTAATACCAAATAAGAACTTCAAACTTTATTAGACGTGAGGGGCAAAAGATACCTTCATATGATTAGTCTCTTCACTTGTCATTGTATGAACGATAGAAAGCTGAATTTTTCCCACACATCCCTGATCATCATGATATATGGGCCACCACCGAATCTTATCATTCTGCATATAATGGTGAAGTCAGTTCGTATAATAATTGATCGGTAAAATGCAAAAAAATCATAACTGAAACATATTACTTACAGTGTTATCGATCAATGATGAAACTGAAACCGTAGTTCGACCTTGGGTAGTTTTTTTGACATCCTGGATTTCTAGCAAAAGAGTATCTCCTAGAGCCTCTGGGAAACTGAAGTCACATATAAATCATATGATCTCGTGTTCATAACACAGATCTACTAGAACGAGTAAAATCTTATGCTAAAAAGTGGATTGGTCTAATATTGATTCAGAAAAAGTACATAATGTCTTGAGAGCAACGGTTCACGTGTGAATTGCTTAACAAGTTAATCTGGTAAACTGAGTTTTAGTGAGAGAACAAAAAAAAAAAAAAAATCTTACAAGACATGGTAGTCTCCACTGCCAGGGTGCAAGCAAACAGCAGAATCAGACTCCAGGTTAGAACCCTCTGTAGCACTCTTCAATTGAAATAAGCAGGATAATTGTTCTGCAAAGCATAAAAAAATGTAAATTACTTTGCCACTATGAACTGGAAGTTCTTGGAAAACACTTGTTCTTGCTTTTCCCAGTATGTTATCTAAAAGGCCCATTTTTATCTTTTGGAAATATGTGGATTGTGATAGACCCACAAAAGCATCACCAACAAACTTACAAAACTCTGGACAATATTTGGTGTAAATAGAACCTTTCACTTTTTGGACTTCGTTAGAGATCAATCATGCATTGAGGTTACAAGGAACAAAAACGAATTCGAACCACCTTCTGACGTATTTGTGAAAGAAGTCTCTTTCAGAGAATTTATGCCATTTTTCACAAAAGTTGAAATATTTCGAATATATTCTGCTCCTGCTTGCATATAGAATGAGCCTCTTTGTGAATATGTATTCTTCAGTTTCCTCTTTGGTATCAGTCTTAGCTTTTTCACTGCCATTGTCACAAAAATGTCCTTGGTCATAAACAACAAAATGTTTCAAAAGGAGATAAGTTGTTTCTAGTTCTAAGACTGAGATAGAACCACCAGAACAGAATTGGTAGTTTACAAAATTGGAATATATGAAGCAGAGTCCTCAAAAGAAGCATGTTGTTCATTTTAATAGAATGTTCGAAAGTACATAACTAAGTCCTTCTCCAGACAGGAAAGTAAATCAAATATATTGTTCAAGTAATGGTGAAATCTTCTGAAGAATACATACCTTCCACTCTTATCTTTCCAACAACCTTCTTTGGGTTCAAAGTCACAACTTGTTCTGAATGCTCAGTATTCCTCCCCCTTTCTGTCGTTTGTGCACGCTGAGGTTGCAATAGAAATTTGTGTAGTCTACATAATTGTCAATTTATGAAGAGCACCCATAAGAGATGATCCAACGAAAGCTACCATAAACTTTAAAAATGAGCAGTGTTGGTCTAAATGACAAGAAAGATGATCTATACCCGAAAGCATTTCGAAGAACCAGGCACCCATTGCGTAAAAATTCAGGAGAGTCTGTGCAGCCTCTTTCCCATGCTTGTAGGCATAACCGAATACAAGCATCATATGCAAGTAGAGTTTGCCAGGCATGTTGACCACTGCAATTAAGAAACCCAAAATCAACAAGGATGTTAAGGATCAGTAATAACCAAAATGATCTTGAAGAAAAATGATAGAAACAACTGATAAATAACTATTTGAATCAAGACTCAAGAGGTGTAGAATTTCAATATCAATAAAGACCTTGTGTTGTAGCAGGATGAAGGATCTGGATAGTTTGACTGCAGATGAGAGATATATGTATCTTTCGCTCCTGTTGAAGTTCTGTTCACCCAAAGAATATAATCGAGAAGTTTAGAAGAACAAACCTAAAGCTTCTTTCAGATAAAAGTAATTCAGTGAAAACCACAAACCTTTCAAAATTTTGGGTGGTTCCGGGAGAATAAGCTTTCCATTCTGACAAAACTTCTTTATATTTATCAAAACCTTCTGGCGCCCGCAATGGGCACCCATTGGCAGATTGATCCATTTCACTGGAACCTTCAGAATCCCGTCTAGTTTGACTTTCACACTCAGTGCTTGTTCCTTCCCCTCCAACATCAGCAATGGGAGGTGCACTGGGAGTTCCTGCCAAATCCTCAAAAAAACTTCCATGAACTTGGGGACCCTGCAACGATCAACTCAGTTTAGCTTTGAAAAGGACAACAGGGAGAGTTTGACACATATAAACAGAATTAGAAAGGATTTGAAGGTCTTACACGTGCACTGTGAAAGTAGACTTTTTTTTTGTGCTGACTGCCATAATTAGGAGTGGAAAAATTCTGGGGAAAGTGCCTTGTACCCGACTCTCCAACAGGAAATCTTCTTAAATTAACAGGTAGTTCAATCTTGAGATCTTCCTTCAAAGGCCCTCTATTGATAGACGATATATTTCGGGTTCCACCGGAATTTACACTAGACTGGTAGCCGTACACATCTTCATAAAAATCCTGCCCGACTGGCTTCTCCAAGAAATCCGAGTCACGAAACCCCATACCATCCTCGTCGGAATAAATACCATCCTCCTCAAACGGAACCGAGGCGATGCTTTCATCAACATCATCTCCATGGTCGTCATCATCGTCCAGGCAGGGAGATGCCAAACTATGAGGAGCAAGCAATCCAGAGTGGAATTTCAAAGGAGGCAAAACGGGAGAAGACATGAAGCCACTTCCATTTAACGACAATGGAGATTTCGGAAACAGATCCGGGCCGATTTTCTCCGCAAGAGGAGATCGAATTCGAGTTTCACCTTCCGCTGTTTTATCCGTCCCCTGTAGGAAAACAGCGAGGATATACAAAATTAAATACAAAACGAACTGAACCAATTTCTAAAGTTATAGCTAAGGGTAGAAATGGAGAGTACCTTCTTTATCCAGTTAATTGCAGTTTCATCCAGGCCATCTGTGAACATCTTGCTCGAAGATATAGCTTTTAGTGTTCCGCACGGGAAGGGGTCACTGGTACAGAGAAATATAGAGGGTGAACGAGCACGGGGAAGAAGAAAGAAGAGCAGAAATGGAGAAGGAGAAGAAGAAGAAGAAGAAGGGAGCGCGACAGCGCGTTAGTGCAGTGGGTCTTCGTTTTTTAACGGCTAGTTTCTGGAGCTCATTTTTTATTTTTTATTTTTTTATTCCAAAGAAAGGAATTTTTGACCTAAAAAAAAAAAAAAGAAATCTTTTCTCGATCCATACGGATTCTTTCCATGCTTTTGTGTTTTTAATAGATAGAAAATTTTCCCACCGTATTTATAAATATAGCAATAATTTTTAAATTTGAAAAATATGACAAATATTTTAACTTCAAAAGATTTTTTTTTAATATAACATGTATGAGATGAGAGATCGAACTCACACCCTTTTAATCGAAAATATATGTTGATTACCGCTGAGATAGCTTACTTTGTCAAATTCAAAATGTTATAAATATAGAAAAAGAATTTTAATTTTGTAAATATGGCAAAAACTTTATAATTAGATTTTTCTTGTTATTTATATTTCAGATATGTTACTCGTGGTTAGTTAAAATTTTATTCTAGTCTAGTCGATATAATTTAGTTAAATTTTATTAATGGTCTATACTCACTTGTAAATGGTGTTAATTTTGGTGGAATATTAATAATAATAATAAGAAATTAAGCTCGGGTCAATTTTGAAAATGGTATAAATTATGTATGTAAAAGAAATTGCTAGAGTTTGTCAAAATTAAGGAAGGCTATTGGTAATATTTACAAAATACGAGGGCTAAGATGAAAAGTATGGGACAAAATTGACACAAAAGATAAAATTAGTGGATGAAAAGTATATTTTACTTTCTTTTTCTTAAAAAAAGACAAATATTAAATAAAGGATGCGCATTGTCCTCAATTTACTTCTATTAGAAATTGAAAGCTAAATATACAAAAGGATGGAAATTTGACATTTTTGTACGGATTTCAAATTATTTGTTTGTCCATTCTTTCTCACCTTTTTTTTTTATATATATATATAAGAAAAAGACTTGTTTTCTTAGAACAAAAAGTTTACAACCTCAATCTTTTCAGATAAAAATGTAAAGAATCTGAAAGAGAATAAGTATGATTTTATCGCAATTATAAAAATTATAAGTCAAATCCAAGATTTTCGATCGAAGTTGATTATGAATCAAAATTTACCAGTATCGATTTTATCTAGGGCAACTTGAAATAAAAATCTTTTAAAAAAATTATGCCCTAAATTCCAATCCCGCAAATGTGTTAATTAATCTCAAATAAATAAGAAGGAAAGAAATCCGAGAGAGAAGTTATAAATATTTGTTAAAAAATATCTAGAAAAAATCCCTAGGATGACAATTTCCCCAAGATGATCCCTAATATTGAGGTAATTTTTAATTTAATTTTAATCTTTTAAAGTTCTCAATCTTATTATTAATCTATAAAAAAAATCACCAGGATGGATGATCCCTAGTATTGAGGTAATTATTAATTTAGTTATTAATCTTTTAAAATTCTCGATCTTACATTTAATGTCTTAATAAAATTACTAAAAAATTAGGGACAATTACAAATATGGCAAAAAAATTTAAGAAAATAACAAATTTAGCATCTACATTTTAGATTTGCAAATATAGCAAAATTTTTAGAAAAAAACGGAGGTCCAATAATAAAATGTCAAATTTACTACCATTGATATAACACCTATATATATATATATCTGATATATACTTAATATACATCTGATTTACTACTGATATACAACTGATATATCATTTATATAACTATGATATCTACTAATATAACTTCTAATGTGATTATATTATTTACTATTTATTGATTTACCACTAATATATGTGTAATATATTATTGATATGTCTTTGATATACCACTGATATAATACTTATATACAATTGATTTACTCCTGATATATCTATGATATCTACCAATATAACTTCTAATATGATTTACTACTAATATTAGTATGATATAACTATGATTTCTACTGATATAAGTTCTTATATGATTATATAATTTACCATCGATTTACCATGTTGATATAACACTTATATATTGTGATATATACTTGATATGTCTTTAATTTACCACTGATATAACTATGATATCTACTAATATAACTTCTCATATGATTATATGATTTATCACTAATATAACTTTGATGCATCTATGATATATACTTAATATGTCTCTAATTTACCATTGATATAACTATGAGATCTAGTGATATCTAACATTGATGCATCTGTAATCTATTGATATCTACTTATGTATATCAGATATCGGTTACAAATATATTCAGTATGTCACTAGATGTACATCAAATATACATCAGATATATATTGGTGATAAGATATACATAGGTATATCATTACAAATATATTTAATATATCATAAATTGAGGTACATCAGATGTATATTAGATGTATAATACATACATCTAATGTATATCAGAGATACATCAGATGTAGATCGGAAGTATATCAAAGATATATTGGACGTATATCAGATATACTTCCATCGTGCGTATATCAGATATACATCCATCGAACGTCTATCAGATATACATCGGGTGTATATCAGATATCATAAGGGTAAAACTGAAATAATAAAAATTCCGAAAATAAAATTTCAAATATTTTACCATATTTGCAAAATACAAAAGTGGTTGACATTTTTGTAAATATGTATAAACGTTTAGCTACCCAATACAATTTCTCAAAAAATTAATATATCATTAAATTATTGTTATATTAACATATCTAGACACTTGAACATGCTATATGCTTCATAACACAAAACCCATTTGTAACGGCACATCTAATATGTAATTCTCTTTTGTTAATAAATTATAACACATTTTGTCACATCTAATTGGGAATTTTTAATACGGTCTAGATAAAATTGAAAATTTTGAAAGATTAAGGACAATTTAAGAATTACCCTAAACAGTAGGGACCATCTACATCTAGTATGTTTAGCCTTTCGAATTCATGTCATTTGCTTTCCCCCATAGATAATGCATTTCCCATCAATCACCATTCTTATATTGATTTGATGCATCAAAAAGTTCTCTCCCATTAATTTCATCTAATCTTTCGTTGAAACAGCTGCAGTTTGCTCGGTCAATGTTCAAGATGTAATCATCAAATAGGCACAAATACTTGGGAACAATATGTGGCAAAAATAGCTGATTTGGTCATTTAAAAAAAATTAAAACTAATCATGTGGCAGAGAAAAGCAAAAGAACAAGAACAAAAAGAGCAACTAGAAAAGGATCCTTTTCTCAGATTAGTACGAACTTAATCATCACTTAAGCAAATAGATAAGAAATCAATAAGGTGGAAAATCAAATCTCTCTAAAGAAATGAAATGAAATGGGTATACAAGAATGGAAGGGTGAAACAATAGTGACTTTCAAGTTTCTAGTAACAATTTGAATGGATAGAAACTAGATCAATGGAATTAAAAAAACCAAGACAATCTCTTTTTCTTTCTGGATTTGGTGTTGGTTGGGGGAGGGGAGAGTATTAGATATTTGCATTCTAAACATAGCTTGGGATACATATAGACTAGAAATAACTATCCCATCATCTCTCTTCACTTCATCATATATTATGTAACAGCTCCAAAGACCAATTGCCTAAGAAACTTGCTAGGCTGAAGAAAAAAAGAAGTATCAGACAACTCACCAAGAGCCAAAATGTTACCGAAATTCATCCGCCGTGCGAGCATGTGCAAGGGCGGTGTTGGCCATTTCTAGTCTATCTTTACTGATGAAAATAGGTAGTGAACAAAGTAGAAAGACGTCAGGAGGCCAATGGTGCCAGTCGATAACATGATTGCCGTCGCCATGATCAATGAATAACCAAGATAAAGAATGGCCGAAACCGGACCACTCAAACTCTGCAACTCAAAGACCAAGTAGTGGATGGAATATAGGAACACGTAAAGAGCAACTGAACCAGAAGCAAAGAAAGCCTTCCACCACCATCGCCAATCCTCCACACAGAGATGCATGTAGGTAAGGACCACTGATACTTCAGCACACACAATAACCAGCAAAGACAAAACTATTAGAAGGAAACCGAATACGTAATAGAACCTTCCAAGCCAGATGCTAGAAAGGATAAAGAAAAGTTCGATGAAGAGGGTTCCAAAGGGAAGGGTCCCAGCTCCAAGAATGAGAAGCCAAGATGGGTACTTTCGTGCAGGAATTTCCCTTGGAATCTGGTTGGTTCTCACGGGAAACTGAATTTCCTCTGCTCGAGTGCCAAAGAACCCTCCCAGCAGGGTGAGTGGCACAGATATGCAAAACCAGAGAGACAAGAGTTCAAAATATAGTGAGATGGGAAGGGCACCAGTACTCTTGCTGCTCCAAAGAATGAAGTTCAGTGCCGTAAGAATGACGAAGACAATCCCAGGAAAGAAGCAAGCAACTGACCAGGAAACCGACCTCCACCCTTCCGATGTTCCCTTGATAGTTCTCCATGCACGCACACCAACATAACCTGCAATAATTCCGAGGAAAAGATAAAGAATAATCATCCCTGTCAGTAGCATTCCTCTAGAAGCTGGTGACATGAAGCCAAATGCAGTACAAACAACAGTGACAACTGCCATCCCCAAAATTTGAACTCCATCACCAACCATTACGCACAGGAGCTTTGAGCAATCTGGTTCCCTGAAAACATCTCCAACCACAAGTTTCCATCCTGAGAGCTCCTCGTTCATCTGCGCTTGAGATTCTTTGTCCAACTCCTCATACCTTGTCAAATCTCTTCTCACTGTCCTTAAGAATATGACAAAAACTATACCAGCTAAGAAGAAGATTACCATTAGTGAATTTAGAATAGAGAACCAGTGTACTTTGGAACCCTCCATCCTCAAATACGCATCCCATCTTGATGGCCATCGTATATCACTTTTGACAAACTGCACCTCATAAGTGAATGACACTTGCTCTTTCTCTCTGATGATCTGAGACTTATCAAGTTCTTTCGGACAGTCTACATGTGTGATATTGTCGAGCATTTTATACTTTCTCATCACTTCAGGATCATATTTAACACTACAAGGTGCAACCTGAAATCCAACAATCTCATACGCAGAAGCCTTCTTCTGCTCAGTCTGTGAAATCACACCCATACCTTCTTCCCCAGTGCCAATTATTTCCACACCACTCCCCTCGTACTCATGGACCAAGACTGTGAACTTGAGGTGATTAATGATATAATCTTCATCACGGTTTGGTGGTGTATACCCAACTGGAAACCCAGTCCACTGGATTTTAAACCCATTTTGTTCGGTAAATCTCATGGCAGGTAAATTATCCAGTATCATGTTTACCTGATAGAGATCACGGGTCCTCTGTTTCAAAAGCTTCACTTGAACCTCACTCAAAGGGTCGGTAGTACAAAGGTAGATTGTTTCATTGACATTCATGCGAAAACGATAAGGAGAGTTGTCGATCTGATCACCCATCAGCAGCTCCCCAAGATTCTCTGCACTTTTCTTGACACCACCCGGTGGCTTGCAGTAGGGGAGACTATAATAGTTAAATGGAAGCTCGGTCTCTATGGACGTCAGGGAATTAACCTTGGCAAGTATAGGATCCTCAGAGGAGTAAACATTCATGTAGCTTCCGGGAAGATAGAACGCATCGCAACGATAGGCAACAACCAGAAACATGAGGAAAACCCGACAGATTGAGGGCTTCCTCGAACTGGAGGAGGCCATTGGAAACTGAAAGAAATGCAACAATCTCATTACAAATCCAACCGGCTTTAAAAAGATCCACTCGCTAGCAAAACAAATAACAATAATTTACAACATAAACAAAAAACAGACGAGTGAGAAGATCTAGAAAAATAAAAGATAGCTGTAACTACTAAAGTGAGAATGTGTGAGATTAAAAAGAAAACACATTAGATCTGAGTTATTTAGCGGTTGCATGGAAGAAACGCGAGAGATTCACACATTCTACGCAAATCTATTTCGAATAAATAACAAAAAGAATCTTAAAAAACAGGCTCGGAGATGAACAAATCCGACTCAATTCAATTTCCACAAGCACTGATGAAATGAATAGTCGAAACAATCTGAGAAATATATGCATTAGATCCACAAACTACGAAATCATACACCAAGAAATAGGCAAAAAGCTTGAGATCTAGGTCGAGAACTTACAACCGACAAGGTGAGAGATACTCACGAAGCGCGAACGGAGGATACAGAGTGAGTATTTTGCTGGGGCTTCTTGAAATCTTTGATATTACGTTGCACTCGGAATTAATATTCTTTTGTTGAAATAAATGAAAAATAACAAGAGAAAAAGGAGGAGGAGATGAGTTTTTTTTGGCAAATTAATATTCGTTTGTTAAAATAATTTGTTTTATGTTTTATTTAATTTATTTTAGGTTAAATTACTTATTTATGTTTTTTTGTCGTGGGATTCAAATTGAAGACCTTTTGATAAAGATAGCTACTTTTAACCACTTAACTATGTTCCAATTGTTATCTGTAATTTATCATGTTACAAAAGAAAATAAAAATAAAAAGAAACTATGCCTTCAACTTTTAGTTAAGTTTCAATTCTACCTTTTTTCACTTCTAGTTTATTTTTAAAATTAATTATACCTTAACAACAATTAATCATTAACATGTTATCATTATTAAAGCATAACTCAAGTRGTTAAGGCACCTATCTCTAATCAGAAGGTCATAAGTTCGAATTCAATGAAATAGTGACACATGTATAACTTTTTAAAAATAAACGGTAAACGTCACAAATACTTACAACTATTAAGTAATCATTTTGTAAGTTAGGTTTAACTTACCCACAAATCAATGATGGTACAGTAAATTATTAGTATTTATCACGTTGTGCCATTGATTTTGTATATGTCATGTCTAACACACTCCATTTACAACTTAGCAGCTACATTGGTTCCGTTGCTTTTAATAATATAAATTTTCAAGAGCATGTTTAAATCAAATTTAAATGCCAAGGGTATATGTGGAATTTTCAAAATAAGAAAAAGTATAATTCTAACCTCAAAGTTGAACAGCGTTTTGAATAATTTAGCCAAAAAATAAAAATCTCTATAATTTTGAAAATTTTAATTTAGTTCATATGTTTTGGACCTAATTCTAATATGGGTTATGTTACTATTGTTTGGTTAAATTTCACAGAGTATTTTGTTAACTTGTTTTTTATTGGCTGCTATGATGGGACCACTACTTGATCCTACAGGATTTGGTGTTGAAAAACATATAAGGCTCGTTTGCTAACATTCCCTTTCTTGTTTCTTATTTCTCATTTTCCGTTTTTTTAAGAAATCTAAATATTGTTCAATTAACTTTGTTTTTTCTTTCTCCTTTTCTGGGAACATTTTCACAATTGCATATAAATTTTGAAAACAACCAAAACTAGTTTCTCATTTCTTGTTCCCATTCCCAATTTGTTCCAAAACATAAATAAAAAGATTGTTTTATCATTAATTCTTAGAGGTTGGAACAATGCAATATATTTTTCTTCATTAAAAATATAGAAACAGAGAAATGTTACCAAACGAGCCTGAAATTACTGATTTCTAAGGTAGGTGGCTATAACCAATTCCCTCTTAATTAATCTTAGTCTCTTTGTACCAATGAATCACCCATGATGATTAATATACTATATACATAGATCCTGAAAATTTACTATCAACGTTTTTTTTTCAAAGAGGAGTGCGAGTTTGAACCTTCGAAGGAGATTACTAGTACATCAACTATTTGAAAAACTATACTCACAAAATTTTACCATCAAATTTTTAACAACTTACCCTAAGGGAAAATTAAACGATGTCAAGCGAATAATTAAATAGAGCTTTGGAGAATATAGAAACTGATACCTCAATGATCTTACACATAGCAAACAGTATATAGAGATGTTAGGTGAATCATGAAAGTAGTGTGTTGGGCAGGTGAGCGGTGAGATCTTGTCGAGAAAAATGTGTACTAAGTAGAGAGAGATTCATAGTCATAATTTTGAACACGATTGAGTAATGGTATGCCTTGGTTGATGTGAATGTACCTCGACTAATCTCGGAACAACACTACATGACCATATTACATTTAGTTGCCAAGTAAACATAGGAGATTAAATTTCTTTGATCATTTAGGTCAATAGACCAACTTAGACCAACTTATCCTGGTTAAAGATATATAAAAAAAGAATTAGCAAAAGCCCCTCTCAAAATTATTGTACAGAATTTTTGTTAATAGCAACATCTCTCAAAATTATTGTATATAATTTTTGTTAACAACACAGTATGGTAATAATTTTCAACTCACAACATATTTTTCATGGTATATTCTAACAAAATTGAATACACCATATACATGAACAAGAAACTATGCTTCATGTTTCGTATAACTTTTACTTCTTTTCTTTTTTTTTTTTAATAAATATTGATTATCTTTAGGCATCAAATTAGCACCATGATTAAACCTTAATTGAATTTTAAAAGTTATACGTATAATTGTTTAATTTACATGATCACTACTCATTGTTCTATTTGTTGATTATTTATTAGCATTTTTTTAGTAGGAGATGGGGACTCGAGAACTCTTGGTCAGTACCAATTACAGTTGAGCAAGCTCAAGTTGACCACAATAAAATGATTGTTTAATTATATAAAATATATAATTATCATTTCTACTATGAATTATTAAATTTAAATCGTAACTAACACCAAGAATATCTCTTAATATAATCTATTTTCATTTGGTTCAAGATGAGTTTGTAGGGTTAAATTACAAATTTTGGTTAACTTAGCATCAATTTGGTCTTTTAATTTTCAAAGTTTCAATTTGATCCCCATAATTCAATTTCGACAAATTGTACATAAATTTTTTTTACTCACTTGAAAATCTACCAAAATTTCCATGTTTATTCATTTAATCCTAGAGTCGTGGTACAATTAGGAAAGTATAAAATATTAACTTATTGCGACTTAAATAAAAAATTTGTCGCATATTTAATATAATAACTTGCAATGACAGGGATGATTTATGATGTATGATGAAATTATAAAAATCAAATTAAAAATTTTAGAATCACGAAGATCTCGTAATAAAACTAAGCCAAATTATAAAGATCAAATTAGAATTAAATCTAAACTAACAAATCATGTCCCCAACAATGGGTTAACGTTATATTCCATTAAAAAGTCAAAGCTTCAAATTCCCACCTAAATAGGTTGAATTAAAAAAAATCAATTATCTTAATAATTTAACCAATATTTTGATATTTTTAGTGAATATTTTAGAAAATATTAAAATCATTAACCAATGGATAAAAGACTTCCAATCAAGAGGTTGTCAGTTGGAATCTCTTCCCCAACGTATTGTACTAAAAAAAGAAATATTGAAATTCATAATAATTTATAAAAACATCATCCATATAGATTTATAAACAAACCCAAGAGAGAGGACAAAAGTCAAACGTAATTTAGATTCTATAGTATCTATCACATTCGACAGCGATATGAAAGATAGATCAATATTTCTATACTATCAAAAAAATTCGATAAAATATAATAAAAAAATATCACATATTAATACTAATACTTTTTGCTTATTCGAAAATAGTAAAATGTTTATTTGTTAATTAGATATTTGTTAGGAACTTTTTCGATCTATCAATATATTTATGGATATTTTTAATAAAATTGAGACATATATCCACGTTTAAAACTTTGGATTCAAGTAAAAAGAGAAAAAAGAAAGCTTGGAAAATGATGTATCCTCCCTTGAAATCTCTTACAAAAATTAATTAATATAAAAAGAAATGCCACGTAATTACAACCACAAACTCTTGCCGGTAATTAAAATAAAATAAAGAAAAGGGAAATTTCATCGGCAGAGAATGGCCATTGGTTGGGCAGAGATGAGGATTGAGGTGGCCCACCGAAACTCTGGCTATGCCCTATTTGCTTGCTTGCGTGTCCATACACTTCCTTTAATTCAAAACCAAAAACATTGTGGTGAAATAAATTTTAAAACCATTATTTTATATGTCAAGATTTTAGGAATTATTTTGGAACATATTTTTAAAAATTATTTTCCCCTTGTTTATAATAAAATATTGTAAAAACCTAAAAAAAATGAAGAAGAAGAAGAAAGAAGACCGATATATTACATTTTTATACTTTACAAATATTTTAAAAAGTTAGATAAATTTGAAAAATTGAAACCCATATATTCTATTTTAATTAAAAAAATGGCTAACAATGAAAAGAAATGTTTTTTATTTTGAAAAATGTTAAAAAAAGAGAGAAAGGAAAAGAAAAAAGATTACGGAAGATGGGGATAGATGATAGATGGAGTGATTCTTTATCTTCATATCTACAAAGTTCTGACCTCGCTACCATTTTTGGATTGAGTTTCTCGCATCGGGCTCTGGTCGAGGTTCAAGCTCGGAATCTCCATCGCAGGCCGTGTTTGAAGTTAACAGTAGTTGAGAGGTTCTTTCTTTGAGTGGTGAGCAACTTTTTTAATCGTCACTGATTCTTTTCTTCTGCTCCAGTTTTAGTATTCAATTCAGATTCTGCTGGTTTCAGCCGTTCTTACATTTTGTTATTGTAATTGAGTTCAGTCACTGCCATGGCTTCCAGTTCGACCAAGGATGTTGCAGCTGGTAAGTTCCTAATTCCTTTGTAGTAATCCCATCGATCGCTTACTCATAGTCTGCATCCTAGATTGTGGGTGTTTCTTTTCTTTGTGTCTACTTTGTGGATTTTTTTCTTCCTTTTCATATGAAACAAGGAGGTTGTTTTGTTTGAAGTTTCTGTTTCGACTTACGCGTTACTTTTGAGCGCTTATAAATGCCTAGCAATGGAGGATATTGGATGTTTCTATACTTGTGTCTCCTGATTAATTAGCTTCTCAATTGGGTGTTAACACAGATGAAGTAAAAAATGCGAGTGGAATTATCATATTGTGGCTTAAGTTGTAATGTCGCATGCTCTATAGAGGTAATGGATCGTTTGATAGACACAATGCGACCTGGATTCAACTCCATGTAGAACCTCATCTATTTTAGCGTGCGAAAAACAAAAAGATTTGATGGGTCGTGCACCCTTATTGATTCTAGAGAGAATTTTTGTCGGCGTGATTGGGATATGTCATATAAGCCCGGGGTCAAAGAAGCACAAGGGTATTGATGAGTGGAAAGAGAGAAGAAAACAAATTAGAGTGTAGGGGAGGTTTTCAATTGATGTTAGGGAGGTTATACTTCGGTAAAGAATAAATTAGAATAGAGATAACTGATAAGCTAACCATGGGTCTCATGTTCTAATAAAAGAGAACTTCAGTTTAAACCTTCTTGGCTCTTCTTCCTCTACATTCACCTGCTTAATATCAACGACCCCATTTTAAATTAATAATTGTGACCTGAGCCATGCAATTTTAATGCTATAAGTTCCTAATTATAACTTTTCCTGAACTCTTTTCTCTTTGAGTTTCTTTCTGATAATCCGTTTTTCATTTGCAGATGAGAAGACAGTTTCATCGGATAACAAAAATTCCAAAAGTGAAATACCCAAAAGTGAAACACCCCCTGCAGATCAGCAGCCAGATAAACCAAGAACTCCCTCAGCCTCACCTCATGAAGGAGAAGTTCCTCCAAATCCTTTTGATTTCTCTGCAATGACTGGTTTGCTAAATGTTCGATAACTTCTTTCATGTCTAAGATGTTTTCAATTTCTGAAGGACCGCCATCTATTTTGTTTTCATTTATTGAAATTTTATATATTCAGGTCTACAAATTATGTAAATCATAAGAACCTTTTCTTTTCCATGCAGGATCCCAGCATTCAAGAATTAGCTTCTCAAATAGCAAAAGATCCTGCATTTAATCAGATGGCATCGCAACTTCAGAAGACTTTTCAAGGTGCTTCTGCTCAGCAGGGTATTCCTCAGTTTGATACACAGCAATACTATTCTACCATGCAGCAGGTCATGCAGAATCCTCAATTTATGACAATGGCTGAGCGCCTTGGCAATGCACTAATGCAGGTACTTGTTGTTGATTGAATTGAAATACTCTCCTGTTTTGTTCTCCATCCTTCATTTACTATAGCATGTGAACTGAACGAAATCATTTAATCTTACATTTTTCCAGGATCCATCCATGTCTAGCATGCTGGAAACTTTTGCAAATCCATCGAATAAGGAGCAGCTTGAGGAACGAATGGCACAAATCAAGGAAGATCCAACTTTAAAGCCTATTTTGGATGAAATAGAGACTGGTGGTCCAGCTGCCATGATGAGGTCATGATTTTTATTATCAATTATTTCTAGTCCTGTATCAATTTTTGGAACAAATTTGTATTACTATTCTAAAGACCCTTATGTTAAAGAGAGAAAGTTTTGCTTTCTTAGGTACTGGAATGACAGGGATGTTTTGAAAAAGCTGGGCGAAGCAATGGGTTTTGCAGTTTATGGAGATGCAGCCAATGCTGAAAGTTCTGCGGCGGATGATTCAGAAGAAGTGGGAAATGACGATGAGTCTATAGTTCATCAAACTGCTAGTGTTGGTGATGTCGAGGTACATGATGATGTATCACAATTTTTTATCCTCAAGGCCTCTTTCATTGTGTTGATATGAAAGAAATATTGCAACCCAATCATCAGATGCAGGCTCATATATACAGGCATATTGTACCTAGAGTCGTCCCAAGTAGTGTAACATTAACATCTTTCATAAATCTTTGCATTTTAATCTACGTTGTTTCATTTTCATGTTCTTCTCTGCTGTCTTTACCTATTTTTATAATTAATTAACATTTAACCATAAAGACACCATAATAGTTTTGAAATTTAACAGTAGAAGAACTCTCAAGTAATTCAATGCACTTAAATCCTTTCCTCTTGAACATTCCTACTCAAGCTCAAAACCCAATAAACAATTGCCTACCTGCACACTCATCCCACCCCTTATCATATCTTTATGATTAATTCTTTGGCTAATAACTAATATACCCTTGTTGCCACGATACCATCCCTAACTTGGGATAGCATTCTTATCATAACACATCTAATCCGGGTTTTGGTTTTGTTTTCGTTTTTTTTCAGGGATTAAAAAATGCACTAGCAGCTGGTGGGAACAAGGATGAAGAAGACTCAGAGGGAAGGACCGCATTGCATTTTGCATGTGGGTATGGTGAGGTACGATTGCTTCTGGCAGATAATTTCTTTCCAACCTTTCCCTTATTTTCATTACATTTTGAATACTTTTGAGCATCCTTGTGTACTTGGGATGTTGAGCACGTTTGGCTTCTTACTACTGGTAAATTGACAGTGTTAATTGACAACTGAGAAATCTGTCTCTTGGAAAGTACTTTGATTTATGATGGTTCTACACAGAGTAGTCTGAATGATATAATGATGTTTCCTGATTAAGTCAGTTCTCTACTTCTTGCAATAATAAGTATTCCAGTTAGAATAGCTGATATTCTGATTATTTATTTTTGAGCTAATATATCTTATCTAAAAAAATTTTTGAGCTAATATATTTATTGCCCCTGAAGGGAGCCTTGTTCATTTGGATATCCCATAACCATTTAGATCGCAATAAATTTGCCTATAACAATGACATAAAGAGGATAAGAATCAGCTACAGGGACATTTTTTAATCAACAACCTACCAAATTTTATTCTCTCCATTTTCAACTTTTAAACTATTAGGAGACGACAAGTTGGATTTTAGAAGCTTTGAATGAACTCCAAGCCTACACTTGGTATGTGATTTTGTTTAAATAAAGCTGTAACTGTAGGTTTGTTAATCCCATCTGTGACATAAACCCCGGCAACAACCAAACACCATCTTCTAAAACACATTATTGTGAAGAATACATACATATGTTGCACAAGTCTGCACTCCCCACCACAAATCTAAACTTGCCAAACCTGTGAGCCAAGCATACATTAATGAGTGATGTTTCTTCGTGAAATGGCAACTGCTTCTAGTACTAGTTCTTTTATCAAGAGAGAACCATCCAGAAGGTTGCTAACTTGCTAGTAGTAATAATACCGCACCAAAGGGAGCCTTGTTATTTAGCGTACTTCATAACCATTTAGAAATAGAGCTTGATTGCAATAAATTAAGTCAACGAATACCCAAACTACCTTATCTCATTACCAAAAAATAAAAATAAAAAAGAAGGTAATCATATATTAAATGTTATTAACATAATTTGAGAGGGTAAAATGTTTATAATGACGGGATAAAAATATTTTAAAATTGTTTGCCCCTCCTTCAAAATTGGTGCTATTTTGATTAAATTTGCCAAACTAAGCAATGTAATGGATAGAGTCTTCAGGTATGGATCAATGCTGATACAACCCCTTTATTTTCTTTTTTTCTTTTTCAATTTTTGTGGGATAAGAAACGGGTATTTCAGTGATATGATGAAATACACAAAAGAAAGGGCAGAAAAGCCCCACGCTGATGGAGGTTACATAAAACTTAAAAGCATCTAGTTAGCCAAAATATCAACATAATTTGAAAAGAGGGAAATTTACACCAGCTAAGAGCATGTAAAATAACTGTTTATAAATCTATGAAGAGAGAGGGTGGAGTCTTCGTAAGTCCAAAACAAGGCTTTGTTAATTTGCAACCGTAGAATGTCCTTATCATTCATGAACGGATGGCTGAGCAGGATTGTGGATAAGACGTCATTCGTGCTGATACAACTAAGTTTTGGGCACTGAACTACTTAGTTGTGGCTAAATTTCATTTTGGCAGTTCCCGGAATTCCTTCTCTCAAATCCTAGGTACCAGTTGAGGCAGCAAAAAGGGTTTCTGTAGTTGCTCTAGATTGAGTAACATTGTCAAACATACAGCTGGCTGTTTATGAATTATAATCATTTGCTAGATTGGTAGTACTTGATCTTCCTGTTAGGCAGTGCTTGTATTTAATTGTTTTGTGGATTCAACTTATGGTATGGGTAACATGTGCTATCAGTGAGTTTCCTATAATGCAAGTTTTTTGGCATGGATTCACCTTTTTTGTATATTCAACCATGAATCTGGAAAATTTTGCCTTACTTTCAAAGAGACATGACCGATCTAATCCCCCCTCCCAACAGGCCAAGTGTGCTCAGGTGCTTCTTGAGGCTGGAGTGAAGGTGGATGCACTGGATAAGAATAAAAACACTGCACTTCATTATGCAGCTGGTTATGGTCGGAAGGAGTGTGTTGCATTACTACTTGAGAATGGCGCTGCAGTGTAAACAAACAGCCTATAGAATGACATTAATGTACTTAATACTCTTTTCCTTCACTATTTTACTATTTTCTCGTTTTCTGCCTGCAGAACTCTCCAAAATTTGGATGGAAAGACTCCAATAGATGTTGCCAAGCTAAACAACCAACATGAAGTGCTAAAATTGCTCGAGAAGGACGTTTTCCTGTAACTTTGAAGCCACAGGAAATACTTTGTGCCACAATTCGAGCACACCACAGGGCATTTAAGTGTTGCTAGATTATCTACTTTCGACAAAGTTATAAGTTAATTTACGTTATGTGATTTTCATTAGAATGCTACTAGTCAGTGAGACAAGATCCGTTCTCTTATGAGGTGTGCTTTGTGAGCCTTTTTGTTATTCGCGTTGTGCCTGGGATTATGTACCGTCTTGCTACTTGAGACAAAAGAGTATCCTGTGTTCTATTCTTTCTTTTGTTTCAATAATATCCAAAATCAAATTAGGTGGTAGATATTTTACTCGCTCAGTGATAATAATGAGAAAAAGATGTCTTAATCTTCTGAAGCAATTTGTTGATCTCTCTCTCACTTCATAGTACTGTCCCCTTCTCTAAACAGAAAAATTGTGTAAAATTTTCCATTATGTAGCTGATATTTGACATCAGGTGGAGGAAGCCAGGAAAAAAGTTGGAGTAAATCTCTTGATTAATATTCAATTACTCGATCAATAGATATACTTTTATTTTACTCCCATTCAATATTGGAAATGGAAATGCAGGAAAAATCTTATGCACTCGGAACATTAGGGGCTATTTGGAAGTCAGAAATTTTAAGATGATTTAAAGCTAATTATATCTACCCATCTCTCTCTAAACATAGCTTATCTCTATCAAAATGCACATAGTTCAATGGTACTTGACACCTATTCTTAGGTCGAATGTTCAAACCTCCGTGCCCCAATGAACTAGAAATTAGAAAGATAAGTTACAAAGTTAGATAATTTTGTGTGTCAGAAATTTAGCCAACAATGCAAGTCGATGGACTTCTAAAGTTTTATCAAGGTTTAAATGAAGCATGTACTTTAGCTTTTTACAAAAGTCTATTATATTAATTGCATATAGCAACCGGAAATGCTAGCCTTTTTGTTGAGTGGCTAGGCCAGGAAGCTCTTTGGGATGTTGGAAGAAAACCAAAATTTTGGTAAAGGTGAGAACAACAGAAGTGTAAAGGTTGAAAAGCAAAACAACTTCGTCTCCTTCTTCACTCCACCTTAGAAAACTTTGATATTATTTCTTGAAACTCGAAAAAACTTCCATTGGGATCCGTGGGAGTTTGAAGTTTTAAATTGATAACATGCTGGTTGCCCCAAAATGCAGCAAAATCCCTTTTAACTAGCTCCATTGAGAGTGGACTTTTGATTTTTTGCAACAACAATTTCGGCGGAGAAAGATCCAAACTTTGAGGATTTAAAAACATGGTGAGCTGACCCAAAATAGTAATTAATGAAATTCAGTTCTCATCTTCTGACTTTCAGTTCTCATTTGGTCTAAATTTTGCCTTTTGGATTTATCAGCTGCTTTTCTTATGAATTTGGGAGCAATATCTTTGAACAAAGATAAGTCCCCCAAAAGCAGCAAATTTTTTGATCTGGATTTGAAGAAGAAGAAGAAAAAGTTCATGGAGGAGAGAAAGTCATCCTCTGTATCAGATGTTGGAGCTTGGGGTATGAATATTATCAGCTCAGTGGGCATTATCATGGCCAATAAGCAGCTCATGTCCCAAACTGGCTTTGCCTTTACCTTTGGTTTGTATCTCTTCTTTCTCTGTTTAGTTCAAATTTCATTACCATAAGTCTTGCATTCGAAAGATTTGTCCGGCCGAGAACAGAACACTAGAAACAAAAATCGTTAACGTCAATTTCTATTACTTGAGAGATCGCACATTAATTACATATTGCACTCTTTTGCCCCCACCCCCTCTTACAATTCTCGTTCAGTTAGCTGTTTGGATTGTAGATGTAGATCCAACTACATTGAAAGCTTAGTATTACTGGTTTCCCTTTTGATGAAGAGAGTAGAACACTAAAAGGAAGGAAAAGGAGTATGTTTTGATAAGATGGTGGAAAATGGACTTGAAAAGTTCCATTTTCAGGGAGCCAAAAGCACCAGCTACCGATCGCCCATTGATCGAATGGAGCGGATTACTGGAGCTCTCAATAAATGATGAATGAACAGCATGAAAATGATAATCTCATTTGAGTGTGTGTTGGAGAGCAAACTGAAATTATAATGTATCTCTTTCATTTCATCAATTAGTTGTTGCTCTGATCCAAGGCTTTCATCTTGTGTTTCAGCTACAACCTTAACTGGATTTCATTTTTCTGTAACTGCATTGGTTGGTTGGATTTCAAACGCCACCGGCTATTCGGAATCCAAGCCTGTTCCCTTCTGGGAGCTTCTTTGGTTCTCGATTATCGCCAACACGTCGATAGCAGCCATGAACTTCAGCCTCATGTTAAACTCTGTTGGATTTTATCAGGTTTGATTGATATATCCTTCCAACACTTTATCATGGCTCTTTATCTTCAACAATAACTGAACTTTGTCGCCCTCTTATGCGCTTGCAGATATCGAAATTAAGCATGATTCCCGTGGTCTGCATAATGGAATGGATTCTCCATGGCAAACACTACTCAAGGGAAGTGAAGATGGCCGTTTCCGTGGTCGTTGTCGGTGTAGGAGTCTGTACAGTGACTGATGTGAAAGTCAATGCCAAAGGCCTTCTCTGTGCCTCAGTAGCAGTCTTGTGCACATCACTCCAACAAATTGTAAGCATTCTCCTTTCTCCCTATGAAATCACTTCAGATTCAGCATTCAAATTTCAAGTACTCGATTTCGAAAACGTCATGAATCTCGACACTTTCGCTTTATTGCAACAGTCAATAGGTTCATTACAGAAGAAGTACTCAATAGGATCCTTTGAATTACTAAGCAAGACAGCCCCCATACAAGCCCTTTCCCTTCTCACAGTTGGCCCATTCATTGACTACTGCCTCACTGGCAAGCCTCTATCGAAATACAACTACACTTCTGGTGCATTTGTAAGTCGTCGCTCTTCCGATCTCTCTTTCGAGTCCCGTAT
This sequence comes from Momordica charantia, assembly GCF_001995035.1. Next base: position 1,158,546 of record NW_019104503.1, read on the forward strand.
TCGTTTTGCTTTTGCTTTCGAAGTTCAACCGGGCATATATATCAATAATCCTTAATGAAATGTTGCAGTGTTTCATTCTACTGTCATGCTCCCTGGCTGTGTTCTGCAACATCAGTCAGTACCTGTGCATCGGGCGATTCTCGGCGGTGTCGTTCCAGGTTTTAGGCCATATGAAGACGGTATGCGTGCTGACATTGGGGTGGCTGCTCTTTGACTCAGAGATGACATTGAAAAACATATCAGGGATGGTTGTTGCCATTGTTGGGATGGTGGTTTATAGTTGGGCAGTTGAGATTGAGAAGCAAGGCAATGCCAATGGAGTGATCATTCCTCAGACAAAGAGCCAACTTTCAGATGAGGAATTGATGATGTTGAAGGAGGGGGTAGAGGAGAGTGGTTTGAGAGATCAAGAACTTGGTCAAGTCCCAAAATGAAAGTTTTTTTTTTTTTTTTCATTTTACTTTTGGAGGTTGACTTGATTTATTTATACAAAGATTGTATAATTTGTATCTGAATAAAACTATTGGAAATTGTTTGGTGTTCAATGATAATAATAATTTTGTTAGTGGATGGATTCCAACCTCCACCTTTATTTTTCTCTTTTTTCTTTTCATTTCTAGACACAGGAGTGTTTCAACCTGAACCTTGGCCGGTATTCTTTTGCCACTACACCAATATTCTAGGGTGCTCAAACTTTCAACTTTTGAAGAATTAAATATTGTCTCGTCATGTTGACAAATGCATATGAATTTAAGTCAGTTAAACTAATTATAAACACAACTTAAAAGTGCCAAAATGAACATAGTTTAGCGATAATTGACATATATCTCCAATCAAGATGTTGCAGTTCGATCTCCCACCTCCACATGTTGTACTAAAAAACTCAACTTAAAAGTACTATTTTACTCAATCATTAATACTAATTTTCTAACTTAAATATAGTTCAACTAGTGAATGACATATTTGATCATTTCAATAAAGTCATTTTTGCTGTAAAAAAATAAAATAAGTGAGGGGCATAAAGGTTTCATCGTTTTATTTCCGGTTTCTTGATATCATTTAATTTTTTTAGTAAATAAAAACATACGGTGATTATTTCTTATTTCTGAAAAAAAAAATCAAGAAATATGTTGGTAACCATTTTTTATTTATAAATCTTTAAAGTTTTAAATTTAAGAAAGAAAATCATTTTTATGATAAGAATTTTTAAATTAAATGTTCAAAATTTTTTTATTTATTTTTAAATATTTATTATGCATTTATAAGTCAAGAATAATAAAATAATGTTTTTATTTATATTTTTGACAAAAAAAAAACATAAACAATAAACTTGGTTTTGTTATTTCTAAGATTTTACGTGACTTCGAAATCGTTTATTAAAAATAAGAAACAAGAAATTGGAGCAATTATCAATTTCTCAAAATTTGAAAAGGAGAAACAATAGACTTAAAATTAGGATTCGGTAATATTCATATTTCTTGTTTCTCGTTTTCAATTTCTTTAAAAAACCTAAGCACTAGACAATTATTTATATTTCTTATTTTTATTTTGTAAATATTCTCAAAATTTGTATAAAAATTTAAATTTTAGAAACAATCTATTTTAAATTATTTTAAAACATGAATAAAAATAATTTATAAGTCGGGCATAGAATTTTATTTTAAACGAAGACTAGTGAAAATAATAGCTCTTCAGAGGGCAGGGAGCCGTTATTTTAGTTGGTGAGGCGCTTGGTCTCGAAACTTATCCACTCAAAATTGTCTGGATACCTATATTTCAGATTACACGGAACTCTACTGCAAGGCTTAACAATGGCGGCTTTCGATTCTCTAGGAATAAGGCTTCATAATTACCCTCCTCTTTCCCCTCCCTCTTCTGCTTCTCTCTGCCCCAAATTCTCAGCTCTCGCCTTCTCTTCCCCAATTTCTCCCTCCAATAACCCCACTAACCCTATCTCTAATGGAGCGGAAATTTTTGGAGTGGGTGGTAGCAGCTGTGGCTCTGTATTGGGTCTTCGTTATTCTCTTCGCTGCAAACGAACTGGGTTACGTTTTTTTAGGTCAATTTGTGTTCTGCCCGGAAGTGGAGAATCTGAATCCCCTGTTAGCAGCGATGCCCGGTTGAGTAGAGGCGACGGCGTGCCGTCGGTGACGAGAATAGAACGGAGCGAAGAAGTGGAAGAAGGACAAGAAGAAGAAGAAGAAGAAGAAGAAGAAGAAGAAGAAGGTATTCCCTCTGGAATTGGGAGTTCCACCATAATATCGTCGTGTTTCGTTGGTCTTCTTACGGGCATCGGTGTCGTGCTCTTCAATAACGCAGTACTTCGTACACCTCCATTTTTCTTCAATTTCTCTGTCACTTTCGTTGTTTTATTCTACGCATAATCAAACTACGAAATTTGAGAATATTCCTCTGCTGATTGCCTCATTGTTATTTTGAATGAATTGAAGGTGCATGAGATACGTGGTTTTTTCTGGGATGGAATTCCTAATAGAGGAGCGTCTTGGTTAAGAGAAATGCCCGTGGAAGACATATGGAAACGAGTTATATTGGTTCCTGCTTGTGGGGGTTTTCTTGTTAGCTTCTTGAATCTGCTTAGAGATGCTACTGATGTTCAAGTGGACCGACCTGAAAAGGGTGGTTCTTCCGCAAAATTTGGAGTCCCACTTTCCACATCTAATAAATTCAAGGCTGCATTGCAACCTTTCCTAAAGGCCATTGCTGCTTCTATAACGCTTGGTACTGGTAACTCTTTGGGACCCGAGGGTCCGAGCGTCGACATTGGTACTTCTGTCGGCAAAGGCATTTCTTCTGTGTTTGACAAGAATTCTCAAACAAAGCTTTCTTTGATAGCTGCAGGATCAGCAGCTGGAATCTCATCTGGTTCGATCTCTATCTGTAATGTGCTTGTTAGTTGATTGATAAAAAATAATTTCTGCAATCAAATTTACCTTGCCTCCATAATAGGAATGTTGCTAATCTTAAATGTAATGATTGGCAAGCTTTTCTTCCTTCAAATGTTTGGTGGGTCGTGATAGAACAATGAGACATTTGTTCTTCTCATGTTCTGTTCCTAAAGTAAATTCGTCCAAAATTCTTATGCAGTTGTACTTAGTCGGTGATGGCTCTGAACCCTTTACTGTTTCATCTGTTGAAGCTTCTATTCTATTTTGTCAGGGTTTAATGCTGCAGTTGCTGGCTGTTTCTTTGCTGTCGAGTCAGTTTTATGGCCATCTCCTGCAGATTCAACTCTTTCTCTCACAAACACCACTTCAATGGTTATATTGAGTGCTGTAATAGCTTCTGTAGTTTCACAAGTTGGTCTTGGAGTTGAACCAGCATTCAAGGTCCCAGAATATGATTTTCGCTCACCAAGTGGTAAACCAATAGTTTCAGTTTGAAAATCAATGCTGTCACATAAAATAATTGATCCATCTCTCTCTTTTAGGGTTTATATTTGACAATCAAGTTGTCTATAAGAGCTATTTAACTCGTTTCAGAGCTTCCACTGTATCTGTTGTTGGGTGTCCTCTGTGGCTTGGTTTCATTGAGCTTTTCTAAATGCACATCTTATATGCTTGCAACCATCGACAAATTTCATAAGGACTTCGGTGCTCCGAGGGCCTTGTTTCCCGTTCTAGGTGGCTTCACTACTGGACTGATAGCCTTGGCATATCCTGAAATTCTGTACTGGGGCTTTGAGAACGTCGATCTTTTGTTGGAATCTCGGCCATTTGTGAAAGGACTCTCAGCTGATTTATTGGCCCAGCTTGTTGTCATCAAGATTTTGGCCACCTCTTTGTGCAGAGCCTCTGGACTAGTGGGAGGGTACTATGCGCCATCCCTGTTTATTGGTGCTGCAACAGGAATGGCATACGGGAAATTCATTGGCATTGCAGTTTCTGACGCCAACCCTATAATTGACATCTCCATTTTCGAAGTGGCATCACCACAAGCATATGGATTGGTACTGTTATATATCGTTTCATGCCTTAAATCTCATAGTTTTACTCATTTTTGTGGTTCAACACATATAAATTGCATCTCCCTCGTTTCTTACTGAGGTTTTGAACCTTCCATAAAACGTTAGATGTCAAGAGCTCCTTTTAGAAACATAGGGTAATCCAAGTCTAAACTAATATAGTACTGTTTTTTATTTTTCTAATTTTGTTCAGCAATATCTGCAATAATGACGTCTAGATTCTTGTGTTTGTTATACGGGATTGAAACCATAGTCAAGCATATGACACCTTTAGATGCTTTTATGATGGGAACCTTAGTTCTAGCTAAAAGGGTGAGTTCTCTTTTCCCCCCTAGCATCTGCAAATTACTTCTTAGCATGTCATAATTGTCCTTGCAAGCCAACTAATTGCATTGATTTATTCATTAAGTAGATACATACATATTGCTAGATTTTTAGTCTGTGAATGCCTGTATAGTCCTGATTATTATTTTGTTTTCTTATACCTGCATTTTTCTGTTGACCAGCAGTTGCATTGAATATTCAAAAAACAAAGTGGGTTTAATTGCAGGTTGGAATGGCTGCTACTCTTGCAGGGGTTTGTCAGGTGCCTCTTACTGCCGTTTTGTTGCTTTTTGAGTTGACACAGGACTACCGAATCGTTCTTCCATTACTTGGAGCCGTGGGGGTGTCGTCGTGGATAACATCTGGGCAGAAAAGGAAAAGAACTTCCCAGCAGACAAAGAAACTCCCTCTGGAAAGAAGTCTCGGTACTCGACAATCTACTGCATATGATAGTAATGCAAATGACCAATCTTCCAATTATGCGGATGATGGAAAGGCAACTAACCAAAATGATCTCTGTGAAATTGAAAGTTCACTTTGCGCATACGATTCTGATAGTGATATTGTAGAGTTGGAAAGGAAAATATCTGTGTCCGAAGCCATGACAACGAGATACGTTACCGTCTTGATGGGCACTTTCCTTGTAGAAGCAGTAAATCTCATGCTTGCCGAGAAGCAGTCTTGTGCATTGATTGTGGATGAAGAGAACACTTTGATTGGCATATTGGCGCTTGAAGACATTCAAAAGTTAAGCAAAAATGCAAAATCAAGAAGCGAACGGCTAAAGGTGAGACACTGTTTTACACCAATAGCTGATATCTCTCACCATTCTTTTCTCCACTAATCACCCGATAGCAACCAGCCCGCCCGATCGTCTCGGTAATATTGGCGAATTCAGATGAGTTAATCAAGTGTAGTCTGAAGTTGTTGAAACAGATACTTCTAGCTCATCCATTCTGTAACTATGTGAACTTGACAACTCATTTTGTTGGGCAGGAGGCAGCAGTTTCTGAGATTTGCTCACTGGATGGCGAAATATGTCGAGTACCGTGGACGGCTACTCCGAGCATGGACGTTCTTACAGCTAGAATGATCATGAAGAAGCTTGGTGTGACCCAAGTTCCAGTGGTGAAAGATCAAATGGGTTACCTTGTGGGTGTTTTAGAGTGGGAGTATATTGATCTCACTTGCAGGTACGTTATCAACTCTAACCACAATTATATTATATGGAAGTGAAGTTAGTGAACTCAAAGAAAAGAAAAAACACAACATTGTTCGAATCGAATTGTCACCTCCAGAAATTTCGTTAATTTTATTTTTCTTTGATTATGATATGATATGATATTCTGTAATTTGTGGTTGGCGGATTGGTTGATGTAGAATTCTTGCAACAAGAGAATCCCTGGGGTGAGAGTTTTTGACCATAGAGACCAAAACAGAAGTGGAGCAGAGCAGCGCTTAGGCGCCCACAGTCCAGACTCCATAGCAGCGCTTAGCTTAGAGAATGCCCAGTGGGGGGCAGGGGCAGGGACAGGGGCAGGCCAAATCCTTCATTCTTTGTGCAGTAACAGTTATCATTATTTATTGTTCCATTCCACCAGAGCTCACTGCCCAGCAACAATACGAGAGTCACAGATACTGACCGTTGACCGTTTTCTGGTTTTTCTTTTTGATGTAACAGTGACAGCGTAGATGGAATACCAACAATATCCACTCCCAAAACCCCAACCCCTTTATCCTTAAAATAAATAATAAATTTTTTTAAAAAAGACTCTTTTTCACTCATTCCTTTCTTCTTCTCCAGGGTCTTGTGTATTCTAACCCTACTTTAAATACTATTTTAGTCATATACTTTCTACGTTGGTTCATTTTGATCTTCCTGCTTTTCAAATATTTCAACTTTAATTTATTACAATCTTTGTGCCATTTTTTATTATTATACTTTTGAAAATGGTCATTTTATTATTTCTTCACAAAATTTAATATGAATTATATACACAACAAAACTCCAAGTTATTTTTAAAAATGTATTGAGTGTGGTAAAAAATGAAGTACCAAAATGATTACTTTTAGAAATACATAGATCAAAAGCTGAAAATAAAAAATAATATATAAGTCTACTATATGTATACATAATCAATTAGTTAGTGCTTTTACCCACTCTAAATTCAGTTTTTATTGTTAAAATTTAAGTTATAAATATTAAAAATGATATAAATTAATTTAATGTTAATTAACATTCCCACTTGATTTTTTTAGGAAAAACACATTGGTGATATCATAAACATAACTCAACGATTTCTCCCAGGGGTTGGAGATTCAACCTCTCATTCATATATTTACTGTACCAAAAAAAAACAAAAAACAAAAAACAAAGACGCAATGGAGGTATCACTCACCAAGAGAAAAAAATTAGAAAAATCTTTATATAATTAAACATCCAGCATGATACGAGTCTTTTTTTTTCTATTAAAAATTTAACAAAAAGAAAGCAAGCGCTAAATTTGGAATTTAATAAAATATAAGAGGCAAAAATAGTACCTTCTAAACTGAAAACTATATTAGATTCGAAAATAAACTTCAAAGCTAAAACTATATTTTAACTATCCTTTAATTATATACTTTCTAAAGTTGGGTTCGGAGATGTGTGAAAACTTTGTCCCCATCCAAAAGGATTCTCCATTACTCTGAAGCTTAAATGACACTCTCCTAATTCTCCTATCATTTTTTTAATTCAATAACTTTTGAGAATGGAAATTCGAACCTCTAGGCATTTGGACGAGAATAAATGTCTCAGTGAGTTGAACTAAGAATTAAAAATTAATTAGCTAAAGTCATATGACCTGCAGAATTCAGAAACCTCTAGTCTCCTTCAAGGTGATTTACATGGGAAACCTCTGTATAAATAACATGTCAAGGTTGCCAATCCCACCATAACATTAAGCAAATCATCAATACCTGGTCTAAATAACAAGTTACTACATCTCAACTCCCGACTTTTATACACATACTCAAGGCACGACAGGATTTTCACGACTCACTCGTTCTTACACCAAGAATACAAGTCTAAAAAATCTGTGCAGCAAAGAATGTCAAAAGTCACCTCTATTTACTTGGAGTCGGTCGTTCTTGTGTTTGATCCCTCCCTCACCACCCCTTTTCAAAGACTAAGGGAACATTTGATCATTCTGCTTGCTGGTCTCTTCGAGTTTTACACCTGGCTCTTCGATTTTCAGAGAACCTATATCTAAAGCCTGCAAGTGCAGTGTAAACATATAAACAAATGAGGACAAAAGATGACGAGTCATTTCCGGAAACAGAAAATTTATCATAAAAGATTATGGAATGGAAGGTACAAGAGAAGAACACTCCTCGAAGACATGGGGGTTTACAGAAACCACTCAAGTGGGGAGTAATTGCAAAAGGCCTTTAAGAGTGATTTTTTTCCCTATTTCAGTACCTTCTACACTATCAATTTTATGAGAAAGTGATGTTTCCTGTCTTTTTTTCCCTTCGAGTACTGAAAACTAGTAAAAGATACAGCTTTTCATGGCTTTCGGAGATTTTTCACCTTTGCGCTTGTAGCCTCAGCTGCTGCTTTTTCTAAACCTCTTGCACTTTCCGCATTGACTTCCTAAAAAAATTTTAGACAACCATGAAAGAATCAAAAATCATGCAGGAAAAGTAAGAATGCAAATTAAATCTCCTCGATTTTATGTATCTCACTTGCTGAGAAAAGCTGAGACTACAATTTAAACTTCAAACAGAGTGAAATGGAGGATGTCCAACTAGATAGAGGCTATAGAGTTGGAGAATGGATAAATGGGGTAAATGGGATAGGCATCTTGAGCATAGCTCAACTAATTAACACATATATCCTCGACCAAAATATCAGAGTTTCGAATTCTCATCCTCACATATAGTCAACAGTCAACCTCAAAAAAAAAAAAAAAAAAAAAAAAAAAAACTAAAGGGGGTAAATTGAGCATGCAAAATGTTCATGAGTAGTCAACAATGGCAGGAAATATATATGTGGTCAACAGTAACTTGAAGCAGGAAATGCAATCCACAGCGTGGGAATGAACAAACATAGGACATCACACATTGACTTGAATTTAGAGCATACCTGATCCTTGATTTCAGGCTCAACCATTTCTCTTTTAACTCTGCTTGGCATAGGTTTCCTGTCCAAACAGCAAGTGAAAGCAGAAGTTAAGATGCAAGGGATTGAAAAATAAAATAAAATGGAAAATTCAGGGACAAGATGAAATACCGCTCATCATCAACTTCCATGTCAGAGTCTGGATCCCATCTCTCATCCCTATCATCCTGCTCTTCATCTGCCTGAAGATTATATTAATAGTTAGAGTACAGGAGTTGACTACCAGTGAAGTGATTCATCAGGTAGGTTCCCAAGTAAAATTCAATTCCTATTTCCTAAGAATCAACAAAGAAGTGAGAAAAGGAATGGATTTTGTAGCTTTAAAGTATAAAGATTTGTCATATGGAACCTGGATTACCATTTTACAAGCAACACCGCATAGTCACATTGGATCTACTTGCATATGGAGCAAAAAAAAAAAAGGCTTTGAAGGGTATACAGGTCAGCTAAGAGGCACAAGGAAAAGTAATACAAAAAAGTGAAAAACCAACATGCGACTCATTTGACATAAAAGAGACATCAGATCAGAGTACAATAGTGCGACTGTGCAAGCTACATCATGAAGAATAATTTACAAAGCTGGTGACCTTATATGAGATGTATGAGATCAATAAATACTGTCTTGTTATAAGTTGAAAATTATACCTACAGTGTTCATTTAATTGAACAACTCAAATTACATCTTATTATGTGCGTGACAACAGGCAAATAATGGAAAAATCTAAAGAGGAGAAAGCTAATGAAACAAATTATAGTATGTTAACTCACCTCCGGGAGTTCAGTATCAGGAGGTCTTTCTTGAAACTGAACACTGGGTGCATGCTGAAGCCTTGAAAGGTATTCAAGCAGCTTTCCCTGTATTTCTTCCAACATCTGGTGTGAATTTTTGTTCTCCATATTACTGGGAGCAACATGCAGAGTGTAATCAGGACCAAAGTACTCATAATACTCGTGCTGTGGCATTTTGTCATCAACTTCCACCCCAAGTGCAACTCCTGTCTGCCTTACATGAGAGAATATGGCCAAACAGCCAGTAAAAAAATTGATATAGATATTTTCATTACAATAACAATCTAGTAACAAGGAAAATATGACTTCGTAAAAATTCTCAACACCTCACCACAAAAAGAGTAAAACGTACTACACAGTTAGTTATGAAGTCTTAGAGTTTATGAACTCTCTCCACATGAATCTTTGCTCTAATTTGGAACACAGGAATGTTATAACAGGAAAGAAATGAGATGGATTAAAAGGAATGTCTCCACTGGCAAGAAACTTCAATATGTGTGCTCTCGAGAGAAGTCAACCACAAACTTTATGGAATAAAGTGTTCAGATATAATTGACTGGTGTCATATGAACTAAAGATAAATATTATATTGTGAAGACTTGGGACACATTAGTCATATGGTTGAGTCATGAAATGCACGATGCTTCTACTTCATACCCCTTCCTCTTTCAAAATGACATAAGCATAAATCATAACTGCATTTGACTAACAAGATATACGAGAACCAATTGATACTTGCTCAAACAAAAATCATTATTTGAAATCAAAACTTTACCTCATAGCACCAGCAGCGAGCAACATTACGAATGGTATAGCCGCCCCCACCAAGCAGCAACAGAGGCACATTGAATGATCTCATATATCTAACACACTCTGCATGACCTTTTATTGACAAGTTAAAGCATCCTAGCCTATCACCAGAAAGAGAGTCAGCACCACATTGGAGAACAACAGCACCAGGTTTAAAAACTTCCATAACTTTTCCCATTATTGGTTTGAACAAGAAATGATAGCTCTCATCATCAATTCCATCATCCAGAGGAACATTAAGGGAGTAGTATTTTCCTTTTCCATAACCAATGTCTCTTATATCACCTGTACCAGGAAAATAATCTCCAAATTTATGGAAAGATACGGTCATGACCCTGTCAGTCGTGTAAAAAGCCTCTTCAACACCATCTCCATGGTGGATATCAATGTCAACATATAAAACACGCTGCAAATACAAAAGTACCAGAATCACGTGCAGAAAATAATAACATCACAAATTGTCATGATCGCATCCCAGTACTAATTTACTTAAACCAGAACCATACTACCATGGTGATGGTGATTAAAGGACAAGTACAAATTTTGGGCAAGATCTTTACGTTATCCCAATTCAAGGTTTAAAAATGTTTAATTATAAAGCAAGCCTTGGGAAAGGAATAGAAAGGAAAACATTTCTCAGTCTACACCAACCTCATAATGTTTAAGGAGCTCCAGTATCGCCAAAACAATATCATTGACATAACAGAACCCAGAAGCTTCGCACTTCTTTGCATGGTGTAACCCACCAGACCAATTGACAGCAATATCACAGACCTTATGGTTTAACTTAACGGCACCACCAACAGATCCACCAGCATAAGTTTGACAGAAAGAGTAGAGGCCATCGAAGACAGGACAGTCCTCACCGACATTGAAGCGCTTAAGCTGCCTGAGCTGGTCTTGCTGCGTTTCAGGTGTAATATTTTTAAGGAACGCCACATAATCATCAGCGTGGAATCTGCAGAGGACTTTATCCCTTGCAGGAACAGGCTTAAAAACCTGCATATGTTGGAGTAAGCCATAATGGGCGAGAAGGGCATGCGTCATTCGAATGCGATGCGGCTTCATTGGGTGACCCTGCCCATAATAGTAATTCCCAACCTCTGGGTCGTAGAAATAGCAGACCTTCCTCTTCACGCCGTCAGGCCCAGATGGCAATGAATTGCCTCCTGTCTCCATAAACCCCCACGAGGTGCAAGAATTCTAGGGCAGGAACAGCCAAAAACAACAAAATAAGTAACCTAACTTGAGTTCGGTCCCCAAAATACTAACTAAAAATGGTCAGAAATCACCCAAATTCAATCAGATTTTACACCAAAACGAAATTCCGAGAGTGACCACCGAAGTGACAACAATGAACAAGTACGAGGAAAGCAAAGTATACTCTCCAAATTAACGTCAATATCCAGATTCGAGAGAAAAAACACACACCTACACACACAATGATGCCGAAACTAGCATCCCATAATTAGAGTGAAAGAAGTAAAATTTTGATGAGAAGCAGCAGTACAGTAAAGAAGCTTTGGGAAATTGCCGCCTTCCCTGAAGAATGAGTAAACAAATAAAACAAAACAAAAACCTGAAACTGCGACGAGAGCGTTCCTCGACAATGGTTGCAGAAGCCGCCCCAATTCCTTCCTCACTATGCTCAACAACGAGAAGATCCAACTCTTAACTTCTTCGGAAGAGTGAAAATGAAGCGTATACTTTCAATTTACCTATTGAATTACAAATTTCGTCCCTAAACTTTAGGGTTATGTTAATAATTATCTCAACTTTGAATGTTGTATTGTATCCATCTTATTCTTATATTAAAAAAAATGTTTATTTCCTAAAATTAAAAAGAAAATGTTTAAGAAGTCTATATATACTTTTATCACAATACATACATACATTGATCATATCACATTAACATAAATTGACTAAATTATTTGTAAAGATTTCGAAGGAGTTTAAGTATTTATTAACAATATGGATCATTAGACTCCAAATTTAAAGTTTAAAGTTTTTTTATTTTGAAATTACAACTAAATGCTAAATCACAGTAGAACATAATAATAAAGTGAAAGTACACAAACTATTAAAAAATCAAATCCTCGTTGGTTACAATTTTAAAGTTTAGAGGAGAAACTTATAATTTTTTTAGGTTAAAATACTTATTTAATCCCTGAATGTGTTTTGAAGTTAGGGTTTATTTTGGTTCATATTGTTAATCCACTATTTAAATAAGTAACAGATTGATGAACGAGTATTTTAACTTAATATATTTTTATAAAATATAAAGGCGAGATAAATATAACCCTAAAAGTTAATGTTTACTTTAAAAAAAAACTATAAATGTTCATTTACTAAAATTCAAAGTATAAATATATAATCCAAAAGTTAATCCGTCAAACTTGATAATAGTCAATACATTTTTTATTTTATTTTTATGTGATAGTAAGTGATTAACATAAATTGATTATCAATTTAAATATATTGATAACAACTAAACAAATAGCGGTGGAAATCGAACTCACAATCTCTTAATTGAAGTCTATGTGATTACCAATGAGCTATGCTCGTTTTTTGTAATAATAAGTAAACAACTTATATATCATTTAATTGCTTTTTTTTAATAATATTTTTATTTTTATTATATTTGCAGTTGTTTTATAGCTACTCATTTTTATAATAATTTTTGGTGTGGATTCGAACTTTTGATTTTTTAGTTGTTGATAAGTGTCTTAATCAATTGAACTATATTCAAGTTATCATTTTATTTTTTATTGAAGATTTTTTTTTCCATGTCGATCCATAATAAAGAGAGACCCATCATATTCTTTACTTCCAACCAAATGCATCATTGATTACATACGTGGATTTAAATCTTTTGAAAATTTAAATTTCATTTTTGTCCTAAAGATTTGTTTTAGTCTTTACACTGTATGGAAATAATAATTATTGTGCATATATCAATGATCAAAATGATTAGTTTATAAAAGGAAGAGACTAACATAAAAATTTTGAAAATTTATACACCAATTGAGGATATAAATGGTTGAAATAGTTTTGCAATACAAATGTACTAATAACTCAATTTATTGGACGATTGTGGTATAGATTATTGTAGATATAGAAAAATTTAACTGCATAACATAGACTTAACGCAATTTACAGAAGGTTTACAACTTCAAATTTTTTTTTTCAAGTACAACTACATAAGTGTTGATTTTTTAAAAATAATTACAGGAATATATTATATATATTGTGATGAAATTTTTGGAGACGAATCAAAAGTACTTCTATTTTAGATTTTTTTAGTAAAAAAATTGGCGACAAATGAGAAGTTTATCGTCATCCTATTGCGACGAAATTTTAAACTTATAACAATAAATATATGGTACTTTTAGTGACGAAATCTAAGTTTCGTGGCCAAAAATTTTCAGAAAAGAGAGGAATTTGACCGCTAGATCATTTAGTGAAAATTAATTAAGATGACAAAATTAGGGGATTTTGCGACGATTTTTTATATCGTTACCGTGAACTTGCCCTAATAAAACTTGAAATTTGTCGACGAAGAGCTATCCCAACAGGGATATGCCAACGAACTTTGCGACAAAAAAAATAAACTTTGGAAACGCATTTTGTCGACTCATTTATCTATAGCGATGATTTTGTGCATCGGAAAAATTAAAACTTTTTCGTAGTAAATAATTATTTTGACCATTGTTATTATTTGGTTGACATATGTTTACCCGAGATACTTACCTAGTTTACTAGAAAAAAAAAAGTAGCAAGTTGAGACTAATGCTCAGAGTAATATTCTTCTATAAAGGAGCAAAATAATAATAATGTTTTTCTAAAAATTATAGATTAAATATCTTGAAGCTACCGTGAGCGTAGTAATCAGCACCTTCCTCCAATTAATAGGTTTTGAATCCCCCGTCCTTTTTGGTGTACTAAAAAAAATAGATATCCTGAAAACCCAATAACTAAAATACAATCATTTTAAAAGTTCAAAAACTAAAATAAAATAAAGGCTAAACACATTTTTCATCGTACTTTTCTGGTTGGAGAATGTTTTAAATTTTTGCCAACTTCTAATAAATTTGAAAAATGTATTATGAAAATTTAAGATTTTCTAATTTATGTGGGCATAATTTTCCATCTAAATTTATATCCAATACCAACTCACTAAATATCATATTATATATAACCTTTTTAAAAGTTACGTATATATAAACCATAAACTATGAAAAATAATTAATTGAAAGTAACCTAATAGTTTAAAACATATATTTAGCTTAAAATAATTTTGAGTGATTTAGACTTAAACCAATTCAATAATAAGAAGATTTTGCTGATATCAACACAACTAGTAAAACGTTCATGTTTCTTGTTTTTTATTTTTTATTTTTATTAAGAAATATAAGCATTTGACAACTATTTATATTTATTGTTTTTTGCTTTTTAGACACATTCTCAAAATTGTATATAAATTTTAGAAACAAATTATTATCAATTTGTTAAAAAAACCATTTGAATCCTGGAGTATTGGGACTATGTAATTTTATTTTTCTTTATTAAAAATGATGAAACATAAACATAGACAATAAACGAGAATGTTGTCAAAATGAGTTTATAGTTAGAAGTTAAAATTTCTTTATCCACATTTACCGTGCTAAAAACAATAATAGCAAGATTTATATACTATTTTATCTATTTTGATTCCTATATTTTCAAAACGTTTATTTTGATTATTATTTTATTTTTTATGATCCGACTCCAATTTAGGGGGGAGAATCATCGAGCAGCAACAATTGAAAGTTATTCATGAAGTTTAGTCGTTACAGCAGCCCACATTCTGACAGTATGGTCAGACGTTGCTGTAGTCCATGTCCTCCATACCTCGAGCCCAACACAACCAACATAGGGGCTCTACAACTATCCTTCGCGTCTCATCAATAGCAACCTGGAGTAACACGTTACAATAACATTCATCCTCATATTTTCAGCATCTCATGCTCAGATCTGACCATGAGATTGATAGTTTCTATTGATAGTTTCTATGATAAGCAAGTGAGTGACTTGGATCCTTATGTCTTTAAAATATTTATTTTAATTTCTATACTTTATAAAACTGAATTGATTTAGCCGAGAGATGGAAATAACATTTAAACATAATAATAATAATAATAATAATTTTTCATCCCATTAGAATGCGCGGTCTACTTTTCATTTGTATCAAAACTCATGAAAACCAGATGGTCTACCTTCTCCTTCCCTTCCCCGCTTTCTTTACGCCACCATACCATCACCATCAATTTTGTCCGAATTCCTTGAAGAACATCAAGAACAAGAACAAGAACTCCCCTCCATTGCTTAACATCTATATAAACCTCGCCCCTCTGCTTCATTCTCCACCCAAAATTGCACCAACGGAATGGAGCAGAAGCTAATTCACAGCAAAGGCCAAGTGTGCGTAACTGGAGCTTCTGGGTATTTCGCTTCTTGGCTTGTGAAGCGATTGCTTTCGTCTGGCTATCAAGTAGTCGGAACCGTTAGGGATCCAGGTTTGAGGGTTCCCTCCCATTTTCCTCCATTTCTCTCTCTCTCTGTTAGGGCATGAAGAAGTTCACCGATTTAGAATATAATGTGCAGGGAATACGAAGAAGGTGGAGCATCTATGGAGGCTGGAAGGAGCCAAGGAGAGGCTCCGACTCGTAAGGGCTGATTTGATGCAACCTGGGAGCTTCGATGATGCGGTAATGGGATGCCATGGCGTCTTCCACACCGCTTCCCCTGTCCTCGATACAACCCACTCCAAGGTGTGTAAGTTATAAGTGACTTATTTACTCAGCTATACGCAGATTGATCTTTTATTCATATTCATGACAAATTATTTGTTAGGGTGGCTAGTTTTCTTTGAATTTAGTTTTGGTTTTATCCAAATATCTTGTACTTTACTTATACATTATGAATCTAACCCAACATCAGATATATGATATAGTTCAATCATGGACCGCACGCTCTTTGAGATTCGCCACCTTTTTTGTTTGACACTTGAGTGTTCTACGGATACTATGTCAAAGATCGCATGATGTTTTACACAGATATTATGTTAAATTACTACTAAAACTCAAAAGCTTAAGTTGATAAATTGAAAAACAGGACATTCTTGGGGAGATTTTGTGATTTTCTTTGCCGTAAGAAGGTAACTCTGATTGGTTTTCTTAGCAAATGTCTCACTTTCTTAACATTTTCTTGGAATCCAAATAGGCAGAAACATTGGAACCAGCTATTGAGGGCACACTGAATGTGCTACGTTCATGTAAGAAGAACCCATCTCTAAGGCGTGTCGTGCTTACTTCATCTTCCTCAACTGTAAGAGGAAGAGAAGATTATGACCCCAAAGTACCATTCGATGAATCATCTTGGTCCTCTGTTGAACTCTGTGAGAGACTTAAGGTGCCATCATACCATTCTATCCAAATGATCTCTCATCCCTTTTTATAAGGATTTTGTTTTTGGAGACTATATTTGATGATTTACTGATTTTCTATAATAGTTTTCAAATTTTTGTTTTTGTCTTTGAAATCAAACAAAAACAAAATCGTTATTAGACACTACTTAACATGACTGTTCTCATTATTTTGAATATTGTTTTTGTGCCAAATATGGACTGAAAGATGCCATTGAGCTGATGACCTCTTACTATGCTTCTCATTTTTCTTGCATAAAACTTGTGTGGGACATCAAACAAAAAGTTGTGGTATGCTCTTGCAAAAACTCTAGCTGAAAAGGCAGCTTGGGATTTCTGCAATGAGAATGGAATCGATTTAGTAACCGTGCTCCCTTCGCTGATCATTGGGCCTAGTTTGTCGCCCGATTTATGTTATACAGCAATTAGTGTTCTTGGCCTGCTTAAAGGTGTGTGAAACTTCAGTGGCTTGCAATTATGCAGCCTATCTTTTGGAAGCTATATAGACTGAGTTTTTTGTGGAAACAATGCAGGGGAAACAGAGCAATTCCAGTCACTTGGAAGGATAGGATATGTCCACATTGATGATGCTGCCCTCTGCCATATCCTTGTTTTTGAGAACAAAGATGCTCAAGGGAGATACCTTTGCTCCTCAACTGTGCTGGAAAATTATGAATTGGTATCGCTCCTATCATCGCGCTATCCTTCCTACCCTATCCCGAAAAGGTTTGGCTTTCATCAACCATAATACTTAAATTTTTATTTAAAATACTATTTTGGTCACTGTATTTTTAGACTTGTTTCATGCCAGTCTTCGTACTTTCAAATGTCTAAATTTAGATTCTTAATAAAATTTAGTCCCACGGTTAATTTTTGTTAGAAAAGTCTAGTCCCTACCCTGTAAGCCTTTCGTCTAGAAATTTGAGAAATAGTCACATTGTACTTTGTCTTGAATAGAAATTATTACTATAGCAATTTATTGTTGGAGATTAACTCCAAAAGAACGGTAAGGGTTAATTTAAAGATCTTTTGAAAGTACATAAACTAAAATTGGACGTTTGAAAGTGTAGGGATTGAAATAGAATAAAGTCTCGAACTACATAAAGTATGTCAAGCTAAACTCGGACATATTTTTTATTTTTTATTTGTAAGTTAAAAGTGTGTTGAGAATGATGTGAAAATGGTTGGGCACTTTTTCAGGTTTGAGGCATCAAATAGACCATTTTATGACTTCAACACATCAAAGGTTGAGAAGTTGGGGATCAAGTTTAAGTCTGTGGAAGAGATGTTTGACGACTACATTGCATCTCTCTTGGAGCAACGCCATCTTTCTTTAGCTTAATTTGTATTACTCCCACAAGAATTGGAAAATCAATGCTTCAATCCCAACTAATAATTTTAATATTAATTAGTTAATAAAAATAGCACTTGTTACCATTACATAGTTCAATGGTTCGATCTCGCCATGTTGAATGAATACTAATAAAAATAATAGCTGGCATAAATTAATAGATTTTAATTAAATAAATGAATATAATATGTATATATTTAAAAAAATTAATATGTTATTTTGAATCAACTCAAGCATCATTCAAGTAGTTAAGATATATATTCTTCGTGAAAAAGGTGGAAGTTTGAATTTTTAATAAGATTTTGGTCGATCTATATCTTACTCCAATCATGTGTTGTTGAACTCAATTTTGTTATTACTATGTTAGTTTAAACTTTACGTCACCAGGGGACTTGTTTGAAATGAAAACTTGCCCCATAGCCTATATAAAATAACAAATAAATTCAACAAAGTTAATAACAAAAAATTATTTATTAAACTCACAATTGAAAATTCAGAGAGGTGTTAGAAACTTTTTAAAAGTACACTCGTCGAAAATAGACTCAACCCAACCCAAAAAGTTTAAGAACTAGACTTATGATTTAACCCAAGTGACAAACTCAAACTTATTAAAACTACTAAAAATCTTAATATACTAATCCTAACCCTTTGTACAAACAAAAGATGGTGGTAGAAAGCTTCAACATCAAGTTAGGTGGCGTGACATTTGTAATTTGGTTACTGCTACATACAGGTTCGAAATTCGTTTGCCTCTCAATAACTATTTGATAAAGATTCAAAATGGTCAACTCGAACATAGTTAAAGTAGATAAGACATCTGTTACCATCTTAAGGCCGATGCCTAACGAAAGGACAAATTTCTCACGTTGTTCTAAACCTTCAAGTAATTTTTAGAGAGAGAAAGAGACTTTGTTTTGTTAACTATTCCGAGTCCATGATTGCCTCAAGAAGACTCCCTTCATCTCCATAACAGAGACTTGTGACATTCTGCTCTAAAACATATCTACAAGTACATGAGTTAAATTTTCTGTTAATTGGACACAGATATTTTGATGTTTTTAAGAATGGATTAATGTGTCATTAATGCTCTGAAAAGTGGTTGAAAATAGAGAGTTGAGAGAGGGAGGGAAGGTGAGATAAAGATAATTAGAAATGGTCCAACGTTTCCACTTAAAAGAAATTTAATGGTTTAGTATAGAGGTAACTTCTTCACTTATAAAAGATCGAGGGTTTAATTTTTACGATTAAAAGTTTATGGGTGTAATTATAATAATCAATATATCTTTTTATTATAATGAATGTGAGATGAAGATTAGAACATTCGACCTAAAGAAAATGTATAATATGAGTGCCATCTTAACTGTACTTAGATTAGCAAATGTCACAAT
>NW_019104503.1:1177824-1202773 GCF_001995035.1 Momordica charantia
AGTTTCTACGGATTTTGTAATATTAATTACGTAATTCATTGAGAGGGGTTGAAATAGTTTTACAATATTAACGTACTAATAACTCAAATTTCGCCTTTCAAAGAAAAAAAATCAATTTATCATAGGTAGTTTATATTGTAGATTATTGTAGATATAGATTTTAGGTGATAGATTATAAATTATGCACATTTATTTTAGAAAAATTCTATGTAAACTTAATATATATTTTACAAAATATCACAACTTTTAATTTTTTCAGTTATAGCGTAGGTACTACTTTTCTTATTAATATATCTTGTATTACTTTTCTTTTCTGAAACAATATTTTATATTACATTTGAATTTGAGTTTGATTTAAATTATGCGATTATGTAAAATTTTAAACTTTAAACCATATTTTAAAATGCAGTAGTTTTGAAATTTATTAAGAATATTGTTTTCTTGGGTAGATTATATGAATTTGTTAAATCACCGACAATTTCATCTAAAACTGCCCCAAAATCCAAATAAGTTCTTAAATCTATCTTACTTTCTAAATAACTTTTTAAACATTTATGAAATGTTTTGATTTTTTTTTAAGAATTGATTAATGTGCCAGCTTTGAATTATAGTTGAAAACAGGGAGAGAAGGTGAGGAAAAGAAGGGTAAAAAAGTCAAAATTTTCTGCTATTTGTAACGATTTAGTCCTATAGTTTAAAATTTGTAACAATTTAGTTCCTATCGTAAAAAAATTTATTAAAATGAAGTGTCAAATTTACATATAACAATTTAATCTTTCTAATTTATAAACATATTTGATCTCTTTTTAATTTATCAATTTATACATACAAGAAATTTTAACAAAAAAAAATCACGATAAAGATTAAATAGTTACCAACTTTAAATTACAAGGACTAAATTGTTACATATTACAATTCAAGGACTAAATTGTTACGAATTTGAAAGTATAGAGACAAAAATCATTACAAATTAAAGTTTAGGGACTAAATTGTTGGACTAAAAGTATTTTTTAACCTTTTTATAATTAAAAAGTCGTGGGTATAATTATAATTTATGAAGACCAATTATTTTTTTAGTACCATAAATATGAGACCGAAATTGAACTTTCAATCTCAAAAAAAGCATAATATAAAATGTCTTAAGATTCTTAACTACTAAACTATGCTTATGTTAGTAAATCTAATACTTTTGAGAGAGAATTTATGTAATTTATCCGATTAATAACAAAAAAAAAGATTTTAAAAGGGTTTTGTAATATTCATATTTTAAATATTAATTACTCAATTTATTGACAGAGAGTTGAAATAGACGTAGTAATAACTCAATTTATCATGCAACTATGATATAGATTATATTATAGATTATTTTTAGATAAAGATAATAAATTATTAATTGTGCACATTTATTTTAGAAAACTTACACTGCATAACATAAACTAGGTATTTTACAACATTTTATTTTTTAGTTAAACAATACTTGTGGTAATCCATGGATTTAGTCCACGAACTTCATTTTAATTTATAATGATTTATTCTTCTACTTTAAATTAGTACCAATTTTAGTTCATTTAATTTAAAATTTATGTATCCTAACTACCATTAAAAATCTCATCAAATTAAGTTTTTTTAGTGCAACAAATTGAGAGTATGAAATTTGAACCTTTGACAAGGAGAAGTAGGTGACGATGAAACTACACTCAGTTACGCTTATGTTGGCAGTCTATTTCCCTCTTTATGTAGCGATTTAATATTTGTAGTTTATAACTATATTTGATTGCTCATCATTTTATGCGATCTATACATAAAAAGTTATATTAAATTTAACTCTCTTTTTTTGGTAAGGTGTGACTTTTTTTATTAACAAATTTGAAATGAGTATTAAAACTTCTTTATTTTAGATGGCATAATTTCTCCTTTGACTTATGGTTAACTTATTA
The DNA here is from genome assembly GCF_001995035.1 of Momordica charantia. The sequence goes on from NW_019104503.1 coordinate 1,179,762, forward strand.
AATAGTTAACTTTTAAGCTATTAATAAATTAATTTTAACATTCACTAACAATAAAAAAAATTTTCCAAATATGAACATAGCTCTATAGTTCCATGGTACAGACAAAAACTTTACGTTGGAGGTTAAAATTTTTGCAAAAAAAGGTCTATTTTGATTCTTTATTTATGTCCATTTTCCGTCCACATTAACATTAGAATGGAGGATGTTGGAGGTGATTTCTCAATAGCCACGTATCAACATATGATATGACCAACAATGATGAGTCGACAAAAAGATTCACGTGGAAGTAATTACACCTCGTCCACTAGAAGAGGCTGAGTCAAGACAATTGTGACATGTTTTATGCGAGTTGACCTAAGTCTCACGACTTGATTGCTTGAAGCATTAGCTGAACCGAGTTCAAACTTGATGCTTGAGTTATTAGTTGAGCCAACCAAAGGACAGTTCTACAGATATATAATTCCGACATCATCTACGACAACAAACTACGATTCTCGAACTATCAAAAATTGTTGGAGACTTGTAATAAAAACCTCCACGGGATACAGGAAATTATATTCTCCCTCGGATATATATTAGCTACTAAGTTGAGCGTACTCCTATCATAGTACTCCTCTCTTTTACGGTCCTCCACTTCTACTTGTCGTTCGAACCGAGGTTCGCAGACTTGGTCAGAATCTTGATCAAACGCGGGTCCACTTTTCATTTTGTATCAAATTCAAAACTCACGAAAACCAGCTAGCATATGCCTTCTCTGTTCTCCTTCTTTCTCAATGTTGTCCGACTTCCATGAAGAAGAAGAAGACGACTCCTCCATTGTTAACATCTATATAAACCTCGTCCCTCTGCTTCATTCTCCACCCAAAATTGCAAGAACGCAATGGAGCAGAAGCTAATTGAGAGCAAAGGCCAAGTGTGCGTAACTGGCGCTTCTGGATACTTCGCTTCTTGGCTTGTGAAGCGATTGCTTTCGTCTGGCTATCAAGTAGTCGGAACCATTAGGGATCCAGGTTTGAAGTTTCTCTCCCATTTTCCTCCATTTCTCTGTTAGGGCATGGAGAAGTTCACTGAATTAGAATACAATGTGCAGGGAATGTGAAGAAGGTGGAGCATCTATGGAGACTGGAAGGAGCCAAGGAGAGGCTCCGACTCGTAAGGGCTGATTTGATGCAACCTGGGAGCTTCGATGATGCGGTAATGGGATGCCATGGCGTCTTCCACACGGCTTCCCCTGTCCTCGATGCAACCCACTCCAAGGTAAGCGTTATAAGTGGCTTATTCACTGAGCTATGTGACCTTTAATTTTATTCATATTCATTACAAATTATTGGTTAGGATGACTAGTTTTCAATATTTGTGTGCTACTTTGATTTTATCCGAAACGTCCTGTACCAATTTTATATGTTACGGATGTTCTAATATGAGACTGTGTTTGCATCATTAAACAATCTACCTCTTGTACAAATGACTACCAAATCTCTGCTTAAATAGTGGTTCTTTTGTCCACTCTAGAGCACGAGAACTTACTCTTATTAAATTCAACTTCTCTTCTTTAGAGTACATCACATGTACAATATAGTTCAACCATGGATCGCGTGTCCCTACGCTCTTTGAGATTCGCCGTTTTTTTGTTGCACTTGATTGTTCTACCGACACGTCTAAATATGAGGCAGTGCTTCGATAGCATGTCGAAAATTGCATGATTTTGTGCGCAAATGCTATGTTAAAGTACTACTAAAACTCAAAAACTTGGATTGAATAAAAGAATTGTTAGGCTGATTTTGTGCTTTCCTTTGCAACTCTCTCGCTTTCTTACACTTTCTTGGAATTCAAACAGGAAGAAACATTGGAACCAGCTATTGAGGGCACGTTGAATGTGCTACGTTCATGTAAGAAGAATCCATCTCTAAGGCGTGTGGTGCTCACTTCATCTTCCTCAACTGTAAGAGGAAGAGAAGGTTGTGACCCCAAAATACCATTGGATGAATCAACTTGGTCCCCTGTAGAACACTTTGAGAGACTCAAGGTGCCATCATACCATTCTATCCAAATAATCTCTCATCCTTTTTTATAAGGATTTTGTTTTTGGAAACTATATTTGATCATTAACTGATTTTCTTGTTTTATAATCTACCTTTTGAATATCAATAACTAACAGAAGAATAGTTTTCAAAATCTGGTTTTTGGTCTTTGAAATCGAACACGACTTAACATGACTGTTCTTAGCCAATTTTGTGCCAAATATAGACTGGAAGATGCCATTGAGCTGATGACCTCTTACTACGTTTCTAATTTTTCTTGCATAAAACTTGCGTGGGACATCAAACAAAAAGTTATGGTATCCTCTTGCAAAAACTCTAGCTGAAAAGGCAGCTTGGGAATTCTGCAACGAGAACGGAATCGATTTAGTAACCGTGCTCCCTTCGCTGATCATCGGGCCTAGTTTGTCACCCAATTTATCTCAAACAGCAACTTGTGTCCTTGGCCTGCTTAAAGGTGTGTGTGAAACTTTAGTGGCTTGCAATTTTGCAGCCTGGATTTTGGAAGCTATATAGACTGAGTTTTTGTTGAAATAATGCAGGGGAAGCAGAGCCTTTCCAGTCCATTGGAAGAAGGCTGGGATATGTCCACATTGATGATGCTGCCCTCTGCCATATCCTTGTTTTTGAGAACAAAGATGCCAAAGGTAGATACCTTTGCTCCTCAACTGTGCTGGAAAACCATGAGTTGGTATCGCTCCTATCATCCCGTTATCCTTCCTACCCTGTCCCGAAAAGGTTTGGCTTTCATCAACTTAATACTTAAAGATATTCTAGTCATTGTATTTTTAGATGACTTCTAGGTTAGTCTCCGTACTTTCAAATGTCTAAACTTATATTCTATTTAACTTTTGCTGAAAGAAATCTAGTCCCTACCCCTATAATAAGCCTTTCCTCTAGAAATTCAAGAAATATACTTACATTGTGCTTTTCCTTGAATGAAAATTATTAGTTTTTGAAAATGAACTCCAAGCTAATGATCGAGGTATTGAAAGCTAATGATGAGGTATTGAAAGTAGAAAAACCAAATTTAAACATTTGAAAGTATAGCGACTAAAATAAAATAAGTTCTAAAGTACATGGTGAAAACAATATGTTGCTAAATATATATATATATATATATTTTCTTTTGTAGATTTGAGCCATCAAATAGACCATATTATGAGTTCAACACCTCAAAGATTGAGAAGTTGGGGATCAAATTTAAGTCTGTGGAAGAGATGTTTGATGACAACATTGCATCTCTCTTGGAGCAACGCCATCTTTCTTCACCTTAATTTCCACTTCCTCAAGATGTTTGATTGAACGCAAAACAAGAGTTATATATCATATAGATGAATTTTGTGGTTACGACTCAAATAAAAAATAATTGTCGATCACATGGTTGTGGCTCTGTTGGATAATTTCTACTGTTTAAAAATATGAAATTGTTCTCAATAAATATGAATTTAAACAAACACTTTGGTTTTTCAATGTAGCATATGTCTTTTCCTCTCTAAATATTTAAAAAATAGAAAATAAAAAATGATTATAAACATATTTGGTTTTTGCTTTTCTGTTTCATGCCAATAAAAATTCTTATCCTAGTCTCTTTATATACATGATTACATGGCCGCCACAAAAAATAATAGTTTTATTTTTTAAAAAGTTTAATTCCTAATGTTCAAGTGATTTTTTAATTTAGCTTCCATTATTAAAAAAAAAATTCAATTTAATCCACCGTGTTTTAACATTTTTCCGATTATATGAATGTTTTAAAACTTATGTCAACTTCTCACAAATTTGAAAAATGTAATATAAACTTTTCTAACTTTAAGTGGCATACTTTCCCTTTTACTAAGTTACCTATACTAATTCACGTAGTATCATGTTACCTAAGTTCATCGTTGATTTTAATATTCATACAAAATAAAAAACTTAACTGGAAAAACAACATAGCAATATATTTTTGGTCGTAGGTGTCTATTTGGTCTCTGAAGTTTTAAAATGAACACTTTTGGTGTCTGAGGTTTGAGAAATAGTTCGGTTATGATTTTTTTTAATGTTAATAAACTAATATTATAACGACGTGGCAAATTGTAATTAAATTGTTTATTATAGTTGTTGATGTGGCAAATTATATTAATTAAATAATATATGTGTTGGTGATGATGTTTTCTCCCTCTTCTCCTCATTTTTTCCTCTCTCTTTCTCTTACCCTTTTCTGACGACCACCACATCTTTGCCGCCGCTGTCCGCCATTCATACCGGACATATATCATTTAATTAATATAATTTGTCACATCAGCAACTACAATAAACAATTTAATTGCAATTTGCCACGTCGTTATAATATTAGTTAATTAACAATAAAAAAAATCATGACCATTTAGAACTATTTCTCAAATTTCAAGGACCAAAAGTGTTCATTTTAAAACTTCAGAGATAAAGTTGACACTTGCTTTAAACCTCAAGGACCAAAAATATTAATTTTGAAACTTCAGGGACCAATTAGATACATACCTCAAACCTCGGGACCAAAAGTATTCATTTTGAAATTTCAGGAACCAAGTAGACACCTACCTCAAACCCCAATGACCAAAAAATGTATTTTGCCCCATTATAAATTTAAATCAACAAAATAATAAGAAGTTTTTGCGAACCTGAGCAATATTTTATATCAAACTAAATACGGGCCTTTGATAGGATAAAAGAAGCTAGACAAAAAATCAAATGGGAGAACCACCACCATTTCAATATAGGAATTGATCTTCTAATGAATTCAATGGTATCCCAAAAAAATAAAATAATAAAAATAATAAATAAATAAATAATAATGAATTGAATGGTTCTAGCATAATACAAATGAAAGAAGAGGAATGACATCCTAATGAGATGTCAATCTTAGCTATATAATTGAACCAAATTCCTTTAACTTAGCTATATAAGACGTATAACTTTTTCAATTGAAAGTTAAAATCTAGTTCCCATATTTATTGTTCTGAAATAATAATAATAATAAAGTTTAAATATTATTTTGATCTCATTTCCTTTTTTTTCCACCTATTTTCTTCGAATTAAAATAGAAAGAAATAAATATATAAACTACCATTCAACCCAAACGTAAACTAATAAATTAGGTAAATTTAATTTATATATGATATCAAAACATGTTGAATGTGCTACTTTCATGTAAGAAGAATCTCATCTCTAAAACGTGTGGCCCCAAAGTACCTTACCTTTGCTCCTCAATTGTGCTAGAAAATCCACGTTGACATTACTCCCATCATCCCGCTGTCCTTCCTACCCGCTCCCGAAAATGTCTAGCTTTCATCAACTTAATACTCCAACTTTCAGTTAAAATACTTTTTTGGTCTTAGTATTTTCAGACTTATTCTATTTTAGTTTTTGCACTTTCAAATGTCTAAATTTAGTTTCTATACTTTTAATAAAACTTGAAATAAGTCCACTCATTAATTTAGAGTTAACTTTTGCCAAAGGAATCTAGCCTCTGCTCCCTGCCTTTTTTAGTCAATGCGGTGTTGAAAATGGGTTGGGCACTTACTTTCAAGTTTGTGGCATCAAATAGACGAGATTATGACTTCAATAGTTCAAAGGTTAAAGAAGTCGGGATCAAAGTACCTTACCTTTAAAAATTGTGCTTTCTCCATATGTTGTACTAAAATAAGGCGGAATAAAACTTCAACATCTAACAAGGTGGCATGACGACATTTGGAAATTAGGTTATTTCAAGGAAAATGGAAAACTATTACACGAGGCCTCCACCGTCCACAGTCTATAAACACATGTTCGAAATCCTCTAATCTGCATAATTCTCAATCTAAAGTGGATAAATTACCGATTACCATTCTTAAAGTTAATTGTCTCATCTTTAAAAGAAAAACTACTTCGATGGGATAAAATCATGACTACAGCCACGTTGTTTCAACCCCTCAAATAATTTCCGAGAGAGAGCGAGAGGGCACGAGAGGTGTTTGTCCTAAGATTCCTCATTGAGGTGGCAGGTTGCTAGGCCACAGGCCACAGGCACCACAGAATGGTGAGAAACAACGTGTGGAGGCGACGTCCCGCAATGGGCGAGTGGCTGCAATGGCCGCCACACCTTCCCCTTTGAGAAATTGACCGTTCTCTCAGGTTTTCTTTTTATCTGAAAGCAACCACTCTCTCCTCCCTTTGCTTAATTAGCTGTCATGGGAGCGGCCGTGAATAAGATATTTATTACCTTTTTAGATTGACGGTTCGATGTTAAATACACTAGTAAACTCAAATGATTAGTGGCTTAATAATTGAACTAATGGGGTTGATTCCGATCCTACTATACATGATTGAAAGTTTAAGAATTTTAAAAAAATATAATTAAAGATGATATACAAGTACCAAATTATTGCAACCTCTTGGCCACCCTACCTTCACTTTTTAAAGAATCTCGCTCCTGTATCGTGGAACTTGTAGCTCGACAGTCCATTGAGTGAGTACAACTTTAAAAGTTTAATGACCTATTTGAAAACAAACATGCACTGTGACTCAAATGATCCGAGTATTAATAAATAAATTGATCAGGAATTTGGAATCGAAAACTTAAGATCATTTTTAGAAATTTTAAAAGATCTAAGAAAATTTTTAAAGTTTAAGAATTTATTTGAAACTTAAAGTATAGAGATTAAATAGTACACTTTAAAAGTTTATTAACTAAATTTAGAATTTAACTCTATTTTTGTTTCAAGAGTATAATGGAGATTCGAAATTATAACTTATAATTGAGATATTTAAATAAATATGATATAATAAATATGTATTTTTACATGTAAAGTTTTAAATTTTACCAAAAAAAAAGGTCCAAATTAAACTTAAAACTCAAAAATAATATAAAATACATTAGAAAAAAGTCAATTTTATGCTAAATTAAAAAAAATGACAGTTTTAAAAATACATGGTAATTTCTCATTTGTTTAGTAACCTCTTTAAACTTTAAATTAATTAAACCAAGAGTTATGTTGGGTTAATCACGGAGGGCAAATAAAAACAAAAAATGAGTGAATCATGATATATAGGAGATGACAATTATTTTTATTACTATAAATTTTTTCTTAATAAAATAAAAAATAAAACAAAATCGTGAGAATTATGTCGAGAAAGAAAAGAGTAGGGAGACCAAATAAACATCACCCAACCAAAGCCAAAGCCTAATTTGCTAGTTTTATAGCAAAATCAAAAGCTTGATTTCAATTTTCAAAAGTCTAGTACGTGGAGAAATTCATTTCATGCGGTCCTGGAGACTCTGCGGCCTCATATTTCTTCCCTCCAAATCTTCCCCATTATTTTACTTTATTTTATTTGTTTTCTCCCGCGGGGAAATCTTCATAAAGAGACAAGACTATGGATAAACTGGTGGCAAATCAACGGCTATCATTGGATGAGCTGCATTTTACATGGGGTATGCAATACCGTTGGGTGGGAGGCATATTTAATGGCGAATGGGGACGTTATCTTCAACCGTCATCCCCTCTGCACACCACCTGTTCGATCAAATTCTTCAGACAGCTTCTGGGTCTCAAATTTCACTCTGGACCCCAAAAAAGAGGTCTTTGGGTTTTCAGAATTCACTTCATAGCTCTGAATTCTACTCCAAGTCCTATGTGGGAGCAACTTCTAAGTGGGTTCACTCTGCTTTTTTTGTCCATATAATTGAAGTCATGCTGGTACATGCCTTTTGCTTCCTATGTCAGCAGCTCTTCTGCGTTTCCTGTAATTATGTTGAGTTTTGCTTGGTTGGTTTTTGGGGGGAAGATAACTTCTTACTCTCTGTTAACTTCTTACTCTCTGTTTTCAATTGTTATTCTCTCTTTTGCAGTTGGTTTTCATTTCCCTTCCATTGTCAAGTGCTGTTGTTTAACCTTTGACTTTCTTTTCTACACCGGGCTTCTGATTGTCTCAGATTCTCATCTTTTTCTTTTTCTCTAGAGTATCTAAATTTGGAAATTAATTTGACACTACTTGGCAGGTTGCTCTGTCCACAAACTAAAGAGGGACAAAATCAATGGAGAACAACCGAGACGTCGGCAATAGTGAGCCTGCAGACAAATGGATGGCATTTGACAGAAAATCAAATGAAGCAGGAGAAGACAGAAAAAATTCGCAATCTTCTTCCAAAAGGGCGGTAACAACAGAAGCAATTATAGCAGAAAGGGCGGCGGAATGGGGACTGGTGGTGGAGACAGACGTGGAGGAAGGCAGTTTCAAGGCCATTGTGGGGAGAGCATCAGGGGAGGGAGGCGGCAGCAAAAGGTCATCGGAGAAAATCAGTGACTCAGGAAGAACGTCTAGCTTTAGCAAAGAAACCTCGGGAGTTTTTCCGAGGGTATCACAAGAGTTGAAGGATGCTTTGGCTTCTTTGGAACAGACATTCGTTGTCTCTGATGCCACTAAACCGGAGTGCCCCATCGTTTATGCGAGCAGTGGGTTTTTTGGCATGACTGGTTATGCGTCTGAGGAAGTCATTGGAAGGAACTGGTAAGATCAATTCACTGACTAAGGAAAAAAAAAGAAAGAAACTTTTTGGAGTAAACCAAAGCTACAAAATATGAAGGCAAACCAAAGAAAAGAAAGTACAGTCCTGGGTCAAATAGCGGAAGGAATAAGGACACCAATTAAAAGATGATTTGTGATTATTTATTTTTCACCAGAAATTTAGGGAACCCATATTGCCTTCTCTCTCTGATTTTCAAAAAGTTTCTTTCTTTCTGCAGATTTTATTTGAAAAGGCCTTTCTGCATATTTAAAGAGGAAAAACTTCTTCGTACTTGTGGGGGGTTTTTTTTTTTTTTAAACTTTGTTTTTGGAGTTTTCTTCCAGTGCCAACAAAATTTTGCCATTGTAATTAGTTTCTTATTACGGGGACATTATCAATAAGCCAAAATTATAATGAAAATGAGGTTTTTTAACTTCCTGAAAATAATGTTTAGAATTTATGGTCGGAGAATCATTAGAATTAGAAAGCAACGCCCAGAAAGAGTTCGAGATCTTCCAGCAAACCTCCAAAGTCCAATTTCGGACGTAATTTGGAATACCCAGATGCCTAGTACTTGGATGTACTCTTTCGCTTTTTCTAAATTTTTCATAGAGGCTCAGCTGGATAGTATGGGCTCATAATCAGTTCTCCATATCTTGGGTTTGATGCTAAAATGGACTTTTTACCTCTGTCTAAGATGGCTGGCTTCCAAATGGTAAAAGTAAAATGAAAATTGACTTGCAGCGAAGCTTTAGTGAGCTGAAAATTTCATACTTGGGTACTGAGTGAGTTTTTGTCCGTTTGTTTTTGGGTGGCAGTCGTTTTCTTCAGGGACCAGAGACGGACCAGAAAGAAGTTGACAAAATTCGATATGCAGTGAAAAACGGCAAAAGCTACTGCGGGAGGCTCTTGAACTACAAGAAGAATGGCACTCCTTTCTGGAATCTTCTGACAGTCACGCCTATCAAGGATGACAACGGCAATACCATTAAATTTATTGGGTTTGATTCCTTCTTCGTCTTTTAAATAATCTTTTGCTAATGGGGGCACTTTTGTGTGCACGTTTGAATTTGATGGTTGGTGCTAGAAAATGATCAGGCCTTTCATGGTTGCATTATATTGGTTCTCCAGAAAAATAGCAGTCTAACATTTTTTGAACCATGAAGTTGTACTCTCTTGGTTATTGATTTTCTCAAGTTTCTGCTCCTGTGCCAACACGCCATGGAGTATATTGTCTCCATGCTTGTGCTTGTGTATCAACTTCTGGTAAAATCATCAGAATAATAAAAATTGGAGCTACTAAAGTGCAAAGAGAACAGAGAAAGTTATACATGACCACAAGATTCTGTGCAGAAAATTGTAATGAACAGAAAAACTTCTGACAGTCACGCCTATCAAGGATGACAATGGCAATACTACTAAATTTATTGGGTCTGATTCCTTCTTCGTCTTTTGAATAATATGCTAATGCGGACACTTCTGTGTGCACATTTGATTTTGATGGTTGATGCTAGAAAATGACCAGGCCTTTCTTGGTTGCATTATGTTCTTCTTCAATTAAATGGTGCTGGGAAGGGGGTCTGTTGATTATATTAGTTCTGTGAAAAAATAGCAGTCTAAGTTCAGTTTTTTAAACCATGAAGTTGTAACTCTCTTGGTTATTGGTTTTCTCAAGTTACTCCTCCCGTGCCATCTTTCCATGGAGTATATTGTCTCCATGCCCCTGTTTGTGTATTAACTTCTGGTTCTGGTAGAATCGTCAGAATGATAAGACTTGGAGCTACTAAATGCAAAGAGAACAGAGAAGGTGATACATGACCACAAGATTCTGAGTGCAAAAGACTGATGAACTAAGATATTGAAGAAACACAACACGCACTTTCAAATTTTAGCATGAGATTTTATCTCAGTACTCAGTGTAGTGTGGTCTTTAAGCTTTGTAGAACGATGTCTAAGAATCTTCAACTATAAGTCACATGCAAGGAATTAAAATCTCTCTCAATTACTTGTATGGAGTTTGCTGGAGCTTTGGTCTTATTACTATAATGTTTTTTTTTGGTAAATATAAACTCTTATCTCATTTTAAAGAATGGAATTTTCTATGGCAGAATGCAGGTAGAAGTAAGCAAGTTCACAGAAGGTATCAATGAGAGAGCATTACGACCAAATGGGTTGCCTAAGTCATTAATCCGCTATGATGGTAACCAATCTTCCAAAATTCTATTGAATAAGATGCTATCTTCACCTCTAATTTCACTTTGATTTTTCAGCTCGCCAGAAGGAAAAGGCATTGGTTTCCATCACAGAGGTTGTTCAAACTGTGAAGAATCCTCGATCTCATAGTCGAGCTGTGAGTCACGACAGTACCAGGAATAAAGAATACTTAGAGAAGTTTAATCTTGACCATATTCTTCCAAAGTCAGTTGAAGCTGCAAATGATACACCTGGTAGACAAACTCCTCAACAGGATCCCAGAGATGATGGCTTAGGCAAGAAACCTAGGTTATCGAGTCGCGTTTCTTTAATGGGGTGAGTTATTCTTACCGAATTGTTGATTGTTACACTGTGTTGATTCCAATATTGGCTGTTGAAGATTTAGTTACTTAGGGACTCATGCAATTAATGCATAATTTCATAACTACGACTGAATGGTTGGTTAATATGACTTGTAACTATCACTTTGTGGTATTGGATTTCAGGATGCTCTTTCTTGTGTATCTTGCAGGTTTAAAGGGAGATCTATGAGCAGTTCAAGGAAGCTTGAAGAGACAATAACCTTTGAACCGGAAATTTTGATGACTGATGAAATAGAGCGGTCTGATAGTTGGGACCGTTCTGAAATGGACAGAGATGTTCGCCAAGGAATTGATTTAGCTACCACATTGGAACGCATTGAGAAAAATTTTGTCATTACTGATCCAAGACTTCCTGACAATCCAATTGTAAGATCACTTTCTTATACTGTATGAGAGGTTATAGTTACACTGGGTCTGATACCATGGAGTGAACATGAACTTATTAATCATAGAGGTGGAATAAATTTAAAGTGCTCATAAAGAAGCAAAATCTTGTTCATAATGCATCTCTATTTCTTTTTCATTCCATCTGGCACGATTGTTTGCATATTATAGTCCCTTTTAAGATAAAACCAAACATTTCGTGATTCATACCGAGGTAAATTAACTTGTCATGAAAATTACTTGATGAATCTTGTATAACTTTCCCTTTTAACCTATAAATCATATCTCATGGTTCGTACTTATGATAATGCACAAATATTTATTTGATATGAAGGACTGCTGCTAAAATAACTTTACGTTTGGATGCAGATATTTGCATCCGACAGCTTTCTTGAATTGACAGAATATACACGTGAAGAAATTTTGGGACGGAACTGCCGGTAGAGACATCATATTTGAATCTTTTCATAAAAAAAGAGTATCTTTTATGTGTTTTTTTTTCTTACTTCCAATAAAAAAAAACCCTTAAGTTTCAATTTATCTTCCTTACTTTTTCAAGCTATTCATTATTTCTCTTTCCACTTCTGTGGGGTGTCTCAGAAAGTTATCGTTCTGTATCTTGCTCGACACGAGTATAAAAGACTTCATAGTCTTTATGATGAATAATATGCTTAAACATATAACCAGCTGGGAATTTAACTGCATTACATCTAGTTAATTTGCACTTATCATAAAATTCTGGTTTGATTAACTTACGCCAAAGTTCCATATAAATTTTAGCAGATTTTTTTTCTTAATAAAGGTAGTATTTTTCCCATTCATCACACAGGTTTCTCCAAGGACCTGAAACAGATCAAGAAACTGTCTCAAAGATAAGAGATGCAATCAGGGAGCAAAGAGAAATAACTGTTCAGTTGATCAACTATACCAAGACTGGTAAGAAAATACTGTGGTGTTATAAAGATGAACCACATATAGGATGCACCCTGATAAAATGACCTTTAATGATTTCTATTGGTTAATTTTGCTTCAGATTTCAGGATTTAGTTTGAATGATCACATTTGATGTACAGTTTTGAAGTTTTCTGCCCTTCATCATTTAGCAGCAGCATGTTAAATTACCTGATTTTATGAATTATAGGTAAGAAGTTCTGGAATTTATTCCACTTGCAACCGATGCGTGATGAAACGGTGACTGTTAAAACTTTCTATCCCATTTGACACTTGAATTTCAGCATATTATATTGCAAATTCTATCCCATTTGACCTTTTCTTGTGAATCACATTTTATTTTTGTAGGGAGAGCTTCAGTACTTTATTGGTGTACAGCTAGATGGAAGTGGCCATGTGGAACCTTTGCAAAACCGCCTTTCTGAGACAGCAGAACAACAAAGTGCCATGCTGGTATAACTTATATTTTTTTTCCCTTTTATTAGTCTTATTGCGTCTTTTGCCCTTGATCCTTCCTCATTTTATCTCGTGCTTAAAAAAAACTTAGAATTTTGATTAGGTGTTGTGTTGGTTACCAAAAATGTATAAAAAACTTGTTTATATATTTTAAACTGCAATAACTTTGACATGTATTTAGTTAGGTAGGTACTAATCACAAAAGTTCTTATTGAAATTATTTAGTGTTCTGCTTAAACATTTACTTCTGAATATATCAAGGATGGCTCTTTAATCATGTGACACATATAAAAAAATCATGATGGGGGTGAAGCAGGAAAAAGTGTCTCACAAGTCACAACATAGGCCACTTTCTGTTTAGTAACTAGAAATGCTGCAAAAATCATAGCTAGAGAAGAGAATTGAGGCATTTAGGGCAGGATTCGGAAATTGAAACTGTCCCGTCTGTTTAAGTTTTTTGGTTATTACGCAGGCAAATAATGATAGAAACTCGACTCTTTTTGTCAGATTAGTCAAAAGATCGATTATCAGCACTTGGTTTGTATTCAGTACTTGTTTTTCCTTTATAGGTTAAAGCCACTGCAGAGAATGTCGATGAGGCTGTTCGTGAACTTCCCGATGCCAACTTGGTAAGGTACTTCTTTTGCTCTATGTTTGAATTAACATAACTAACTAATGTATTTATATAAGCAACAAAAGACCGACTCTTTTCTGACTTTAAGGTTTTTTTTGTTTTTGTGTTTGTTATGTATCTAAATATAAGGAATTTACATTATGTGTTCAGGTCCCTTTTCTATTACACTCTCGTTTCCCTTTTTCCTAAAGGAAATAGGGATGTGGTTTAGGAATCATCTTTTGTTTTTTGTTCTTTTTTTCTTCTAAAGAGAAATAGCATTTCTTTATTTCTAGTTCTGTATTATTTTAAATTGGAAAAAAATAAACTTTTTCTTGAATTTTATTTTTATATAATGAAATATGAAAATTTATTGGGTGATATTTTAGCTTGATGATATTTAACATATAATTTATAAGTCAAAATGGTACAAATAATAATTTCATTAAAAATTTGTAAAACTAGAAAGAAAAAAGGGGAAACTTGTCTTCATGATTTTATGACCATTCAACCATTATGGGTTGGTCTAGTGGTCAATAAGGGCCAACGTTAATAGTAAAGGACTTAGAGGGAATGGGTTCAAACCATGGTGGTTACTTATCCAAGATTTTTAATATCTTATGAGTTTCCTTGGTAACCAAATATAGTAAGGCAAATGGTTTTCCTGTGACATTAGTCAAGGTGCACACAAGCTGGTCGGACACTCATGGATATTAAAAAGGAAAAAAAAAGATTTTAGGAGCATTTATGAAAAAAGATAAGCTAGAAATATGAACTATAACCATTACCAAACAGACCCTTGTTCTCCTGAAAAAAATCTGTCAAGCATTCTAGAGATGTCAATTGTTTGGTTTCAAACTCTTGATTGCTAAAAGAAAGATGTTGTAATTTAATCATCCAACTGTTTCAATTTCAGAGACCAGAAGATTTATGGGCAATTCATTCTCAACCAGTCTTCCCAAGGCCTCACAAGAAGCATAATCCTTCTTGGACTGCTATACAAAAGGTAACTTATGTACCATTGTATTTTTTATCCTTTTTCTTTTTTGTTATCTCGACTATTGAAATTAAAAAAAAAAAATATATCCAACAGTCGTGTTGCCTCCAAATTTCTTCTTAACTTTGCATTTTTCTTTTATAAGCTTCCAAATCCAGTACCGAAATCAAGATTATATTGTTCCCAGCTTCTAGATTCTTCGTAATTTTACCTTGTACTGTTTTATTTCATCCATGCGTCTTAATAACTAGCCGAGTACATTCCCTCTTTCGTTAGGTTCAGAGGTAGAGCTAGTCCACATAAAATAGATTGAGGCAGCAGTTTCTTTAGCACTAAATATTGTTTCAAGGAGCATTTTTACTTGTTATCCTACTTGTTTCTGAATCTTGCTATGGTTTTCTTCTTGTCAATTTAAATTTCTTTGTAGATTATTCGACGTGGTGAAAAAATTGGACTTCAACATTTCAAACCAATTAAACCACTGGGTTGTGGAGACACTGGCAGGTAATGTTATAGTATTTTTATTGGCAAATGAAACTATTCCAAAGATTTCCATAATCACTTGGGGACAGCATTAGCTTATACTGACAAAAGGTTTTTATGGATAAGAAACTACATCACTGAATGGATAAAATATACAATAGGGAGGCCAGGGTCACTAAAAGTTCCTCCAATCAACAAAAATAAGCAAAAGATCATAGTTACAAAAAAAACTATTTAGACTACTCCAGGTTGCATACCAAACTTGCAGAGGATCTATATCCACTCCTTGGAAAGTTCTTTATTCCGCTCTAGCCGAATCTCCCAAAAAAACTGTTCTAGCAGCATTTAGCCAACAATTTTGGCTTTCCTTCTAAGATTGTGTCTGCGAACCATGAGAGAGAGAAATCGAGTGATTGTTATACTTCTAGGGAGAGGCATAGCCACAGAAAGTATCCACTATCCAGCAATCTCATCCAAAAACCATATGTAACAGGGCAGTTAATGAAATGTCTCTCAGCAGTTTCTTCTTGGGGAAAGAGAATATTTGGGTTTCTAGCTTGGACTTTACCAAAAGTATTTACCCCTTCCCAAATTCGAACTCCACAAAGAGGCCTTACTCCTTTAGGTGGTTGGATCTCGAATAATGTGGACTAAATCTGAACAGAAAAACTTTCATTTTAGATAACTCGAATAAAGAAGAGAAAGAAAGCATCCCTGAAGAGCACTCAACCACACCCTTTGAGAAGAAAGGCCATATGACTGTGCTAGAATTTTCTATTTCATTCACTCTCTATCTAGGGCTTGGATGCTGCTATTTGGACCTTTACTTTTGGCTTGATGCCAAGCATTCTTATTCAAATTTATCTTTCTTGACCATGTTAATGTACTTTCTGGAAAGCATGCTATCTTGTTCCTTTGGATGTTCCGTAATCTATGGTTTCATGAAGCCTTGTTAATTTTGTACCCTGCTCTGTTAACTTATGCAGCATATTTGCTGCAGTGTTCATCTGGTGGAACTTCTAGGTACAGACGAACTTTATGCCTTGAAAGCAATGGAGAAATCAGCACTCTTGAATCGAAACAAGGTCTTATAAGAAATCCATGGTTTGATTTACTAGAACACCTGAAGATTTCTGCTTCGTAAACTTGTTTGCAATCGTAGAGTGGATTGCAAGAAATCAATTTTTCTAAGCTGATGTTTTCTTGAAGGCACTTCAAAAGCTCTGTAGAGTTCATGATTGCCTCGAGAGGACTCCATGCATCTCCATAACAGAGACTTAAGATTAAAAGAGACTTTGCTCAAAAACATATCTACAAGTACATGAGTAAAAATTTTCTGAAAATTGGACAGAGATGGTTGGAGATGCTTCGGTATAATATCACAGGGTCTTGAACGAATGTACCAACTAGTTATATAGTTACTTCTTCTAATCACCTTTATTGAGGAGTAATTTGTGATTAATTGTTTATGTGAAGGTCCACAGAGCATGCATGGAAAGGCAAATCATTGCGCTTCTGGATCATCCTTTTCTTCCAACACTATACACTTCATTTGAGGTGCAATCATTTCTTATTCCATATCTGTTTTCCAAATTAATTCTACATGCACATGTTAGAAGTAATCCTGCTCATTTTTGCAAATATGGCATGTTTATGAAACTCTCGCTAGAAATCCACCACACCAATGTCTGCTTCGGCAATTGCTAAAGGGCATTGTTTTCAAACTCACACGGCTTATTATAATGTTAAGAGCTGTTCCCATAAGAAAATATTTTGCATCTCATGTGTTGTCTGACTCTCTTGAGGCGGATTTGATGGATGACTAAAGCCACCCTCTACTAGGGAGCAATTATGACATGCCTTGCTTCAATACATAACATGAAAATTTGAATTTAACTGCAGTTGATTACTTTTCTTCCTTCCGTTATTCTACGAAGTTTAGCTATCTTACAATGCAAAGATCAATATTGTTGATAGCAGCAAATTGTATGTTTAAAGTTGAGCAAGTCTGATGATCAATTAATTATAAGTATGAACTGAAATATAGTCTTTGGCTAATGGATAGTCTAGTTTTCTTGTTTTTTAAATATTTTTCACCCACGACATCAGTATAGTGCTGCTGATTCTTCCTTGTTTAACCATGTACATATTACAAAAGACAGCTGTGTAGTGATACCATTATTTGTGTTTTCTTTCAGACCCCTACACACGTTTGTTTGATAACAGACTTTTTCCCTGGTGGGGAGTTATTTGCATTGCTTGATAAGCAGCCAATGAAAATGTTTAAAGAGGATTCTGCAAGGTACCCTTTTTAATTAATACCATAAATTTCTAAAGTTTTTCATTTAGCAAGTTAGGATTGGGATTATTACTTGACGTTATAATATGGGGAAGTTAAGTAAGACCTTAAGCTCTAGGTATGACCCAACTATAGAAATGGGGAAAAGAATCTGAAATAAAGTATTGAATCGTAGTACTGTAATAGCACACTATTCTCATTCTGTACATTTCTTCCAGTTGGAGTCTAAGTTAGTTTGTGAATATGATGCAGATCTAATTTGGTGAGGCTCAGACTTCTACAAAAGTTGTATAAAAGGATATATTAGTTTTTCTTTTCAGCGTTGAAAAATATTTTGTGTTAGAACTAGTTAGCAATGTGTTTACTTCTTTCATGTTTCACCTAAGGCGTGTTGACACTCTCAACTTGTTATGCCCCATTCTCATCTTCAGGTTCTATGCTGCAGAGGTCGTCATTGGCTTGGAATATCTTCACTGTCTAGGTAACATTGATCTTTCGGTTCCTACAATTTCATCTGACATATATACAATATTTGTTCCTATTCTTCTGTTGCTTTGAGTTGCCTGATAATAACACCAACTTACAGAAGGGTTTTCTGAAAAATAAGAATTATTGTTTCAACTTCAATAACGTTTTGACTTCATTTATAAAGATCATACAGATTTGAAGATTCATTAATTTTCATCATCAACCCAAATCTGCCCTTCCTTTTTCGGGAGAGAGGATGGGGGTGGGGATAAGAAACATTTCATTGAAAAAGGAGAGGTAGAATACAAAGAGAGGGAAGGGCAAAATGCCCAACCAAACTCAATCACTAATGCAGATTGAAAAAGGGGAATGAAAAAACCATTAGGAGTACTACTCATTTATAGGCCAAGAGGAAAATATTCTCCTTGACTTCCTGTGGTCCCTAAAGACATCCTTAAAAAAACATTTTTTTTTTCTCTCCCTCTAAATCTTCCAAAACAGACGAGTAGGGGAGAGATTGAACCTAGGGCGGTTTTTCCAAATTTTGTCACGAGTGTTTTTCATTTTAGGCAATTTAGAACTCCAAAGAATTTGTGGTGAAGGCCTTGGGAATAATCTCCATGTTATTCACAAGGGTATTAAAACGTAGATTTACTTAACTCGATATTAGTTAAATCTCAGCTCACCATTTATATTTTAGAATATGGAAGGTTTACTGTGTGACAAGATAAACTGCATTGTTAATTAGAGAAAAGCCTTCAATTTTATCTGGTTGGTTTCTAATTTTTCACGATTTGATGCAGGAATCATTTATCGGGATCTGAAGCCCGAAAATATTCTTCTCCAAAAGGACGGACATGTTATTCTTGCTGACTTCGATTTATCACTTATGACATCCTGCAAACCACAGGTGCATCCCAATTTCTTATTGAACCATTTTAACACCACTTTTTATAGACTCATATTCAAGGTTTTCATTCTCTTTAAGTTAGGAAATGGTGTTAATTATTGGATACAAGTCTTGAGCCATGCATCATTCATACATAACAATGGTCACGTCAAACTACTATGGGGCATGCCATATCCATAGGCTGGGGGCAGTGGAAGGTTAGATGCTGAAGAAATGAAAGCTGATTAAGTAGTTGGGATTTTTCAAATTGAAACTCTGCAGTACATTTATTAAATATAAGTGTAGCACAAGAGGAGTGCATAGTCCCCTGACATGGAGGTAAGCTCAATTAGATAAAGTAAAAAACTGATTCGAGCTTGTGGAGTCCTGTCCATGAGCTACGCAGTCATCTTAATTTTCCCACCCACCGGATCCAGAAACTATTGTTTTGCTATATCATATTAAGCGGATTGAAGCTGGAACCATGAAAAATCAAGGTTCACATGCATTGTGCACAAAAAATTTAGAAAGCAAAAAAAAAAAAAATCCTACTTAGCTAGGCTTGAGAGATATGACAATAGAGGGAAATGTGCTTTTTGCACTAGTTGACAGTGGAAATTGTTGTTGGAATTAGGTGTTCGTATATATTGATCTGCTAGTTATATATATGGTCTACACTCATGCAAACTTCTGTTAGATGACATTTGATACAATCCCATCTACTTTGTAAAGAGTTTACTAATTGTACTTTTTGAATCACAGATTGTGAAGTACCCAGTGACTAACAAGAGAAGGAGATCTCGAAGTCAACCGCCCCCAGTATTTGTTGCGGAGCCAGTCACACAATCAAATTCATTTGTTGGAACTGAAGAGTATATTGCTCCTGTATGGTGAATCCCCAGTTATGCGTTCACGTACTTCATACTACTTATTTTCTTTGATTAGTTTGTTTAATAAGATGCTTTTTGTGGAGCCATAAAATATTAGGTATACTTTTTACATGATGTGGAACCCTAAGGAAAAGACAAAAAAATAAGTAATTCAGTAACTAAAGACTAATTAGTCAGATCAGATTATAAAGAAATAGATAATTTGGCCTTTGCTACCGGTGATTTGGAATGGGTTTTTTTCCCAAGTTCGACAGAAAATGATGACAAAAGACATACTTTTTCAGATTTCTTTTGCTTTCAGAGCATGATAGTGGCAGTGGCACATAAATTGCATCTTCAACTAAGAAAACATTCGAGAGATGCACAAGCCAGTGTATCCAAAAAAAGTTGGTTTATTAGAAACACTCATAAATGGTATTCTGAAGGACTGGCAACCTTAATAATATGAGATGATGATGATTTCGTTGGTTTAGTTCTTCTCAAATCCTTATTGGTGCTTCGATTGCAGGAAATTATAACAGGCGAGGGCCACAGCAGCTCTATTGATTGGTGGGCTCTAGGTAAGACCTTGGTGGACTTGCAAGACCATTTGTCTGTTTCTGCCTGCACTTACCTTGTCTTAATTTTTTCTATAACTAAAATTGCGAACATGACATTGTAAAGACAATTAATTTGAGGAAACTACTAATGCCACAAGTAACTGAAACTTGTTTGCATCATAACTGATCACATTGCATGAATTCATTCGTGTTGATTACTTGGAACAAGCCAGAAATTTATGTGGTTGTAAATTGTAACTATGAACTATCTTTATATTGCCTTGATAAATAAAATCACACAATATGTTCTTGTTAGTTAACCACCCTACTTTCACATTTCTATCATCAAATTACTTATTCTCCGTATCTATTTATGTTGAATAGAGAACATCTTTGCTTACTTTACTATTCATAAGATTTTGATGTGATGCTTTTCTAATTCAAGAATTGAAAAATGGTTGTGTTTGGGATTCAGGTATATTGTTGTATGAGATGCTTTACGGTCGCACACCTTTCAGGGGAAAGAATAGGCAGAAAACTTTCGGTAACATCTTGCACAAAGATCTCACCTTCCCGAGTAGCATTCCGGTAAAATAAAAGATCTATTGCAAAGAATTATTTGATACATTGCTTCTATCCTTGAGTATCAAGTTACTATCTGATTTAGTGCAATTAGGGTACATCATAGCAACTTTATATGGGGTTTTCAAACTCACTAAAGAAGATACTTCGAACAAACAAAAGGATGTCGGTGTATAAAGTAGTTAGTCTAACTGGGATTGTCAAATTGGTCAAACAAGACCAAAGGCTTATCTGATCTACTACATGTAGCATTTGCTAGCTAGTGGGCAAGTTTTGTCTAGCCTCCTCGACCTCGAGTATCATATTTTTGTTCAAACCTCTCAAAGGTGTATTCATTATGCATCTTGTTCGAATTATTGAGAATTAGGGGTCCTTGTTAGATAGTCATAACATTTATCACTTTATGCATCTGAACTATGAAAAGGCATTGCTGGAAACTTCAAGGATCGCCATTTTTGATGCATTAAACTTGCAGTTTTTGCCGTATCTGGTATCTTTCAATCCCTTCAGAACCAACTACTGATTCACTTACTCTTCCAGGTAAGTCTTGCTGCAAGGCAGTTGATCAATGCATTGCTACAAAGAGACCCCGCCCGACGTTTAGGATCAAGTACAGGTGCAAACGAAATCAAAGAGCACCCATTTTTCCAATCAATCAACTGGCCGCTGATCCGATGTATGGTACGGATCCTCTCTACTTAAACTTATATTACTTGCAAGGAAAAGCTATTGACGTTTAGGAAAACTGTACCAAACTTAGCTGCCATTGATCTCTTGAAGAGCGTAACCATGTTCAACTCTTTATCAACCATTGATGATTATATTATGTTCTTAGCATCTGCATTTTTTTTTGTAATGAAGGTCCCACCACCATTAGAATCACCTCTTCACCTGACTGGGAAAGATGAAAAGGCCAAGGTCGTAAACTGGGAAGATGATGGGGTGCTTAGTCCAATGGATATGGATTTTTTCTGAAGGTTCTCACCAGAGCAACTCAACATGCATTACAATGGTTAGCTTTTTCCTGTTAGAAGTTGGTAACTGTCTTTATGCAGGGCTGGTTAGGCTTGTACAAGTCAAAGTTTGTCGCGGTTGCACATAGTCGGTAAGTCCCAGTTTGTTACTGGGACACATAGCTACCCCGATAACCGCTGTTTGTTAATGTGAGGCCTTCACTGTGATCGAAGTTCCGATGCCACCGGGATGGGATGACAGGTGATTTGTATTTCATGGTCATAACCATTCTACCTTAAGTCTTTGTATGTAATGACTGTCCATATAACAAGGAACGGATAATAAAATTTTCAGCAATAATTAGATGTACTCGTCTCTTTTTATTGTGATACGACTTGATTTGAATGAGCAA
The DNA here is from genome assembly GCF_001995035.1 of Momordica charantia. The sequence goes on from NW_019104503.1 coordinate 1,201,802, forward strand.
GATTCATCGTGACAAACCATTGTCACCTCATATGATGGCAAAATCTTGGTACAGTTTCTGACTAGTGACATCCAAAAATTGTTTGGTTGTCTTTTAAACAAAACATTTTCACGCAAACTTCGTATTTTTGTCTTTTTTTTAGCAGTTTTGAATCAAATGAACAATCAAATGTGATTTCTTTCCAAGTCTGTTGGATGTCAGTTAGAAATCAGATGATGTCTGAGAACGAACAGAATGAACAGGAGATGTCTGAACATATTCGTTTTGGTGTCAAATGCCTACAGAAATGACAGGTTTTTTGGTTTCTTTTATGCCATTTGCTGTTAGGAACATCATGTTATTGTGACCACTTTGTAATATTTCTGTCAAATAAATATTAAAAAAAAACTAAAAAAACTAAAAATAGTAATATAAATATAAAAGTTCAAATCTTGTATAGATTCTCTAAATTTCTAGACTTATTTTATTTCAATTCTTTATGTTTTTGAAATGTTCTACTTTTAGTTTTTTTCTAGACTTGTTTTGAACTTGCATGATTTTTTTATTTTTTTATTTTTTTTCTGATTCTCGTCATTAATTGTTTAGAGCTAAGTATGTAATTGTCTCTAATATATAATAATTTTCAATCAAATCTTTTCCACCAACTGTTATAGTTTCATTAAAAGTTTGTTCGTATGACATTAATATGTTTTTTTAAATATATAAATGATAGGGGTATGCTTAAAAATAGTAATACATAAAAGGGAAATTATGAAACTTACAAAATATTAAGGATAGAATTGAAAATGTGATGGATGAAAATATAAATACTTAATTGTACCATTATATATATCAAAACAACCCTTGTACTAAAACAACTATTATATTAAGACAATTTATGCATCATGGCAATCACAATGAAAACGAAATCATATCCTGCTCATAACTAATGTATTTCTAGAAAATACTATTATCTCAAGAAATGGCAACACG
>NW_019104503.1:1203043-1249413 GCF_001995035.1 Momordica charantia
TAGATATTTTTTAAAGTTTAATGATGTATTTGAATATGTGAATATATGATTACAAAAATCTAATGTTTATTAAAGTCATCAATTCTTATTAATTAAAAAAAATAGAAAAAAAAACCTCCAAAATTTTAATTGTATTTAAGAAAAACAATGTTTTTTTTTTTGTTGACAAATAAAGAACAATGTTATGTCAACGTATTAGTATAACTTTTAATGGCAGCTGGCAGTGGGGATTCAACTAAAAAAATGTTAATATATTAAGAACAAAATTAAAAATTGTAAAATATCATAAATACATCTAACCAAAATAAATAAATAAATAAAAATTGACTTTTGTGTTCATCATTGCCATTATTAATTTGAAAGCATACTTGTCACCATGGAATTGGGCATTGGGCAATTCTGGAACTTTAATTAGCCTTAAAGTTCATGCATTTGACATTTAAAACAAATTATATAATTAAATCTTAATAATTTCATAGCAACCTTTTATTGGATTATCAACATATTGATTTATGATCATCCTTCAATCCAACCATTTCACAAATCTAAAGCATCGGTAATATTAATTAGTCATTAAAATGAATTTCCAACCAAATTGATTCAGAACAAACAATTACAAAGTTCGTTGTATTTACAGATGAATCTGACATTACAAAGTTCGGAGAACGAAGATTTTTGGTACTTTTTTTTTTTTTACAAAGGAGATGAAATCCGAAGAAATTTCCAGTACAATCTACAGTCGAACAATGAATCAATCCCTTTCCTCCATCGGAAGAAAACAAACAAAAAACGGATCACGATCAGAATCACTGCAAGAAATAATAGAGGCAAGAAGGATTATCTGGAATGACAAAGCGGAGTTTCTCAGGGCGATTCTCGATGTTGAAGAAGCACCTACAGAGCGGGCAGGTGAAGTTGTTCCTCTCCATCCACTTCTCGATGCAATTGATATGGAAGACGTGCGCACAATCGGGAAGTTCGTACACGGAATCTTGTCTCGCGAATTCCGTCAAACAGATGGAGCACATGACCTCGTCCTCCGCTGTACCGTCGTTCCTCCGTCGTAGCTCTTCGTATCTTCTCCCGGGCGGAGAAGAGAACCGGAAAACGGTAGCAAGGCTGAGAATGGCTTGCTTGAGGTGAAACAGCGGGATACATACGAGATCGTAGACGAAAATGAGGGGCAATCGCATAAGCGAGTGGAGAAAAATGAGCCCTAACATGGCGGCCGGCGTTCGGCGATTGAAGGAGTGAAGGGGAGCGGAGATCGGAGAGTGGAGAGGATTTGAAAAATGGAAGTTTAAGCGATTGAAGAAGAAGAAATTGTATTATATATTGTCGTTGTTGTTCGCTGCGACTTTCGAAATTTTCAGGTGGTTCTCGTTGAGCGATGATTCCGGCCGGCGACGACCATTTCCGTCGAAGCAGAGCACAAATAAATAGTTGGATTTCTTCAATTTTAGTACTCTAATTTGATTTGATTCAGGGATCACTTTTAGAAAGAAAAAAAAAAACTTATTTTCTTTAAACAAAATATTTGGAGTTTTCTGCGTATTTCTTTATTATTGTTGTTTTCTTTTTATTTATTAATTGTTTATGCTAATTGGTGTAGCAGGTTTTTTCCAACACAATTTTAAATTAAAAATTGAACCGACCTCAAATTTGGAAATCACTCATCTTAACAAAGAGTAATCACGTTTCTCTCCTAAAATAATCTCATTGTTTCTATTCTCATTCTGACCTTTTCAATAATTATTTTATTATTTTTCCTTTCCCTCATTAATGAAATCATGATTTCTTTTAATTAATTGTTTTATATTTTTACTTTTTCTTTGCTTATTTATGCTACGAATAATTTTTGTTAATGTTAATTGATACAATAAAATTGTTAAAAATAATTAATTATTATTCAATTTTATAGCAATCTAATAATATTTTATATTAATGAGGTCTAATAAAAATTATATTAATGTTTTCTTTTGGTGATGTAATTATATTTTTATTATTTGGTTAATATTGATAAATTGTTGTAATAAAACAATTACTATCAATAAAATAAATTAAAATAAATTATTTTTTTATGTTTTTTAATTAATGTATTTATAATTACCTATAATAAATAAATAAAGGTATTCTAATAATTGTCGTGGGTGTATATATATATATATATTTTTTTCTTTGTAAACAACGTCAATAGATTTCTGGTAGCAAATTTAGAAAATTTGTAGTAAATGCAATAAAGAAATAACATTATCATTTCAATTTTTGTCATTCCGATCTTAATAAGTAAACGAGTCTTAAAATTTGTTTTATTAGTTGGCTGTGTGGATATATGTCTTTTTACGTGCTACATTTAGAATTCAAAACCAAATGATTCTTTGTTCCACCACCCTAGAATAAAAAGAAATGAATTTTTTTGAAACATCGGAAAGATCCATTTTAACATTTATACGAATAAAGTATTCTTTAAAAGAGAAAGGAAGAGATTTCACTTATCATTTATTTTTTAAAGAAATAATATATCACAAATATAAAAGTGAAGATTTAAGTCTATATCGTTGAGATAGAAATGTAATTATTGAACTATGATTAGATTAGCAGAACTTTTTTAATCTAACTTTTTGAATTAAGAGATTCAAACTTCCAACTTTTAGCGAGACAAGTAAATGTCTTGATTTTAAAAGTACAAAAATTAAAATGAATCAATTTTTTTAATACAACATATGAGGTTCGAATTAACCCACAACTTTAGTCGGGATATATGTGTTGAACGATGTAAATAAATTAAAACTATAGCCGAAATAGTATTTGAACAAAAAGGAAAAAAAATCATTTTAGAATCTCAATTTAAAATTTTGTTCCACATGTTAAGTAATATATTGGTAAACTAGTCGTAGTTACCAACAAAATATCTAGTTTAATCTAAAATAATAATAATTAATTTATTAATTATAAATTTTATAAAATGATTATTTTAAAATATAATATAATTTATAAATGATATTTTTACCTATTTTAATTTTAACAAGTTTATAACTCGAAATAATATATTTATTAAATGGTTTATAAGGTTATTAAACATTTTAAAGTTTCAAATTAAAATTTAAAAGCAGTTGCTTTGTTTTTGCTCCCCTTCGAATTACAGTTGCAGAATTTGCATTTTCATGAAGATTTTTCCACTGTTCTCCATTCATTTTCTTGGCATTAATTTCTATTGAATGCGAAGAAAGAAGTCAATTCAATCTCTTCTTTCTGCAGCTACGCCTTATGGCGCCATTTCCCCCTTGGCTTTTCTCTATATTTCAGCGCCGGCCAACATGGTAGCAGTAGTATTCTATGGTTCTTCCGGAGTAATGGTTTCGACGACAGAAGCATCCATGAAATGTTCAGAAAGTGCAGACGACTTGAAGGTACGCATAACGAAACCGCCTCTGAAAATTGGGCTTTTACTTGAAAAACATTGGAATTCAAGAGAGGAAGCTCCGCAACATGGTTTCCAAGTACCCTAAAATTCTTACTATATGTCTGAACGGGAAGCTTGTTCTTATGGTCGAGTGCCTTGCAACTCTCGGTAATAAACCCCATGAAGTTGCTTCGGCCATTGCCAAATTTCCTTACGTGCTTTTTCACAGCATGGAAGAGAAGTTGTGCCCGCTTTTGGCTTTCTTTCAGGCATTGAATATCCCTGAGAAGCAGCTTGGCAAGATGATTTTACTCAACCCCAGGCTCGTTAGCTACAGCATTGTGCCGAAGCTTACTGAGATTGTGGACTTTCTTGCTAGTTTTGGCCTTGATAAGGAAGGGATGATTGGCAAAGTTTTGGTAAAATATCCATTTCTTATGGGTTATAGTGTGGATAAAAGGCTACGTCCGACGTTAGAGTTTCTGAAATCTATAGGATTGAAGGATATAGATCTTCAAGCAGTTGCAGTTGGCTACCCTGAAGTTCTATGTAGGGATGCTAACAAAGTTCTGAGACCTAATTTTGATTTCCTGAAGAACTGTGGCTTTCGAGATGCGCAGATAGTAGCTCTGGTGTCTGGTTACCCGCCTATTTTGATTAAGAGCATTAAGTATTTTTTAGAACCGCGGATCAAATTCTTGATAGAAGTTATGGGGAGGAGAATTGAAGAGGTTGCCGGTTATCCAGACTTCTTTCGGCATGGTTTGAAGAAGAGGCTAGAGTTGGGGCACAAAATTTTGGAACGAAACAATATTGACTGTAGTTTGAGTGAAATGCTGGACTGTAATCAATAATCATAAGAAATTTTTAATTTAGTCTGTTAGATTGCCATTCTAAAGGTTATACAATATCATCATGATTCTCCCCATCCCCCTCCCTTATTCTGAATCAAATTAGCTTAATTACGCTATGTAGTTTGATTTTATGATGAGAATTAATTCAATCACTCTATAGTACCATATGTTTCCTGGATGAGGAAATTATGAAGCTCCAGCAGTTGGTTGGACAGTTAGGTACTCTCAAATTGAGCTTTATATGAGCCTCATTCTGCCCGTACTGATTTTTCTTTCTTTCCTTCCTATTTTCCTAATAGTTACATATTTAGATTATTGGTCTCATCTAAGCTTGGAGAGCACAATCATATAGTTGGAACTCTGTCTTCTCCTCTGATCGATCAGTTCGAACATGGGATTTTTGAATACTGGTTGCACGAGTTATCACGTTCATTTCAGGCATTTAAGCAGATATGTCTGTTGATCAAGTTATTGTTATGTATAGAATCCATAATGGTTGGTTCTTTGGACACTATCTCTTCTTTGTGGTGTATAAAGAAAATGTATCAAAGGGCAACTATCTTTCAGTTCCGTTCTTGCTCTATTGTTGCCTTCAAATTGTTTAGACCCTACTACTCTTACGAATATATTTTTGGCTGCTGAGTTGTTATATGGAGTTATTAGAAGTTTTCCCTACGGAGAAGAAATGTTTTTAAATGTGACCAAGATGTAGTCTAGACTTCAGCTGTTCTTGATTCTACTCCCCCGGGCAGGAATAGAGAGAATATGCTTGAAAGTTATAGTAGTTCCTATTCTTCTGCATTGAACAGAATTTTGGTTACTTGATTCTGCACTTTCCCTTTTCACCCTGGCAACAGCCATTTTTCTCAGTAATTTTATTTGCATACACACACAACGCAGTATTTACACTGAGGCTAATGCATGAATAGGCATAGCATATATCACTCACACAGGCAATTATTGGGCCCAAAGATCCTAACCTATATACACTACTCGTAATTTACAAACGGAATAGAGGATACACGACAGCCAACATTAGCATGATTATTTGTCTTCCCTTATTTTACATGGATACGATGCCACCAATTACAGCAGCTATTATGGCTGAAGGGTCCCCCAGGATGGCGGAGATAATGGCACGAACAGCACTACCGGCCATCTGACCACACTTCTTGACTGTTCCTCTTGCGCCAGGATGGTTTTGCAGTGATCCCTTGAGGCTTGGAATGGTAGTATGCATTTGCCTAATCTTATTCTTATCTACTTTGAAATACATGGCTTGCCAGCTTTCCACCAGCAGCTCCTTCACACATGACAGATGAAGGTTATAGGTCTTACACTGCGACCTGTATGACCAACCGAGTCCCTTGCCTCCACAGCTGTGGCACGAGCTTGAGAGCTTGTGACACAGGTATAGATTGTGTTTCCCATCATCAAGGACTTGTGGGAGGTTTGCACAACAAGGGTGGAGATCAAAGTCACAACCCTTGCAGTGGTACACAAATCCATGAACATAAGTTCTACACGCATCGCATACTCGCATTCCTTTGCCCGGGGGATAATAGTATAGTTTAAATTCACATTTTTCATAGAAAGGATGGGTGATTCTGGAAGCACCAGTGGCACAAACCTTGTGCAGGTTGAATCCACATTGCTGGCACTTGTATTTGTAGCCAATGCCAGCTTCTTTGCACCCATCACAGTTGTAGGGGATCTCTGTGTACTCAAGCCTCAGCTTGTGTCGCGGGTGGACCGGGTGAGTTATCTCTTTCTCAATCTTCATGTATTTTGTTCGTTTTTTTTTACTGTTTTTGTGCTTTTCTTCATATATTCACCTTGCAATGACAGATTGTATTTATAAGGAAGTGAATCGGGGGGCTAAGAGATCATCATGATTGGCTTCTTCTGGAATACCTTACAGGTAGATGCTTTGCTTAGCCTTTACGAGCAGAGAATATCTTTATTCAGTTGACATAAGAAATAATTGGTGGGGTTCCAATAAAGCTTTGTATAGAATCAGATACCATCGAAGTATATCTTAAACACATATCTAATGCATCTTAGTAGATCAATATATTCAACACTATATATAGGATTCAAAGTTTTAGCCAACTCTGCCAATTGCTTAATCAACTCTCTGTTCTTGGGAATATGAAGGTATTCTCAAGTTAACTCTCTCTCTCTAGTCTGAATTATTATTTTGTGGATCACAGTGAGCTCCTTTCTTTCTTATTGTTTGAGAAACATTAAAAAGAAAAAGGAAAAAAAAAATCGAAGGATTTTCCCGAAGAACATCGTACGCATCGAGTGAGTGATAGTGGGAAGGAGACTACAATTATTGCTCATTGTTTCAGGGAATGTTTATTGTTATTAACAGGAATGCCATGAAAGGGAAGGGACTGTTGCTGCTCTTCTCCTTAATATTTAAGGCAAATAAAGGCAGCAGTGCCCCAAAGAATCTGAATTACCCAAAGAAAACGAGCTGTCATGTTCAACTGTTTTTGGATTCTAACATTTCCTTGTCAAAACAAAAGGATTGAGCAAGTAGATGGGTGGATTCATCAGTTAGGTTTTGGTGCCTTCCGTAAACAAAACAAAAAGGATGAGAATCTCACTAACTTTTTTTTATTTTTCTTGCAGATACACACATTTCTGGATTGCTCCACTGCTATTATTCAGTTGGTTTGTTGATACTTTTGAATTCTTAGAGCTTGTTTGATATGTAACTTGCTAATTATTTTCAAGAATTGCTCTTTAAAGTATAGTTTATTTGCTAGTTTGTGAGAAAAAAGAGGAATTAAAGATTCAACTGGATACTTATGCCTTTGAAACTACTTGGATGATTAAGAAGCCAATAATTTATAATTTGATATGGTTTTTGTCAAGAGAGAATCTAAGATGTAACAAATGTTATATTTGATTAGAATGCTAAGATTTGACGTTTATTGATAAGACCAGATTGAGTGTTGGGTTGAAGAACCCTTCCCTATCCTAGAAAATAAGTTCTCAAAAGTATTGACATTTTTCCATCGTCCACTTTACAACAAATTGAATGAAATCTGGTACAAAGAAGTGAACACTTTGTTGATGAACGAAGCTTTGTGCCTCACATCTCGAACTTTTCTTCTCTTCTTTTGTATGTTTAGTCCTGCTTTTCATTATGTTTTATAGAGACTTAAAAATTTTCTCTAAGAATGAACATATAAAGATGACTAGTGTATAGCAAACAAGGAAATGAAGGACAAGACTACTCCAATGAGATATAGATTATGTTTAGGTGGGTCAAGTCTTTATTCTCTTGGGACAAGGGAACAACCAAATGCTTAATAAATTCTTAATAAAAATTTATATTTTAATTGAAAAGTTTGTCAAATAAAATAACAACTCAATAGAGTTAAAAAGAAAGCTTCATTCATCCAAATTAATCTTCTGATGGCACATTTGAAATAAATATAATTTAAGAACTCAATAAATACAGCTGAGAAAATTAATTAATCTCTGTATAGTCAATTATTGCTTAATCGTAATAATTAACAAGTAAAGTAATAGATAGACAATTAGCAATAGTAGATTAATAATTAATAGTTCAGCTGGTTATTATTATTATTATTATTATTTATTTTTTAGTTCAGTTCAGCTAGTTATTAATTAAAGGTTAAAAGTTAAAACTTGGAATCTCGCCGTATTTTGAATGCTGTATATTCTAAAAAAAAAGGAAATCATATTATGATTATTAATTAATAAATATTGGAAAATTTGCAAAAACTACCTTAAGATCGCGGGGCACGTGCATAGATGTCACGTTGATGTAGTATTGGGCCTGGCACGTGTAAGATTAGGCCCAGTTGAAAAACAAAACAAACTGCCACGAAAAAAATAATAATAATAAACAACGGAAGTGGCAGCGATCGGAACCCTAGAAAAATCCGGCGAAGGGAATAGTCGATCATCACTATCAAATTCACTGGTACTTCCCGCCCCTCCGAGCGAGCGACCTTTTTGATCGGAAATTTACGCAGCTGGTTTTACTCTTACGAATTAAGGATTGGAAATTTTCTCCCCTCTATCCATTTACCCCAATTTGTTTCAATTTCTTCTTTGATGTTTTGAGCTTCAGCTGTAAAATGCTTCTGGTTTTGCGAATTTCACTTTCTTTTCAGATAGGGGAAGTTTAGGACTCTCAATTGATTCCAAAATCGAAAATTGAAGATTGTACACTGATGGAAAGCCGCGGTTATATCTCTCGAAGGAATTTGAGGGAGATGGAAGTCCTTTAGGAAACCTCTCACAATCATCTTGGAGTTCCCTCCTCCCCTCTTCAATTTCTAAGAAATGAGCAGTGGCCGGCAGCGGACCCATGGGGTTGGGGTTCAGCATGTTCTGGACTATCTGAAACGAGCGCAGGCTGAGAATCCTGCGTTTTATTATGCAGTTCAGGGCGACGATGATCACTCTGGGGGGAATATATTTTGGGCGGATTCATCGTCTAGAATGAATTATACTTACTTTGGCGACACCGTTGTACTGGATACAACATTTAGAACAAACCAGTTTAGGGTGCCTCTTGCTGCCTTTACAGGGTTTAATCATCATGGTCAGCCAGTGTTGTTTGGATGTGCATTAGTTCTTTATGAGTCTGAATCCTCATTCATTTGGCTTTTCCAAACTTGGCTTCAAGCTATGGCTGGACGCCAACCAATTTCTATTACCACTGACCCAGATAGGCTTATTCAAGTTGCTGTTGCACAGGTTCTTCCAGGAACCCGCCATCGTTTTTGCAAGTGGGCTATATTCAGAGAAACACAGGAGAAGTTGTCTCATCTCTGTCAATCTCATCCTACTTTTGAAACTGAATTTAAAAAATGTGTGAATGAGGCTGAGACAATTGACGAATTTGAGTCCTGTTGGGCATCCCTTCTGAATAGATATTACATTATGGATAATGAATGGCTTCAGTTAATGTATAGTGCTCGACAACAGTGGGTACCCGTTTACATGAGAGACACTTTTTTTGGAGAATTGTCAATAAATGAGAGCTATAAAAGTTTGAATTTGTTCTTTGATGGATATGTTACTGCATCCACCACAATACAGATGTTGGTTAGACAGTATGAGAAGGCTATGGCAAGCTGGCATGAAAAAGAATTAAAAGCTGATTACGATACAATTAACTCGCTGCCAGTTTTGAAGACACCATCCCCTATGGAAAAACAAGCTGCAGATCTATATACGAGGAGGATATTCAGGAAGTTCCAAGAGGAATTGGTAGAAACTCTTGCCAATCCTGCAACCAAAATTGATGATACAGGAACAGTTGCCACTTACAGAGTGGCGAAATTTGGGGAAGACCATAAAGCACATGCTGTTAGTTATAATTCGTTTGAGATGAAAGCTAACTGCAGCTGTCAACTTTTTGAATATTCAGGAATAATTTGCAGGCATGTATTAGCAGTTTTTAGGGCAAAAAACGTTCTTACACTTCCTTCACAATATGTATTGAAACGGTGGACCAGAAATGCCAGAAATGGATCTGCAATAGATGACCATAATTCTGAATTACCCAATGAATGTGGAGATTCTACGAGTGTTAGGTATAACAATCTTCGCCAAGAAGCAATCAGATATGTTGAGGAAGGGGCAAAGTCAATTCATAGTTATAATGTGGCTATGGATGCTTTAAAAGAGGCCTCTAGAAAGGTGGCTGCTGTGAAGAATCGGAGCCCTGGAGCTTCAAATGGCGATATTATGGCCAATGGAGGTGTTGGAGCATTGGTTGCAACAGAAGAGGATCAGACAGCAACCTATCAGTCTGTGGTTAGTCTCTTTAGTTTGCAGTCCTTAAACCACTGAATTATTTCGTTATTTATAAATGACCCCCCCCCCCGTTCTCTCCTGTACCTGAGTGATTTAGATTTTTAAACCCAAGAATTGAGAACTGTTTTTAAAAGACATCTAAAGCAGTAGAGTCACATACTAAATTTCTTGAGTTCTTGATTACAAAATGTTGTAGTGTTGGGTGGTAGTCTTTGAGTTTGAATTGGATGAACATGGAGAGTTTGGAGATTCGTTAGCTAATATTTATGATAATTCTTAGGTTTGGATCGCATTCCTTTCCCTTTTCATCTTTTGCTGACGTGCTCCTCCACGCACATATTCCAATAGGTATTGGTAGGTTCTTGTAATCAAAATCAAATTCTTATTCCTTCTTCCGTACTTCATTAATTTTTTTAGGGAGAAACCAAACTTTCTATCAAGAAAAGTACAATTGACCTCTTATGCTAGTTTCTAATATAACTATTGCCCTTCAACCAATATTTGGGCTGCTTCTTTCACCATATTTTAAATTTTAACTTAATTGTTTGAGGCATCTGTTGTGCTGTTTCTCTATGCATTTGTTTAAGGTGAATTAATCAGAAGATTATACTCTTACTATCTCTTGCTCGAGGTTGGAGAGAGTCAACAGATTTGTTAAGCTTTCAGTTAATTAGTTTAAGGTTGTTGGCAGTCATGTGGTCGTTTCTTGTTAGTGAATTAGCTGCTCTGAGTTGTACAAATCAGAGCTAACTGTTCGTATCTGTGCAGTTTTAATATCTAATTTTCTCTCTGAGCTTGTGAAGAGAAAGAGCTAGACATAGCCCTATCGTCTTTTTTCTTGGTAAAAAAGAGAGAAAGAAACACCAAGAAGATAATGAAGTTTGAGGACATAATGCACTTTCTTATTTGTTCTCTGTTTCTGTTGTTTCTTTTCCCAGGAACAGAAGGAGAAGAAAATTCGCGAACTGTCCACCGAGTTGGAAAAAACAAATCAACGTTGTGAAGTGTACAGAGCAAATCTTCTAGCTGTTCTGAGAGATATGGAAGATCAGAAGTTAAAGTTATCAGTGAAGGTCCAAAATGCGAGGCTTAGTTTGAAAGAATGAATGATCATATAACATACAGGAACAAGCAATTCCCCTCCCTATCATTGCCGTCCTCCTTTTGACTTAAGACCATCCTTCCATTGTGTTCAGCTTTTTAATGGTCTTCCTTCTAATGATGGGGAACTGACAGAACGGGTGACCAATGGCATTGAAAGGAACGGCTGAGGGTGTCAACTGCCATGTAAGTGTTCTCAAAATTCTGAATTTTTCCTGAGTGTTGTTATAGAAAACATGCTATGCTAGAGCTGATATCCCACTGTGTGAGTTACAAAGTGGTAGTTGGATCTAGGATGAACTATTATGAACATCTGGCATTGAAGGCTGATATTGACCTAGACTAGGATAATGAAGATGAATGCTGTTGAAAACTGATGACTCAAAAAACTCTTGTTTGAGTGGTTCTTGTAAAGTAATAGAATGTATTGTTTAATGTTTTTGAATTTTCAAGTAATACCATCATCTAATATGCAGTTAGGTCCCATGAAAGTTGAATTATCCTGAAGGTGAAATCAGAAGGTAACTAGTTTTATCTTTTCCATTAAACTCTAGCCAAGATTAAGGATGAGTGAATTTAATCAAACACTCTAATTCAAGACACTAATGTCTAATTACATCTAATTACATCATAATATTTATTAAATTTGAATGAGTGATAATCCAAAATTTGAAACTCTTTAAAACTTCAGAGTTAATATAGAATGTTTTGAATTTCAAGAATGGAGAAGTTTAAGGACTAAAACTATAACTTAGAACTTTTTTTATTTGGGGTAAGTGTATGAGTTACCCTCGCAACCAAAATTTAGTCAGATCAAGCAGTTGTCTTGTGAGATTAGTTCGGGTGTGTACAAACTGGTTCAGACATTCATTGATATATATAGGATTTAATATTCTATGAGTTACCCTAGCAATCAAATTTAGTAGGATCAAATAGTTGTCTTGTGAGATTAACCTAGGTTTTGACAAGTTGGTTCGGACACTCACTGAGATATATATATATTATTATTGTGTATTAAGAACGTTGTGAATTACACATTCAAATAAGACGTGGAATAATGATATTTGTAATTTAAAGTGGAGAAATTGGAATTGATGATGAACACTTCAAAATATTATTTGGTATTTATTTGTGATAAAATAACTATATTAAAAGTTTTCAATATGGTCAGAAAATTTGTGTTTGAATTATTATGTTTCCTTCCACTACCACTTGCCGTACGACAATATCCATTCAAGTTCATATCCTTTTACAAAGGTAGGCAATTCAAAATTAGGATATTCCTCATATCTCAATGGTAAAATGAGGCCTTTTGGGGGCAAAAAAAAAAAAGATCCTTCTAAAAGTATTTTTTATATTAATTTTCAAACCTATTTTTAGTAAATTAAAGATGTTACGCTCATGACTTTAGATGTTAGAACAAGTTTAATTATTTGAATAACTGGGTTGAAAACATATTAAAATGAAAAAAGAGAAATAGCATTTTTTTAATAAAATAATTCACTATATATATTTTTAGTACTCAATCATTTCTTTGAATGTTAGCTTTTACAGTCAATTTTGAGGTACACTAAATTTCTAACCTTATACGCTATCAAGTGACAGTGACACTTCCAACAATCAAAAGGTTCAAAATGGTGATGTTGCTATAATGACGTGCTGCCAATAGTATTAAACTTTTAGGCAAAAAAAATTTTGATTTTCGACTTCTAAGTAGAAAATTACAACTTTTTGTGATCTTTCTACATAATATACTATTATTAACAAGTGCCGATGGTATTGACAGCATTTCTACTTTCTATAAGTATGCAACTTTATTTCAAACATATATTATAATGAAGCTATTCTTTTGTTTGAATGTTTAGTTCCAATATTGTGGGCAATGAAGAAGTACAAATTGTCATAAATGTCCTATTAACATAATAATTCATAAATCTGATATAATTTTAAAACATTATAAATGTGGTTTTTCTAATTAAAGTTCCATCAACGATGAACTTTTAACTCAATTCTCGACTATAAATTCTTACATGGAATAGTAGAAGTGGGGATAATTCTACTTAAATAATGTTAGGGTTGTAAACATCGTAAATTCAACGTATATTTGACAAAGATTTTTTTTCTTTATAATTAGAAGTCTGGAGTTTTCTACAAAACCTCTACTATAATATATAACAAATAGATGATAAATCTCAAGGTCACTTTGATACTTGAATCAATCCAAACGTTGAAGTGTTTATCTAGTAATATTTAAAATTATTACTTAGGGGTGCTTAGATAATAAAGCATATTGGACAAAGAGTTGGAGGTGCTAAATCTTGACTAATTCACTCATGGTTATGGATGAGCAATTCAAAGAGTTTGGGCAATTCAATCATTTATTTTTCCAAAATAGAGAAATTGAACTTTGGAAAATTTGAAACCAATTTCAATCACTTTCTTTAAGGTTAAATTCAAACACAATAATGCACCAAATAAAAGATATTAATGGAAGGTAAGCAAATTGAGACCTTGAATTAGTTGGATGACAAAGGTCTTGAAGACTAATGACAAATGTACTAAAATTTAGAAAGAAAAACTAGTAGCGAAATACACGATGCAAATGACTTTTTCAAAATCTAATGACTTAATTTAGACTAAAACTCTCCCCTAGTTGCTTCAAAATCTCAACCAAATAAGGATTATGCTTGCGTGCACACTCATTTCAATAGTCCGGATTTTGGGTGCAGGTGTACAGAGCCTAGTTTTAAATTACATTATTTGGATATGTTCTATAAGTTGTACTACTTTGTTCTTGACTTCTAAAAATGTTACTAATTTATGATTTTTTTTAAATAGTTTGGATTCACATTTTAGTTCATATTAAGCATTGCTCGGTCTATCTTTTATATAATTTTAAAATTTTAAACCTCTCTTAATAAATAATAGTTTATATTCAAATACTTGCATCATTATTTTTAACTAGAGGGGATAGAGAGGGTGAGAGAGAAATCTATTTTCAATTTAGTTATTATACTTTCATTATAAACTTTTCAATTCTTGCTAATTACCCACTCGAACAATATATATCCTCAATCAAAAGACGGATCTCTAACTATTTGTAGTTAGGTAGAACTCAATAAAAGAGAGAGAGAGATTGGTTCGGTATGGTGTAAGGCTTAACACATGAGGACTTTGTTCAAAACATGAGCTGTTTGCCGTCCCCTCCACACCACACGACACGTCTCCCTTTTCCTTTTTTAAGGAAATTACGAGTGTTTGTTTGTTTCAAACTTAAACTTTCCAATTTTCAACGCAACACATTCTAAAAATTAACCACCATCTCTCTCTAAAACTTGGAACCAATCAATTTGACTCGGTCCTTTAAAAAATGCCAAACAAACAAATTTCACAACTCAAATACACGCATTTGCATACATACACAAACCACAACACAACAAACAATCCATCCTCATCACACATAAATCTTGCCACATTGTAACACTAAACAACTTCCTCATCACATCACACAATTACATAATTCCAGTTACACTTGTTTCAACTTTGAATGAAAGAAAATAAAGAAGATCAGATCAACAAACAAACCTACATATATAGATATAGTATTCATTTAGAAGTAAAAGAAAAAACTAAAAGTACAAAGGGTTTCATTTCAACCTTCTTGTTCTTTGCTTGAAACTGTGTTTGGGTGGGTGGTGTTCGTTTCCCAAGTTCCACGGGCGTGTTTGTTTTTGGTCCATCCATTGATTCAAAACTCACTGCTGCTTTGCCACCGGTCTTGTGGAACAGATGCCTTGAAAAAAAGGTGGACTCTTTTGAGTCTTCTTATGAGGAAGAAGAGTTACTGACATCTCTACTTGATCTATTGTACTTCATATGACTCCTCACTAGCTGCCCTGCTGAAATTGCAGACATGAGAGACAGCTCCCCTGCAAGAACAGAGCCCGCTACAATGGTGGCCAACAGCCTCGCGTTAGATCCTGGGGCTTCTCTGTTTGCCCCTTTGACCCCAAGTAGGTTCAAGCATGCTGACTGAGAAGCAAGCTGGGTCCCTCCTCCAACTGTACCCACCTGCATTTAACAATGAATTTATGGCAACGTGAGGTCCAGAGCTTTCAGTTTCACCCCCATCATAATGGCTGCTAAATTAATGACCTAGAGTCTAGACAATACTGCAATGAAGATGAGTTTTCAATCAAATTTAAAGTAATTCACCTCGATGGAAGGCATGGAGACGGAGACGTGGAGATCCTCGCCATCATTCACGGCTTCCATCATTGTGATACAGTGAGAACTCTCTACGTTCTGTGCGGGATCTTGCCCCGTTGCGATGTAGATGGCTGAAACGATGTTACTGGCGTGGGCGTTGAAGCCCCCAAGAGCTCCGGCCATGGCAGAACCAGCGAGGTTCTTGAGCATGTTGAGCTCAACTAAGGCTTGCACGTTGGTCTTGAGGACCTTCTTCACCACATCACCCTTAATTGTGACCTCGCAAACCACCGACTTACCACGTCCTTCGATCCAGTTCACAGCAGCAGGCTTCTTGTCCGAACAGAAGTTCCCTGATTTTACAACCCAACAAAAGTTTCCATGTTTAGTCGCTAAACTTAGTAGCAATAGTTTAAAATTAGTTCATGTTCGATGTTCCTACAAGATAAATTGCCCAGCAAGCAAATCATTACAGACTAAGAATCAATCTGCTACAAAATTTGCATGCTAAAAGTTCAGTACGAAATTAGGAGAGGGATTTTGGGCACTTACCAGAGATGCCAATTACATCCATGTCAGGGAAGTCGTTCTGGAGAAAATCCAA
The DNA here is from genome assembly GCF_001995035.1 of Momordica charantia. The sequence goes on from NW_019104503.1 coordinate 1,219,029, forward strand.
GACGTTCTGCACGCCTTTGGAGACCATATTCATGCCCATGGCGTCACCAGTACTGCAAGAGAATCTCATGTAGAGGTTCTTGCCGGCAATGGCGCATTTGATGTTCTGTAGCCTGGCAAATCTACTGGACTTGTTAAAAATAGAGGCCAGGGTATCGAAATTAGCCGGATCCTCCACATAGAACTTCAACTCCGCTGCTCTTTTGGCTGTAGCAAACCTCACAACCGGTGCTCTGGTCATCGCATCTCTCAGCAACACGCTGTTAGCCCCACCGGATAACAAAATCGCTTTGCAACCTCTGTTCGTACTCGCAACCAAACAACCCTCAGTTGTGGCCATTGGAACAGAGTACTCCTTCCCGTCTAACAACAGCGGCCCCGCGATTCCCACAGGAATCTGGACGTATCCAATAGGCATCTCGCAGCACTGCCCCAATATCGAACCGTAATCGAAGCCTTCCAAGGGAAGCCCCGAGAGCGACTTCCCCGTCATTCTCTGCAACGCCTCGCGGCGGATAGCGGCGGCTCGTCCACAATCGCCGAGCTTCGACTCGAGCGAATACGACGGCGTGGTCCCGGCCACGACGGATTTTACAACGTCTTCATCATCTTCCGTCAAATTGACGTGAACAGGAAGCGGATCCACCACTTTTGGGACCGAGGGTTTGGGAGAAGCCACAATCGGAGTCACAATTTGTGGAGGAATCGCGCAATCGAGCCCCGCACCACACGGACGTTTCCGAGCATCATCCTTAATCAAAACAACTTCATCATCGTCGTCAGCAGTCCACACATCGGCGGAAGGACGGAATACGGACTGAACAAAGTCGATCCCGAAGAAGGCGAGAAGGTAAATAAAGGAGGCGACAAACGCAATGATGGCGACCATTTCGGAGAGCGTGACGACATGGAGAGGAGTGGAGGAGCGAATCTTCTCACGCCACCGAGTGAGGAGAAAATAGACGACGGAGAAGAACAAGGTGAAGAAAGCGGCATTGGTGAAGTAAAGAGGGAGAGGCAGAACATCAGACGCCTTGGTAGCATCGTCGTCTTCCACCACCATCTTAACCTTGATGGAGGAGTCCGCGGCGGCGAATTTCTTCAGGGGAGAAGACCGGCGGCGGCGGGCGTCCATTGTTAGAAACAAAAACAGTGAAATCAAAAACGCCGGAGCCGAAGGGAAGGCGGAGGAGAGAGTTTATAATTAAGATTAAGCAGTTTTTTCTTCTCTCTCTCGCTCTCTGTGGAAATGGTTAAGTGAATTTTGAACGGCAAGGCGAGGATTGGGGCGTATTTATAGGGTTTTTCTGGTGGGAAAGAGGGGGGAAGTGGGACCCACCCGAACTGAAGACCTTGGCCAGCTCACACGTGGCGAGTGGACGGAAACTTCATTATTCTCTGTGGTTGTGGGTTGTGGGTTGAAAGTTGAGCGTAATCAAGTAAATATAGACAATAAAATCATTTTTCTTTTTTCTTTTTTTTCCCCTCCAAAGCCAATAAATCACATTTTATTTTATTTTATAATTTAATTAGGCTAAGATGAAAGTTTTAGATGGGGATGTGTCCGTAAAACTTTCCATATCTCAATTTCATTGAAATGTGATTGGATATTTCTAGAAAAGTTATATAAAAATAAAAAACTCAAAAAATATTTAAATTAACAAACGTTTCACCATTTCTAAATAAATTAAAAATAATTGAAATTAATATTATGTCTATATCAGTGAAATTTTGTAGATATCTTTTATATTTTGTCAATTTTATTTTGTAACGTTATGAAAATATCGATTTATCTCTCGTGACGATGTCAAATCCATGAATACATAGATATGTCAACAAATATTTAATATCATGACTATGATCAAACTAGCTCAATAATAAATATTACAATATATATGGCTTGAACCCTTGTCATAAAATTATTTTCTAAGCCAAAGAATACATATTATTTATTATTGTCGATAAAAATTACAATAATCAACCWYTAGTAGCTTAGCTCAATTTAATTGGCTCTCTGACCAATAGGTCATGAATTTAAATTATTTTCTAAGCCAAAGAATACATATTATTTATTAATTATTGTCGATAAAAATTACAATAATCGACCATTAGTAGCTTAGCTCAGTCTAATTGGCTTCTATCTCTAACCAAGAGGTCATGAATTTAAATTATTTTCTAAGCCAAAGAATACATATTATTTATTATTGTCGATAAAAATTACAATAATCGACCAATAATAGCTTAGTTCAGCCTAATTAACTTGTGTCTCTAACCAAGAAGTCATGAATTTGAACTAAGCATTAGAATTAKAAATTTATTCTAACCGAGTATCATTTTTAAGGTGATACATGTATTTGGTCTTTTCTCATTTATTGAATTTTTTTTCTAGTACAACATATGGGGATGAAGATTCGAACTCATGACTTTTTTAATTAAAGATATGTATTTTAACCGATAGTTATTAAACTTTTAAAATCTAAATTCTAATGCTTCTTRTAAACTATAGGTCTAGTTATTGTTTGAAAAAGTGATATTTTAGGAATTATATATGAATAATTAATGATGCTACCAAATTTTGTGGCGAAGGCTAAACACGGTTAAGTCTAATGAAAATTTAATGACTATATCAAAGGGGTTTTGAAAGTCAAATATTAAATGGATAAGACTTAAATAATTATTTATAAAAAAAATCAGAACTTGGCATACATAAATTATATTCCACCTTTCAAAAAAAAAATTATATTCCAATCTCTACACACACAAAAAAAAAGAAATTATATTCCAATCTTTCATTTATTATCAATGAAATAATTTTGAATTGATCTTCGAGATGCCAAATCAAATTAAGTTAATTAAGTCCAATTATACAAAATATTTTAATTACAATTATTATTTTTCATGACATCAAAGGAATATAATCAAAATTAAAATTATGATTGACTGGTTGGTTATGTTGTGGTTAGACCATTTCAGATGTTGATCAAGCAAGCTAAAATTTTTAATATATTAAACTGACTTTTCATGCTTATTTTTTTTTGCAAAGGAAAAAGAAACAATTTTAAATTAAAAAGAACTGGAAAAATAATCATTTTAAATTAAATAATTATATAATACAATGAATTTATATATACGGTGGTAGGTGAGGAGATTAATTCCAAAGAATTTCCTTAATGGAAAATTAGTAATAAATATGGGAAGGAAAATAACAAGTAGTCATAAATTATTGTCAATTTGTTGAGAAATTCTCCATTTCAATTGAGAAAGAACTATATTTTTAAAAAACCAAAAATAGTGAGACATGTATGAATGTTTTCCATTAAAAAAATGTTATTTGATTTGTTTAAAAAAAATAATTAGAAGTTAAAAAAAATGAAAGCAAGGAAATTTATTAATAAATAAGTTTAAATTTTAAAAACATAGAACAAAAAATAAAATCGTAGGGATGAGATGATTAATGAAGTTTTTTAGGTAGTTTGAGAAACTCTAACGTGTGGACTTAGACTTAAATTAATAAAAAAATTTCCTTTTTCGAAGAAAAGTTAATGAACTGTTAATTTTTACTATAAATAATAATAATAATGAACGGGTAAAACGAAATAATGAAGAAGACAATGCACAAATTAAGATCATTTGATTGTAAATCAAATTACAATAGTGTTTTTAATTAAAAATGAATTATTGTTATAATTAAATAGTTGTATTAACTTAAAAAACATGAAATAGTTGNGTGCTCATTTACTACTACCTTTGTTTCGTTGTATAGCTAATTTTCAGTAATATTTTAAACTCATATCAAGATTTTAAAAACTAGAAAAAATGGTTTTAAAAATATATTTTTATTCTGTGTATTTGAAGTTTGGTTAAGATTTAATAAGAAGAATAATATATTCCTGATAGTTTCATAAGTTTATTTTTTTAAAATAATAAAAACAAAATTTCAATTAAATGGGACGTAGCGTTTAGACTAAATTTTATTTTAATAGAGGATATTAGGTAGAGAAGTTCATACTAACGAGATTTTATATATTGGTGTTGAGGTCTTAAATTTATGAAAAATGTCACTGGAATATCGATGAGATATGAATATTGATTGGGAAAATTATAAAAATAAAAAAAAAATTATAACAGCAATTTAAATTAATAAATAAGTATTTTACATTTTTTTAAAAATAAGTTTATAATTTTTGTTATTAGTAATATTAATATTATGTATTGACATTGTTGATATTTTTAATACTTCTCGACTTTTTAACAATATAATGGAAATGTTGGTCCACTCTAATGTTGAATCTATAAAATATCAATGAAAATGTCTACGGGCACTAGTTTTGGTTTACTTAGTTAATTCTAGTTTAGATGGGTAATTATGTCCATCCAAATAATGTCCTCTTTATATTAACTATGCTTAGTTTTTGTCAGTTTAGGTTATTTTGATAAACTTTAATTAAGTTTTTTATATGGTTAATTTTTGCCATTCAAATTCTACGGTCTTTGATTATCATTTTTTTTAATTTATTAATTTCTACATTTTTCTTAAATCAAGGGGTCAGTTTGATAGTTTTTTATTTCTAATTATTATAAATTATGTTCCAAGTAAGCTGTCTGGCTTAACATTTATTTTAATGAATATAAGACACTTTTACCAGTTGGAGGAACAAAAATATTATATTTTATTTTGAAGTAGAAGAAATCAAATCGTATACTTTGTGAAATTCAGCGGTGCAATTTCAACACTTCTAAAATTAAAATAAAACAAATAATTTACCACCTCATAAGTCACAATAAATAAATAAATATATATATATATATATATGAAAAGGCCTTGGCTCCATACATCAGTTTTTACTTTGTTTTTCTGAAATTAAATTAAAAAAGAGATCAGGTAGAATCCATTCACTTTTGCTTTTTAATTATCAATATTAGAGTCAAAACGAGCATAGTTCAGTAGTAATTAGTATATACTTCCAATCACAATGTTATCAGTTCAAATCCCTTCCCCAATAATATTGTACTAAAAAAGAATTACCGTTATTAGATACCTATGATTAAACTTAACCAATGTCATTACTATTTTGTGAAACAATGTCGTAACAAATTATTTATAAGTGCTAACATTTTTATATAAATGACATGAGAGTTTAAAGAGTTAGATTGATAGAAAATCGTGAATTTAAATTTATTAAGAGTATTTAGTTTGGTTGAAAAGTAGGGAAGAAAGGAAAAATTAATCCTATTTTAAATTATAAATGATAAATGTAAGTTTAATTAAAAGTTATTAGTAATTTAAATCATGATGAGATATGAAGATTTGAACCTCCCGAAGAAAAACGTATTTATCGCGAGAGATATATTAATTTTTTTAAAAGCATAAGCTAAAGATAAAAATATATATATATATAATTATATTATATGTTAGCCTTTATTTTATTATATATAACACAAATAGATTAATAAAAATGGATCACACTCAAAAAAGTAGGTAGGATACCGTAAGCAGCCAAGTTGTCTTCTACTTAAATATAAAATTTATTTTGTTTTTTTTAATAAAATAACATAATAAGCAACTCATCAATTAAATAAATTATTCAAATTGGTACATCATAACTAGCCAAGATATTAGTAATTTATGAACTAAAAAATAAAAATAAAATAAAAATAGTAATCTCTGGCTTAAATTATAAGTTCCAATCTTTACTCTGTTAAAAAAAATAATAATAATTCAATCTTTACTCCTGATCTAAAATGTAATAACCTAAAAGATATAAGAATATTATTAACCATTTAATGAATAAATGATTTTATTATAATTTAGAAAATTAAAATTATACAATGCATCTTCAAATTATTTGAATACTCATGATTAATAAATGAGAGTGTACAGCAACTTAAATTTTCATATTTTACATGTTTTTTTTTTTTTGAGATATCATATTTCACATGTTAATTACATGAAGAAAAGGTTTACTAATAATTATTAATTACATAGCTTTGAGCATTAAGCATAAAAGTTTTTTTTTTTACTTTTAAAAAATGTTTTAATACCTTCAAGGGCATAATAAGAAGTATTCTTAGGAAGGTGTAAATTTTTACTAATTGACTTTTTATATATAAAACATTTTAATTCTAAAAAATTAGGGGAGCAAATTAATAAATAATAAAAAAAACTACTTGATACTATATAAATATGAATGGTAAATTTGAATCTCTTTTTGTTTTTTGAACACTTGTAATATTATTTTATGAAGAAATCTTATACTCAATGTATTCTTATTTTTTTATTACTGAAGTAACGTGTCTCTTAAATTGAATAAATTAAACTAAAATAGCCTTTAGTCAATAAATAAATCATCCTCATACATTTTCCATAATGGTAAAGTTTAGTCATAAAATTGAGTCTCTAACCTTTCAAAATCTCTTGAACTGATCCAAATTTATCACCAATTATTATTGTTACAAAATGGGTAAAATATATAATATATAATGTTATAGGGATGAAATCATAAGAACTTGAAATGTGTTTGACTTTGAACAATTATTATCACTATTTGGTCAAATAAAATAATCTTCAAAAAGAATAATAGAATAAATAAGAAATATTACCAGCATTGCTGTGTAATAAGATTAAAACTTTTTAATTATGTCTTTAAGCTAACTAACTGATTCTTAAGGTTTAGTTATGTGATTATCATATGATTTGAATTCATTCTCTCTTAATTAACTTTAGCTCCTTTAGATTAGTGAGAGCCACTCATAATGATTAATTGATGATGGATTATAAAATTAACTAAAATGATTATAAATTATAACAATCACTTATTTGTTGCATGTTATATACTTACTATAGATAGATACTATTTTGAGTTATTATTTTTTCAATATTTAATTTATTACTTTATATTTACAATCACCTAAATTACATATTGGAGTTTAAATAATTAAAATTTTAATATTTTTGTTAGGATGGCCGACTATATATATATAACGAAATTGGATCTCAAGAAAAAAAAAACTACAAATTGATGAATAATTAATAATTTCTCATCTGTTACATGTGTTTTCTTTTTATTGTTAGATCGACGAAATAGGAATAATATAATAAAAGGAAAATGACTAATTACAACCAACAATATGTCTTGATGATCATAATTGACGAAATTTATTAAAAATAGACAATTTAATAGACTCTAGGCCATATAGGAAAAGATAAAAGACTTTAGGCCATTTTCTTATATAAATCAATTGATTGAGAGTTTTCATGTTCAAGTAACTATTTAAATATCAATAAAATAGTACATTATTTTTAATGAAAACAGGACTTTTGATTTACAATAGGGAATTTAATAAATGAAATCATGAATAATAAATATTTCAAGTAACTATTTTAAAGTGATAAAAAATAAAAAGAGGGTTCTCGGGTCTAGTGAGATTAAGATATATCAACTAAAACTTCAATATAGCCACCTAAAAAATCTACATTAAATTTGACTTATTAGACATTTCTAATAAATTAGTCGAGTTCGTATATAAATTACGATAATGACAATATTGTTATAAAATTTCTTAAAATTTGCTAGGGAATGTATTGGCTCTATTTGTCATAAAGTCAAATTAATTACCTTGATATTCAGGCTTTCATGAAATCCAATCAATTAAATTAAAGAAATTGAGCTTATAATAAATAATATTTGTGTCGTATAATTGAAATATCCACACTTATATAGACATATTGGAAAAATTAATACTAAAAACAACTTTCAAATGGCAAATTTTTTTTTATAAGAAATGGAAAATATTATTACATGACTCGAATCTAAATCTAAATAATTAATATGAACATATATTGCCAGCCTAAACTTAGCTTAGTATTAATTGTCTCACTGCTCTCAAACAAATTCAACGTGTATTGGGCTTCTTTTGTAGAATTTTCTGGGTTTTTTTTTTCTGTAGCAAATTTGAGTCGATCCCTCCTCTTTGTTCTCCATTGTAGGTTGAGTTATTAATTTAAAAAATTAATGTAAATTTAATATGTGATTTTGCAGGTAATAACCAGAACAATATTTCTCTCAACTTTTATCAAAAAAATATTTATATATATTTTTCTGTCAACCTTTTTTTTTTTACCTTCTAAATGAAGGGATAAATAAATTATTTCAATCCCCGAAAATAGCTCACTAAAAGCGGAAAAATAGAAGGTAAGTCAGTGAGAATTGTTATCTATTGTTATATTAATTTTTCTTTCAATTTAACCAATGATTTAGGGAAAGCAATAAATTAAATAGGTCATTTATCATCCCAAGGAAAAATAAAGAGTCCAATCAATATGTTCGAGAAGAGGAAATATTGAAATATCAATCTCATCGATCGAAATATCTATTTTAAGAAATATATACTAAAAATGGTAACGTAAAAGTGAATGATTACATTTGCCCTATAAGAAAGATTTGTGTATATCTGAAACTTTAATTTAGTTATGCTCGTGTTGATAAATTTTAAAAAATATTTTAAAAAATGGTCATTGAACGAATGTTTTTTGTAGTATAACATGTAGGGGTGGGGAATCGAACCCACAACTTCATGGTTGGAGGTATATGCTAAATATCGCTGTATGCTCGCTTGCTTTAGCGTTGATTGAACGAGTATTAGAAATTGATGTGTTAGTTATGTCTATTAAAATGTCTATCCATAGATTTATAATTTTAGAAAGATTATCAGCTTCATTTGATAAAAGAAAAAAATATATAGTTATGTACATCATTTTTTACAAAATTTTATTCCAAAAAATTGAAAACAATTTTCAAACACTTTTTTTTTTTAAATCTACTTTCGTAATTTTCATATTTTAGCTTAAACTAAATTAAACACAAAGTCTCTTGTACAGTATGTTTGTTTAGAAAATAAAATTATAAACCCAACTATAGAACATAATATAATCATAGATCACTTGCAACCACAACACGTAATTGAATTTATTCGTCCATCGATCTTCAATGAGATTATTAATCTTAAATAGGAAGAAAGCTAAATCCTTTGACAGCTATTCTCTATTAAAAAATTAAATTAATTACACATATGAACCCTTAATTTCTCAACTATATGAAGTAAAAGACTAAACTTATGAAACTTATCATCTTTCAAGTAAAAATAAGTTGATAAGCTCCTATTTTATACAAAAAAGTAATAGCTAGGAAGAAACTAAATCATTTGACACAATATTTGTACATTAAAAAAAATCAATTACACATCTCAAATAAAGCTGGAACATTAAATTCTTCTTTCGTTTCTCAAATATGAAGTAAAGATTAGGTTTATGAAAAAAAAAAAAAAAACAGAGAATGATCACTATATTTCAAATGTCAGCTTTGGATTAAGATTTTAATAACCTTTTATAATTAGCATAGAGATCATACACAACATACCCCTCCAAAAAAAAGAGACTAAATTATATCAAATGTTTCTAAATTATGGATTTAGTTTCAATTATTTCAAACGTTAATTCATCTCAATTATGTTAAGAAAAACGTATTCTTACCTGAGGTCATCAATGACGACATTTGTAAATAATAACATAATCATCTTCTCCTTGAAAACACGTAGGATGAGTTACTGCGTTATACATTGACATTGACATTTTTCAAGTACTACTTTTTTTATTATTATTTAGTCCGTTAATTATAAGAGGGAGGCTTTGCCATTTATTATATAAAGAATAATCACCCATGCTTTTCTTTATAATTTTTTTTCTTTTTCAAATGCTATACCCATCTAAGTTTACAACTTTCAAAATTCTATTTATTTAATTTTAACGGAAGAAGCTAATTAAGGAAAAAGTTTGTTTTAGACCACTAAAAAGCTTCAAAATTGTACATGGTAGGAGTAAAAACCAAGTCCTAGTTTAGAGATATCTTATATAATYAACTTAGTAAAAAATGAGAATGGGATTTTTACCATAATCTTTTATAATAGTCTAAATGGAGTTGAAGAGGGAATGGTTGAAGATGGAAGGAAAATCATTTGGAGGATCATGGCCACCATTAATGGAGGTTAAGAAAGATCTTGCAATTTGGCATGTGGGTCCTCTCTTTAATTGATTTGTACAAGGAATTTGGTAATACCTCAACTTTTTCAAAGCTCATAACTTGATCCAAAGAATTAGTCAAGTGGGCATGTTAAGGTTTTTGTGTGTTGACATATATATATAAAATAAAAGTTGGCATTTTGTGCATGATGCATCCATGTTAAAAATTAGTCAAAAGGGCATGTTAGGGATTTTGTGTGTTGAGAATATGTATCATAAAAGTTTGGTAATTTTTTTTTCTTTTTGGTAAGAAGTAACGTTTCAATATACGTCAATATGCCGCTGCAATTTAGTTATTGGAAGATTTAATCTACAGATTTTTTTTCCTAAATTAATCTATATTAGATTCAAATTAAAAAAAAATGGTGAGGGTTGTGAAAAGGTTTCTGGATAATTTTACATAAAATAAATAAGGATATTTTAGTAATTTTACAAAGAAAAAAAGTGGAAATGAGTCCCAAATTAGATAAGCAGGCGTCACAAATTAAAGTTTTTAAAAAATGGTCAAAAATCCAAATGAGTTATATAATGGGGTTAGAAACCCAATTTCCCATAAATCATACCTTTTGTCAACGTTTTCTCGGACGCTTATATATATTGTTTATACGTACAAATCTTTGAACCTAAAAATTTATTGAATTTAAAATCCAACTCTATACGCAATGCCTTGGAAATGATCATATAATTTTGGATTTATATTAAACTAAAGTGATTTCATAATTGGGTTGTATAAAATTTGTAAGTCCAAAGTAAACTAATATATTAACATTGATGAAAATAAGTGTTTGAAAGTGAGTTTTTAAAGTAAACACGATATTAAAAATAACATATAAACCAAGAAATAATACAAAGTGAACCTTAAGTTATGCCCCAAATATTTGTCTTCACGAAATCTCATAAGTATGCATTGTGATCGAACCATGTCTTTCTAACATCACATGTAAACTCTAGAGAATGTATCATTTGTGTACAATTATATTCGATTTGAGCTCTAAATACGAAAATATCAAGATTCTATTCGATAATATTCTTGTTTGGTATGTATTGTGTATTATTTTCCTTCTTTTTTTTTTCTTTTTTAGATTATTATTTATAGGGAGGGTGAGATTTGAACCTATATCAAAGATTATTAAAGGTCGGTTTAGTAACATTTTCGTTTCTTGTTTTCATTTTCTTATTTTTAATAAAGAGAAATATGACTCAACGTCCATAGATTCAAGAATGATAAAACAATATTTTTATTAACAAATTATTAGAAACTAGAACAAAAAATATTTTTTTTGTTGTTTCTAAAATTTCTAATCAAAGAATGTTTCTAAAAAATAAAAAACAAGAAATATAAATAGTTGTAAAATGCTTATATTTCTTAATAAAATTGGAAACGAGAAATAAGAAAGAAAATATTATCAAATTGTCTGACTAATCAATATATTTTGGATTGAGTTAGATTTTTGTTTTCTTAATAAAGAGAAACATAAGTTGTTTTTTCAATAGTTAATTTGTGCTTTTTTCCATAATTATGCCATTTTGATCTTCTTTTTTTTTTTGGTAATTATTATACATTTAAGTTTTTTTTTTAAATAGCACTTCTAGAAGAAAAGTAAACAAGGCCTTTTTCCGAAGAAAATATATTGAAAATATTTCTTAAAAATGAGAGAAAAAACAAACAAATCACACACTTCCAAACAACTCATAAATTTAGACTTTATTGTTTTAATCATTCGGTGAAAGTCTGAACATCATTCGAAGTAATCAAATATTAATTGCCTTTTTTATAATATAGATTGTAGGTTCAATATTTATTTTTAATTTTTGAGTTCTTCCTTATCTATAATACAATACTCTAAAAAATTATACTATAATGGAAAAAAAAAATCTTTTACCTAATATTGCTAAAAAAATCATGGAACTTGAATTATTGAGTTAGCAACCAATGTTTGTATTTCATATTCTTATTATATATATATATATATATATCATAACTTATAAGTCTATCTATATGGTCAATTTAATGTCACAATTTCTCCTCCATATCTTGTCATCCAATTTTATAAGATTGAGTCAATCAAATCTTATTTTAAACCTTTCATAGACTTCAAACTAATGACATCACTTAAAAAGAAAACATTGGTTTAATATTCATTAATTTGCTATTAAGTCAAACCAATTGATGTCCAAATAGCATCTCATTTTGTTTAAAAAAATAACTTCCATCTTTGAATTTTTCAAGAGCCATAACCATTACGTTAATTTATTTACTCTCGATTTCTTTATCTTGTAATTTACTTAAAGTCGCAACAAAAGTTTTAAACCTAGAAAGTAAAGAAATTGTAGGCAAATGAATCTAATTGTTTAAAAACAAAATTTTCAATTACTAATGGAATTTTATCAAAAATTGATAATAATAATAATAATAAAATATTATATTATATTTTAAATAAGAGAGATCATGATATGAACCTGTCATCTTAATGTCTCACTAATTTTTTTTCTTTTCAGTTCGACGGGAGCGAAAAAAATCAAAAAATCAACTTTTAGAATGGCAGATTGGTTAACGTCGATGTACTTAAATTGAATTATGTGTTCAAATTAATTATTATCTTAGGTTGCTACAAGACAATAAACATAAAATATTAGAAAGAATAGATTTGAAGGACATGTATTAATGCCAGCAATTCCCCTTGTCAACTTTGAGTTGGAAAAATTGGAAACAAATAATCCTTAAAATCTTATTTCATTTAATTAATTCATTTGTTGTCTTGTAGATTGGGTTAATCATAATATATAGTTTTGATTTGGTTCACTTTTTGATTACTATTGATTGACTGTTCATTCAAAAAATGAAAAAGAAAAACGATCAATTAATTTAATTTCTTGAAAAAATAGAACTAGACAAATGAAACGCTAAAAACCTAAACCATTAATTTGACTCGGCTCTCTTGGAACCTATTTCTCATAAAAAAGAACTAACTAGCAAAATTTATAAACTCATTTCGTTAATTATTTTAGTAAACATTTATATGATAATAATATTTCAATTGGTAAATCATGTGAAGCTACCCAATTATGAATGGATATAATAACATAAGGTGTGCATTGGTCAAAATAGTTCATAACATATATTCAATTTAAAATATATTAATTGAATTTGAGTAAACTTGGGAGTTTCACAAATTTGACCGACTCTCTATAGAAAAAACAAGTTCTCAATCATGCTTGGATTGCTCAAATATTAGCTACTTTTCTTAATAAGAAAGGGAAAAAAAAATGAGATAACATATATATATATATATAATGAAAGGGATGTTACGCTGGTTTATGCTACTAAATCCGACTCGTAACATAAGGCTTAAACTTGAAGTCACAAAGTAGGTGATATCTCAAAGTTTCGAGTCTTGCCACTGCACCATTTTCCAGACGACTTGGACTTCATCAACCTGTCTTGTAATTTTTTTCTTTCTTTGTTTAATAGAAAAAATATATATATATATCGAGAAGCTTCGCTACATGGAGGGACTAGGGACCAGAAAGGTTAAAGCAGTCCAGAAAGGCCAAAAACAAGAGTTATTAAATTCAAATAAGCATAAAAGAAAAATGAAAAATGTCAAATTTTTGAAACATTCAAATATCTCCCATAATACTTAAAATTGTGCCGTTAAACACAGGATTCAATTAACAATCTTTTTAGAAGCAAAATATAAAGCAAGCGACCGTTGAATCGCCGGTCAAAACTCTCCGTTATCATCCACCGCCGCCGCGACGGGATCCATTGAATGAAGTTTCCGGTCAATTTGAAACTTTGTACATCAATTATATTTTCTAAGAATCTAAATAATTAATTCATAAACTTCGACATAACATGTTCATGTTGCTAGATCAAAATTTCTACCTACATAATTTGATTAATTTGATGAACTAAAAAAATATAAACTTACGGCCACCTTTACATTCTCCCCCATAAAAAAAAATTAAAGAAATAAAACATCCCACGACGATGATGATAAGAACAAATTTACTTGACTTGGTTCCATTTCGAAAATTATTAAAATATTTATACAGTTTAAAATAATGTCTTACCATAGAAAATTGAAGTAAAAAATGTATATCTTTGGTTGAATGAGAGGCAACATGAAATATTTTCTAGTTTATGAGACCAGGCGAAGATGCATCAATATTGGTCATAACTAAATAATGTATTTTTAAATATATACCCCTATTTTTTTAGGCTAAAATATACTAATGGTCTTTATTGTTTGAGGTAATGTTCAATTTAGTCTTTAATTTTTTAAAAATTTCAAGTTTACTTTTAATGTATGAGAAAATTCTCAATTAGGTCATTTCATAAACATAAAAAAAAAATTAAAAAAATCTTAAAATTCCTTAACAAAAAGTTGATGTATCATTAAATTATTGTTTTATTTACATATTTGGATACATAAATATGTCACTCAGATACTATTTAACGCATGAAATTCAACTTGTCCATCAACAAAAATTCGACCCGCTTCTATTGTAACGAAAAAATGAAGATGGACAATAGAAAGGAAGCAAGAGAGAAACTGTACGAATGAAGGACTTCTATTCATTGAATTGAGAATTGTTACAAGAATTTAGAGGGAATAAGAAAACCGACCACTAATCCATTACTTAGGCCACTAACCAACTACCTAGGCCACTACCCTTCAAAATCTCTCTAAACCAAAATCATAACTCCACTAACCCACTAACCTATTAATTCTCGAAACTTTCAATCCACTCATCCACTACTTAATAAACTTCCAACTATGAAATTAATTATCGAGCATAACTCCTAAAATTGTGGAACCAGTAACAAAGAAATTAACACATGTTTGCACTAATTCTTGACATCTCATAACAAATTTTAACGTGTGATTGACTAATTAAGAATTTTAATACATTAAGGATGATATTGAGAATTTTAAAAAATGAAAGATTAAAGGTAAAACCGACAATATTATATACCCTTTGATGTATTTAGTCAATTTTTAAAAGAATTTTCTTATTAGAAAACAATAAAAGTCAGACAATTTTTACCAATAACACCAAAAATCACTATTAAAATTAGAAATAGCTAAAGCAACGTTGACTAAGTTATGAGCAAGAAAAATTACGAGATGATTTAAAGGAGACTAGGTAAAAGAAAAGAAAAGAGGCAGAAAGTTCTTTGATATCATAAAAAATGGAGCATAATTATTTTATTTAGAGAATTACACCAACAATATAATATTAACATTACATTTTTTTTATAATATAACGACGCGCTTCCTTATTTCATTTATCTATAGAGAATTAAACTCTAGTTTAATTCTCAAGAATAATGACTCTTTTGACTTATATTATTATTTTTTCTTAACTACAGAAATTCTCTCATTTATTTAATTTATTTATAGTTGCATACTACATCGAGATTCTAGTAAAAGAAGTATGTTTTTAGTTACACCTACAACTAGTATAGGTTACTTCTAACTAAAAGATGCGAGTCATTAAAATTTTTCATTTTCTAATAGAAAGTTGTATCATCTCAAAACGTTTTTAAAGAATAAATAAAACTCGTACTATAGGAAGTAACTTACGTCGCTACAAAAGGCTAAAAAAACCCAACAAGATAAAAGAGACATACAAGATCAAAACAAGGAATAACTTCAAACCAAAAGTAAAAGCAACAAAAACATGCCAACAAAATCTTACCCAAACAACATATTCAAAATTATTAATAGGAGAAATGATATTATTCAAGGATAATTAGGGCATTTGGGCTTTTCTTCTTTGGGCTCCTTCTTGCTTTGGGCCTTGGCCCAACTTTTGAAATGGACTTTTAGAGAGGCCCTAATTCCATCCGCACATCCCAGAAGGTCAAAGCAACTGGACCTCTAGAGGTTTTTTAAATAATTTTTTAAACTTATTTTTAAAATAATGCTAATTTAAAACTTATTTTAAAAATGCAAACTTTTTAAAACTATTTTATAAAATAACGCTGTGTAATTGAGTCCACCACTTTGGTCGTGTCTAGAGTCGAACAAACTATTTTGAGAATATGACAACCCTACGATGCAACACAGCATAGCGCCACGTCTGATTTTTTTTGTTTAAATAAAAAAATGGTCGTCTTTTAAAGAGACAACTATTTAGACATGCATTTATGATTGTGTCAAGAGACAAACGACGTTGATTTTTTTGAAAAAATAAAATAAAATAAAATATTAATTACATTATATTATATATTAACAAATAGGATATTGTTTCTAATATTATTCTTTGGCTCGGTGAATGTAATATCTAATTTATAACCTTACTCTCCTAGATTTGAGATGTACGGTTTGCATTTTTACAATATATGAGAATATGAGAAATATGTCAATTATCACTTATCTATACTCGCTTTGACAATCAACTTATTACGATAGAAATCATATTTATTATATTTTATATATTATTATATTTTATTTTTTATATATTATTTATTAAAAATATTTTTTTTAAGTGCACGTGGAAGTGGGATCCAACTCACAGCCCCTTATTAGTGATTTATGTCAATTATTATTAAGTTATGTGTACTTTCACCATTTTTAAAAAAATATTATATATATAATATTATTAATAAGCATAATATTTTATATATTATTATTTATTATAAGAATCCCGAATGCAATTTCTCAGCTGTACTGTGTCTCTTGTGTAACACTGAACCATGAATTTGAAATATGTTAATCTTCTCCTCTCTGTTATAACCATTTTCTTGTTTCTCTCATCATCCATTGCTGATGAAGAATCATCGTCTTCCTCCGCGATCATAGCCAGGTTCCAGCAATACCTTCAGATTAACACCGTCCAGCCGAACCCCCACTACTACGAAGCTGCCGATTTCATCATCTCCCAGGCCAAATCCCTCGCCCTCGAATCCCAGACAATTGAATTCGTGGAGGGCAAGCCTCTGATCCTCCTCAAATGGCCTGGTTCGAACCCCGATCTCTCTTCGATCCTCCTCAATTCGCACACCGACGTCGTTCCTGCCGAGCACCACAAGTGGACGCACCCTCCTCTCGGAGCTCACATCGATTCCCTCGGCAATATCTACGCCAGAGGGTCCCAGGATATGAAGTGCGTTGGGATGCAGTACCTCGAGGCTATTCGGCGTTTGAAGGCTTTGGGATTCGAGCCTGCGCGCTCTGTTTACCTATCTTTCGTCCCGGATGAAGAAATTGGTGGCCGTGCTGGCGCTGAGAAGTTTGCTGAATCCGATGAGTTTCAGAAATTGAATGTAGGCATTGTGCTCGATGAAGGTTATCAGTGAGATCTTTTTAGCTGATGGGGTGAGATTCTTTCGTCCTTAATCTTCAAATGTTTAGGCTAATTCGGTTCCAATATCATCAGGGTTGCCTTCTCCGGGTGAGAACTACAGGGTATTTTATGGGGAGAGGAGTCCCTGGTGGATGGTGATCAAGGCAGTGGGGGCGCCAGGCCATGGAGCAAAGCTGTATGATAACACTGCCTTGGAGAATCTGTTCAAAAGCATTGAGAGTGTGCGGAGGTTCAGGGCTTCTCAGTTTGATCTGGTGAAGGCCGGTCTGAAGGCTGAAGGAGAGGTCGTCTCTGTAAACATGGTCTTCTTAAAATCTGGCACTCCATCTCCTACTGTGAGTTGATCTTTGAAACTTGTTTCTCCATAAATGCTTGAAGTTGTAGCACTTCTGAAGATTTACTTGAGATTGTATGATGACTTTAGAATGACTGTTAAGTGTTTTTAGCACTTTCTATAAGTGAATTCTAAATTTTGAAAAACAGTTTTTAAAATGGTTTCAGGGGAAGTACTGGATTAGAAGTCCTCACAGAAGAAGTGTTGCACTTAGAAGATGTTTTTTTCAAAAGTTATCCCAAACTCTCTTTATACAAATACTACTAGAGAAACTGCATTTATCTTTTATCTCTGAATTTGAACATTAGTTTAGTGACTTCATCTAGCAAATTAGCTAGAATACTTTTACCATTGTTCTATCCTTCGTTTGAGTTCCATGTGGAACTTCAAAAGCTATGGCATAGACAGTTGAACGCAAATAGCAAGTTGGGAAATAATATCAATAAAAAATCTGTGAATTATGCTTTTGATGTTAGTGTTATTACGCTTTGTCATGGCATACTATTTTTATTGAAATTTTGCGCCATAAGGTACATTGGGGTTGATTGTTAGCTCTGTCACGTTGAAGGATCTTATGAAACTATGTTGCCGATGTATCCTGATAACTGCTATGTTATCTACCAGGGTTTTGTCATGAATCTGCAGCCATCTGAAGCTGAGGCTGGTTTTGATGTTCGCCTCCCACCGACTGCAAATCCAGAATCTCTTGAAAGACGAATTGCAGAGGAATGGGCACCTGTTTCTCGTAATATGACATTCGAGGTAGCAATTTTGGAGTCTTTAGATTCTGACATAACAAGCATAGGGCACAGTCACAATATGTCATTTGCTAGACAATTGGGACACAAAAAATGCGATGAATAAATGTACTAAAATCTATTTTCAGGAATATCTAATTTTCAATGATTTTTAAGTTACAAATTTGTTTTAGTCTAAGGTATTTATATTTGAAAGACGTTAGGATTGGAGTGATGAAATATGTTACAACAAGCGTCAAACACGTGTCTAACAAGTGTTGGAGTGATGGAGGTCCACTATAGACCAGATGTAAACATGTTACTCAAACCGAAGTGTCGTGCTTGATAATTTCTAACCGATGCAGAAAGTTGAACAGTGCTGAGATAAAATTTTAGGGTATTATCAGTTAAACAGAATATGGTGATTATTGAACTTGAGAATTCCATCTTTTTTACCATATAAATTATATCTCAATCTTTCCTTGTGCTTGATTGTTGTTCAGTTTAAGCAGAAGGAATCTATTTTCGACAAGTTTGGGAAACCAGCTCTTACTGCAATTGACAAATCTAACCCTTGGTGGAATCTTCTCGAAGAAGCTGTTAGAAATGCCAATGGGAAACTCGGAAAGCCAGAAATCTTTCCCGCTTCAACTGATGCTCGGTACTTTCGAAATCTGGGCCTCCCTGCAATTGGCTTCTCTCCAATGGCCAACACTCCTATTCTTCTTCATGACCATAATGAGGTGAGGAACTTATCAGTTATATCTACTGTTTCAAATAAATTTTCAAAGGTCATATGATTTGGTGTCTTATTCCTGTGTTTTTCTGTTGAGGTAGATGTTTTTAGGTTAGAAATAAAGCATAAAAACTGGTCTTCAGTTTGCTCAACCTTCAACCTATCTTAAAATCTTGATTGATCATCTTCATTTTGAACATCTGCCTGGTAGTATATGGATAATGGGCAGTTAAGGACTCTAGAAGTAATCGAATTTCATCACGAGCAGCGTTGCTATCTTGCTAAACCGCTTTACAATCCTCACATCATACATTTTAGTGAGATTTGCGTTTTTTCCAAGTCTATAAATGGCTGGACATTCACCTGCATTGTTATCTAAACCATTAATTTTTTCACCTGTTTCAGTTTCTGAACCAAGCTGAGTATTTGAAAGGCATTGAGGCGTACGAGTCAATAATCAAGGCTTATGCTTCTTTCATCGCTCATAAACCGACCGAAAGCTTCAAAGACGAGCTGTAAGAAAGCACATAAGTAATCTTGTCCATCCAGATAGATCTGAATAATTTGCAGTATGGGGTCGTGGATCTGATTCTGTTGCATACATTAGATCGATCCTTGCAACTTGGTGATTGTACTTTGATTATGGTGCATTTATTTGCAAGTACCATACAATTTCTGGAAACAGAATCTGCAATTGAATAAATGCTCGAGTTACTTACGATTACGAAACGATCATCTGTATTGTACTTCACTTATGGTCTATGGATAATAAAATTCCGTCAACATAGCTCTATCATCTTTCTACTTTTTGGTTTCTGTTCCATGGGAAAGACTCTTCGAGAGTGAAGGCTTTGTTTATTTTATTATTATTATTCATTGAATAGATGGAGTTTCGAAGATACGATCTTAGTCAAGATAAATGTCTTAACCAGTTGAAGCTGTACTCAAATTGGCTAAGGCTTTGTTTACTTGGTGGACGTAAAAATGACAAAAAATTGAAATTAACTATAATAGAATCAACACAATCTAAATTAAATTTATATAAATGACAAATAATTGAAATGAACTAGAATGAAATCAACCTAATCTAAATTAAATTTATATTCATAAGAGAGGAGAAGAAAATGAAAATGCTAAATAGATATTTGAAATGTTTTATATAAAGAAACTGTCAACTAAAGTCTTTTTTTTCCTTTTCTTTTTTTTCTTTTTTTGAAAATAATCAGAAACTTAGGCTACATTTGAGTTCTAGTTTCCATTATCGCTTCTAAACAATCAGATTCCAGCATCACGGCAAGTCAAGCTAGTATTGAAAATAAATAAATGAATGAAAACGAGCTAGTATTGTTATTAATTAAACGAGTAATTACTAATCAAAATATTAGTTGATCTTATGGTTGAATTTGGTAGGTAGGTTAGAAGTCTAGAGGAGAGTGAAAATGTGAAATGTTTAGAAAACATTTTGGGATCTCATATATTAAGGGTGAGTATTAAAATTTTATTGACATGTCAATATTTTTTGAAAATATTGAAAAGAAAATCATAAAATATAAAAAAAATCAACATAATAGGACATAATATTAATATCAATAAAATTTATCTTACAACATTTATTATGAATTTTTTATTTTTATAAATTTTTTAAAAATACATATCCACACCAACATTTTATTAACATTTCCATGAAATTGAGACTCACATTTTTTAACATGTCAATATTTAAAGAAAAAAAAGAGAGAGAATGAGTTGTGTTAACCCATTTTGGAGGAATAGTTCTCTACTTTGAAGTGGATCCAATTTCCGTTAAGTAAATAGATTTAAGGCACCCAATTTGGACATAACTCAACTTATTAAAGGTACTTGTCTCCAACCAAAAGAACGTGAGATTTGAATTATCGTCTCCACGTGTTATACTAAAAAACAAAAAAAAATTCTAACTCTTAAGAAAAGCTTTATTTTTACTCATCTGGAGTTATGAATACTGCCCGGTTAGATCATCAAAAAATAGATCACTTCACCACTCAGCAGTGCAATTAGGCTATAGATTCCCTATTTGTTCTCTGTTTCTTTACTTGTTCTTTCCTTCCCCACGTGCTCATCCCATCTCTGATAAACCATCAGGTAGCTTTTTTCTTTCTTTCTTTCTTTTTTTCAGTTAAAAAAATGTGGAGTTGGGATCGAACCTGAGCAGTCTCTGTAGTTTTGATCACAATAATGAAGCTCTGTTAACATGGCCGGCTGATCAACTGGCTTGAGGAGTTGGCCAACCTCTGGTTATGTATGTCACATATGGACTACTGATATTGAACTTCAGGTTTTGTCACCAGTAATCACCACAGGAGCATACGCCGTCCTGGAAATGATGGTATCGGATAGGGTCTCTAACAACGATAACTCGATTCTCCAACTGCGAGACGAGTTTTGCAAAGATGTGGCAGTCCCCACAAATTCTGAGGTTTTTCCTTATACGAATGGTTTTTTCATTTGGCAAGCTCATTAAACCAAACACAATTGCCAGTTTCTCGCTGTGGTATTGAAGGGAATCTTCCATCTGTTCTTGTTCTCCCTCGAGATCCTGCAGCACGAAATTGGTATCTGGAACATAACCCACTCTCACTAATCTTTGAATTAACTGGCTTAGCTCCCGCTTTATCTCTTCTGTTCTTGGATGTGAGTCATCTCCCAACATAAAAGCATGCACTTGTTTGCTCACTTCAATCCAGCTGCATCCTGGCTCTTTCTTCACTCCCCTGGCTCTCATGACCTTCCTAACTTCTGAAACATCCTCCCATTTCTGAGAATTTGCATATATATTGGATAACAATATGTACGTCCCCGCGTCGGTGGGATCCAGTTTTAGAATTTCTTTAGCAGCATATATGGCTAAATCCACATTCTTGTGAACCCTGCAAGCACCAAGCAAGATTCGCCAAGTCACAGCATCTGGTTCATGGTTCATTTCATGGATTAACTTCACTGCTTCATCAAGTCTTCCAGCTCTTCCAAGAAGATCAATTATGCAACCATAGTGCTCTCTTCCTGGGTCGATCCCGAAAAGCTCCTTCATAGACTGGAAATAGTACCATCCATCTTTCACAAGCCCTGCGTGGCTACAGGCGAAAAGAACTCCAAGCACAGTGATGTAATTTGGTTTTGGTCCTCTAACTTTCATTGATTCGAACAATTTGAGTGCATCCGAACTGAAGCCATTTTGCGCCAATCCTGCGATCATGGTGCTCCAAGAGATGACATCCTTCTCTACCATCTTAGTGAAAACTAAGCTTGCATCCTTAAGAGTGCCACATTTGCAGTACATGTCAAGAAGGGCGTTGTTAAGGATTAGATCCTGATCAAACTTCAGTACATGGACATGGACTTGTCTGCCCAATTCTAATAGCGCCAGCCCAGTGCAGGCTCGCAAAACACTAGTTAGTGTAGACTGATCAGCTGCAAAACCAGCCCTCTTCATTCTCTTATAAAGAAGTAAAGCTTCATCCCCATCACTGTTCTGAGCAAACCCACCAATGATAGAGTTCCAAACAACCAAATCACCAGTAACCATCTCGTTGAAAACATTCAAAGCAGCTATCTGTTCACCCAATTTTGAGTAAGTATCGATCAGGGCACTTCTTACAAAGACATCAGATTCCAAACCCACCTTCATAATGCTAGCATGTAGCTGCTTAAGGTCCAACAAACCATCGCAAGCTCTCAATACAGAAGAATACGTGAACATATTAGGTCGAACACCTTCTCTAAGCATCAATATCAGAAACTCCAATGCCTTATACTTAAGACTGGAATTGGAGTAAGCAGATATCATAGTCGTCCAGGAGACAACATTCCTTTCAGGCATTTTGTCGAACAGGTTCTGGGCCTCATCCAAGAGGCCAAATTTTGCATACATGTTAAGCAGAGTATTGATCAAGAATGTTTTGGGGTCGTAACCATTTGAGAAAACGTGCTGGTGAACAAGCCGGCCTTGTTCTACAGCCCCACGAATGAGGCAGCACTTGATGAGCTCGGAATAAGTGATCGCATCGGCCCAGAGGCGGTTTCTGTGCATCGCTTCCATCGCTTTCATGGCTCTTGGAAGGTCCCTCTGGTAGCAAAACTTGGTGAACTCGTCGACCACGGATGCATTGTGATGGGAGAACGCCGACGAAGAACAAAAACGAGATAGCCGAGGGGGAGCAAGCTTCAGCATTACGGTTGCTCGCATGGCTTTTGGAGAATCAGGAACAGAAGCGCGTACAGATTATTCGTAATCTTCTTCTTCCCCATGATTCCATTTTTCGCTTCCCATTACGAGAAAGTCGAAATTAGAGTCCCCCCTAATCTTTGCCATTGAAATCATTATGTCCTGAATTTAAAGAGCCGGTGCGTTTTAACCGTGATTTTTCAGAAATAATTTTTTTTTTTATCTGATGCTGCTGTGTTGCTTACATGACAGTTCAATTTTGTTATTGTGTTAATCGACTGTATTAAGATTTAAGACGAGTAAAAATAGAGGAAAATAGACGGGTAAAATGTGGCTTATGTACAATTTGCCGTTGATATTACTAATTTGTATGCTTTATTAACACAACACTAATAAAAGTTTTCCATAAGAAAAATATCATTATAATATTACATGACTGACGTTCAGTTCCCAAATGCAAATTTAACAGATGATCCTGAATGATGATGTTCATTTCAGGTAGAAGTTGCACAACGAGAATTAAGGTTGAGGAATACCGATATCTCGATTTACCAAGGCTAAGAAATGAATCCCGTCAATCAACAAAATTTATCTTGCCAACTTAGGCATAATTGTTTTGGATTCTCGCCTCCACATCTGTGATACTATAGTCAAATTTATTATTTATACTATTTTATCTTTAAAATACACCAAATACATTGTGTTAATTACAACCCAAAAGAAGAAGAAGAAGAAGAAGGAAAAAAAATGACCAGACGGGATTTCAGAATTTAATGGAGATTTTCAGATCTAAAGTTTGGTAACATAAATCCAAATCCCTCTCCCCTCTAAGTAATTATTAAATGAAACCACATTGGAACATTTGTAGGTAAACTTTTTTTTTCTCTTTTGTTGAGTATACCAAGGTAAGCTCCAACCCCTAGAAAAGGAATAACAAGTCTTAACCGTTGAACTATGCTCATGTTGGCCATTACGAAGTATGAACAGTCGAGCTCATCCTAACATTTCTTCTTTTTCTTCCTTTTTAGTCTCCAACCGAATCTAAAATAACTCTGTAGTTCCAAGTTAGCTCTTGCAAGCTTCTTGGTAAAAATTATGGCATCATGCCACCTATAAAGCAGGAAAATTAAGCAAGCAGCTCAAATTCCCCTCAGTGTTGCTAACAATACTTGAGGCTGAATCTTGCATTTCGGGTAATAAAAAACCTATTATGTATACGCCAGTAATCTGTTATCTAACTTGTAGCTGGAATTCATATTTTCTCATGTAACCAGTTGGAACATATAATGGGGCAAAGTGAAGGGGCAAAAAGGGCACGAGGAATTACCCCATATACACTGATATAAAATCGACCGCCATTGTTTCAATTACCATTGAAAGTTTTCATTACCTTTGCAGCTTCCCAATTGAATGTAGATAGACCGCAACCGATACGACGCTGTGAATGGAAAATGACGAAAAAGTTAGAAGTACAAGGAGATGGGAAAGAATGCTTTATCAGAAGCAGCCATAAACCAGGACTGACTTACGTTGATCCGAGGAAAAAGGCGAGGGAAAGATGAAACCGAAACAGGAAAACAGAAACAACAGCAGTGAGAAGCATTGCCACTGAAGTAGAATAAACCTGCGCCAAGTTGCACAGTTAAATATAATAGGAGCGTTTTTTGAGATGTAAAGATAATCTATACACATGCTCAAAAATTTATGTAGCTGACTTGGACAGAATTTTTTTAATCCAATCAACCGGTTTTGAGTACGTTATATGCAATGCAGGATTGGTGTTAGATCAACAAAGAATCTATTCAAGAACAAGAGAATGAGCTCATTAAAAAATTTACAGAGCAGCCTGCACTATTTTATGTAATGGCTTTCATTTGCTTAACATATACTTGTTATTGAGAAATCATAATATGATACCAGAGGAATTGAAAAATATCAATTAGTTCCAAACTAAAATTGCAAGAGATATCATCATATGCTTAAGTAATTCTGTAAGTCGCAGCTATAACTAAATTCAAATTAATCAATGTCTTGTAATAGGCAATACCTTCACAATATTATCTGCATACTTCAACACCATTGATACA
Source organism: Momordica charantia (assembly GCF_001995035.1). Next base: position 1,244,518 of record NW_019104503.1, read on the forward strand.
GCAATGCCACTGGGAAAAAAAATTCCGTCAGCATATTCTCTAAATATAATCATATTAAGAAAAAATACAGGGTGCAAATTTTCGCATGCATGAATTGCAAAATCTTTTCAAGGAATCACCTGCCTCATATATTGTATTAAGAATTACAGCCAATATGAGCCTTGTTGACTTGATTTTCAGTTGGTGGAAATTTTCAGCTATAAAATAAAAGTGCTATGCTAAGCCAAAATATAGTGTTCTAGCAAACTAGCTACTTTTCCAGTTTGTCATTTTTTTTTTTGATAAGAAACTTAGAGAAACTTTCATTAATCACAAAAGAAAGATACAGCGAACGGGCTGGGGTGGAGGAAACCCCACCCAAAAACTAGACCAACTCTTTCCAATTGTTCATATTTTCCAGTTTGTCATTTATCACCAAGCACGATCCCATGGGACTCAATTGGCTAGATAACGAATTTACTTAAGACTGCTGTACAGTTGGTCTAAGATCTACTATTGATGCCAATATCTCTCAGAAAGCGGTTGTTTAATACCTGAGTGCATGATTCAGAATCATGAGAACCGTAATAAATGAGTAACCATGGAAGAATCCCCTGACAAAAAAATTCTTCGTCAGATGGCTAACAAAATCTAAAATTTACTAGGTATGAATTACTGGGAAACAAAATCCATCTTTCCAAACAAAATATATATATGAATGTATCTATCTATCTATCTATCTAGATCAAAGTCATAAATTAGTGTTAAAATCATGGAGAGAGAGAGAATAAATTCAGCACAAGAGCAGAATTTGGAAATTACTTATTCGCGATTGCGTCAAAATCTTGAATCAGCATGGCAATAGCATTGAACGCCATCCCAAACACGTATAACCAGAAGTTTTGAACATTTACATTCCTTGAAGGACGTTTCTTAATTATAGCCTGCAAAATAAAATTTTCAAACATGATGAAAAGTAACGATCACATATTAGCTTAAATGGAACTGTCCGTTAGCTTTCTTCCAGGCATATTAGGAACTAAAAGGTGACATGAAGTCAACCTAGGTTTCCCTACCAAGTAGCTAGATGAAGCAATTGAACAACAAGCTATTCAACATAATGACAGTTCTTTCTACAGGGAAAAAACATAGTTAAGTCTATGAAAAAAAAATGATGACAGTATTGAAGTTGCACAGAAATGATTCACCTCAGTGTACACTCCAGCGAATCCACTCAAGAGTGCCATTATCTGTACAAGATTCAACCACCATCAAGAAAATAAGTATTTTGATAATTTGAAGAATCACTCTTCCCACAAAACACATACACACACTCATATAGCATTTTAGATTTGGAACTCACTATAGCCATCAGCCAACCTTGAAAAGGTGTCTGAAGAACACGATCAGAGCTGCAAAGAAAAGTGAATATATAATGCGTTCAATAATTATAATCACTGAATAAGAGTTGGGACTAGTATCAATTAATTGATAAATGCAGATATCATCTAATGGTTTCTGATTAGATATAAAGCAAATTGATGTAGCAAATGAACGTGCAAAAGACTCTGTTTCTGATGAAAATTAATGACATTTCTCCTTGTCAGAAGATAATGAACATGCAACAAAAGGAAGAGATCCAAACACTTGCATAACTCATAAATGAATAATATAACAGCTGTAAAAAGAACTCTTACTTTGAGTTCAGCTGTGCAGTAGTGCACCCAGCACAAAGTAGAATAAATGCTGCCCACTGAATCTCACTTAACCTGAAAAAAGATTTCTGTTAAAACATAATCCAAATAAATATTCCTCGATGGAGCATTGGGATTGAGAAGAGGAAAAAATGAAAAATAAATGCATTTCCTCAGTTCATCTACTTTCTTGCAAGCAATTCTGTTTCATTCATTGTATAAGCACACTTGAAATAGCAACTTCGCTCGCATTCAATAATACTTTTCTACAACTAAAATAATCTAACAATAACTAAAGCTTACTTTTTCTTAAGTATAATTCTGTACAAAACGCCAGTGCTGATGATATTAAAGTTCTTCAATATCTGATAACCCGGTGCATCCACATAAGCAAAAATGTAATACTGCCACATGAGGAATAAAAGTCAAACACACTTGTATAAGCAAGGACACTGAAATGTTGCTCGTGGCAAAGACTAAGGGATCAGCTTTAAAAAGGGCAAGACCAAACCTGGAGCAAATTCTTGACAAGGTAAAGTGCTGCAGGAATAGGGTAGACAATAACCTCTTCATACGTTGTGCTCAACCTAGTCAAATTTGAAGGACCAATGAGAATAAAATTTCAGAATTCTAACTATTTTACTTTACTGAATAGTACCAATACAGCATGTTGGCCAAGGACAGCGATACAAGCAACATAATTCATCATAGCAATCCCACCCAAGAGATCTAATATTGGGTCAATAAAGTTCAAAATTATTTTACAACCTGTTATCTTCAGTCACACCTTCACTTCTCCAGATTCGACTCAAAGCCGCAAGTGATAATGCACACTTTAAAGCCTCCACCTATTACAAAAGGATAGCATTTATAAAAATGCCATAACCACCCATTTAACGGAGAAAGAATATGATACACAGAACTTCGGACCTGATGATCATATATTCCAAATCAGAGTTTGATTTTGCTCACCATAAAGTTTGCAGTCGTAACACTATACTCATATTTGCCGGCTCTTTTGGACCACACAATGAGTATTGCTTGTGAACTAGTAAGAATTGTTAATGCCAATGTAACTATGGACCTGATTCAACAAATAATTTAGAAAAGGAAATCAATTAGAACCTGACCCAAAAGGAAAATAATGATGACATTTATTGAAATCTAACATGTTTGCTCATATTTCATAATCATACTTTTGCTGCCACTTGGATCGATCAAAAGAACTTCCTCCCAATTTTGCTACATTACTCGCTGCAATTTCCGGATGTGAACATTAAGACCAAAAGAAGCGTAAACTAAAAGCAAACTGTGAAGGCGGAGACTTCCAATCGAACAAAGATAGATTACCCAAAGAGAGCCGCATGATAACATACCACCTGAAATTGCTTTCCCGCTGCGCAAGCTCTCTATGTCATCTGCCGCAGCGACACCAGCCCCACTGCCATCTCCATTGTCATCTTTATCCTACGATTATATTCATATAATTCAATTTAAAGATCGAAATGCAGATGGAATGCAGCTAAGTTTTCAAGAATCATCCATTCGCAGGTGTCCGATTTCAGTTTTCAGAACAATAAGCACTACTTCAACTGCCACTAAGCAAGCCAGTGAGAATTATCGAAATTACAAAAGCCGGAAAATGCATCAAAGGATGAACGGAAGTTACAAATAAACAAAAATGACTACAAGGGCTGAGGGTCAAATTACGAAATACAGGTATCGTATTGAGATTGGAACTTTACGGCAGAGATTCAGCAAAAAATGTGCAGGATAGAAACAGAAAGAAAGAAAGAAAAACAAATCAGACCTGATCTTTGATCCTTCTGTACTCCATTAGTGCATGAACACGTTAGAGATCTGCGAGGCCAACGCAGAGAATTCACAGCTTCCGATCTTCTGCACAAATTTTGCAGAACAGGTAACAGTTCTGCATAAACAAAAATAGCTTCCACTTCCGGATCTGGATTTTCCAGTTCCAGGTTCTCGGGGATTGGGCCTGCTATCCTCTGTAGAGCCCAATAGCAAAATGGGCCGTAGTGGCAGTGGGAGCATGTATCGGCCCATCTAAGATGTAAGTTTGTCAATCTTTCAGCAACATACAATATTCTTTTAAAAGGAAAAGAAAAACATTATATTATATGAAGAGTGTTTTCTTCTCCTTATTTATATATATTTATATGTGCCATATATTACTTCTCCTATAGTTTCAAAATTAAAAAGTCAATGTTTTTCTTTGAAGTAATGTATTGGTGTTGCTAAGATACCTATGTAATGGGGGATATGAATTAGTTCTTTTTGTTGTGGAGGATGTGACCAAACAATCAAATATTCATAGAAATTTTAAGGTCCCCATTTTCACTGGCGTGGCAAGTCAATAGGCAATCCAACGTTGAGGCTGACGTAAGCTTGGCAGTAGATCCTCACACTAATGTGGTGTTCGACCACGTACACTCTAAATCTCATATTAGTACTTAGTAACGCTCTTCATTTATAATAGTTAGCAATAGTTAGTAAACATTCGAGATGGTATGTCAACTTATGTAATGCAAGAGATTGTGTACTTCTGGAAAAGTGGAACTCCGCCTTTTATGGGGGAGTTTAGAGAAGTGATGCTCTATCAGACGGCGTTCTATCAACTGCCAACGAATTTTATGGTGATCAATGTCTTTCATAGGTTGGAGCATAATTAAGTTCTACTTATTGACATGTTGGCCCTTCACAATCATCCTCAACATGTCCGAGCTATTACCCAAACAAAGTGGCATGTCCATCATCCAAACATGCTAACATTAAAATGATATTCAACTAAAAACTATAGAAGTAGGTCTGATTAAAATTAAAAAGTGACTAGCTATCAAATGTTAAAAAAATCATTAAATTACAAATTTGGTTCCTAATTTTTTGGAGTTACATTTGTTTAGTTTATATAATTTTAAAATTTTTAATAGGTTCGTAAATTTTCAAATTTATGTATAATAGATTCACGTCGTTAACTAAATCAATTTAACACTTACCTAACACACTAACTATATTATTTAATTTAATAATAAAAAGTTAATTAACCTATGATTTTTATTTTAACTTTTAATTAAACGATTTTTATTTTTATTTTTTTCGTTCTTAAATTCATAAAGGTTAATTAACCTATTATTAAACTCAATGAGGTGAGTTAGAATAAAGGAATGAAATGATTAATTGATTAAATTAAGAAATAAGCAAA
>NW_019104503.1:1249823-1273137 GCF_001995035.1 Momordica charantia
CTCCGTCAGGAAGTGGTGGGATTGGGGCTGGTCCTGGATCCTCTCCCGCAAACCTATCTTCGCCAAGGATCTCGAGATGAACGAGGAGGAATCCAAAATCCTCGGATCTCAGAACAGAGGTAGCTGGAGACACGTCTTCTTCAAGTTCAGGTCCGAACTCAGAAAGCTCATCGGCTCCGACGTCGGCCTCCCCCAAACCTGCAAATACGAATCCTTCAATTTCTCCAAGAACTTCGACAATGGCGGAATCAAAACCTAATTCTGTTGAATCGCGGCCAAATCTGGCAATATAGCCACGATTCTTCACCGTCTTCCTCGCTTAATTTGTATCCAATTATTATTACTATTCCTTTTTTGTTTGCTAAATCTCGCCGGCGAAGATCGATTAGGGTTCAAGTTGTTGATGAAACGGAACGATTCCGGTGGTTAAAATTTGCGGCATTGCTATGGATCCAAGCGACAGGTGATACAGAATTGAAAAATAGGTAGGGATATCGTTGTCATTATTTAGATTGTTTCTTTATGTGGATGCCCTTTTCTTTTTCTCTTTATGTCGGTTGTTTTCATTTTGTATAACAGTGCTGTTATTTTTTGTATTTTTTATTTTTTACTTTCAGAGGGTCAAATGTAAAAATATTACCATATTATTATCATTGTCACGAATTTTAATGTTTACTTGATATTTTAATTTAACCTCTCTTATTATGGAAGAAAATGGTCATTTTAATTTGATGTGAAATTATTATCTGAAGATTTCAATTTATAGTTCTTTTTAGTATGGAAGTTGATATTTGAATTCATTGTCCTTGATATATTTTTAATTAATTGAGTTATCTTCAAGTTACCATTTCAGTTTATAGTTATGAAATATTAACTAAATCAATTCAGGAGTGAATTTCTCCCTTTATATAAATCTAAAAATTATTTTTAAAAAAATTATCACACTTTAAATCGACAGATACCTACTCAAATAAAGCAACGAGGAAATGTAACGTTTCCTACGCTTTCAAAATAAATTAATAAACAAAAAAGATGGTTGATCTTAATGTAAGACCCACGATTTGAGAACAAAGTTGGTAAGTGAAAGATAATTTTTGTTTCATTATTCCTTAATTATTGTATTCGTTAAGTAATTTTAGAAAAATGCATGCATGAGATAAATATTATTTTAACAAATCCATTTCTTACTTTGAAGTTTGATGAGCATAAAATTGATAATTTATTAAGAAAAGTAGAATAAAAGTGAAAAAGGCACATTATATATATATATATATATATATATATATATATATATGCTGACAGAGGAAGGAGAGACTAAATGAAGTAAAAATAAATAAAATAAGGGGTGTGCAAATGATATTCTAAGTGTCGGTGATGATGGCTCCCAATCATTGCCAGCGGGTTATGTGTAGTCCAGCCATTAACTCGTTGTTCACATTTCTTAAAAAAAATAATAATAATAAAAATAAAACTCATTATTCAAATCTAATGTTAAATATAAAATAACAATAACAATAATAATTATGTTCTAACAATAATAATAATAATAATAAATAGAAAAAAAACTCGGTAAAAAGTAGCTATTATCTAAGCTAACATAAGAATGGTTCAACCATCAAAGGTATCTTACTCTCTAATTATTGAACTAAAATATTAAAATAATAATTAATAACTAGATGAAAATGAAGGTGATACTTTGATATGTACATTCACATGTGTTTTCATGGCGTTCTTTCAATTTTAAAATATTAAGCTTTATTCTTTGAATTTTATTAAATATTTATTTTTAATAAATTACGGTTTCATTTTATTGTTGGATTGTTGATGCTAAATTATTTCAAGTTCTAAAGATTGACTTCTAATGAACCCGGACAAGCTAAAGAGGAGTGAGTTGCGTGAAAAGAGACCTGCACAGAAAGAACAAACACTCTGAAGCTCGAGTTATTAGTGAGGATTCGAGTACAGTAAATCAGTCTTATATAGAATAGCGTACCTGAATCGAATGAATGATACTCATTTTATAAACAGAGTGGAGAGACAGGTTCGTTATGGCCGTTTTGACAAAAGGTTAAAGACAATTAAAAATTCTCAGATTTGAAGTCGGATCTCTCAAGTCAGTTAGATTGAACTCAGGAGATTCCTTAAGCCTTTTTAGGTTGGGTCAGCTCGACTCTAGATTTAGGTTGAATTTCTCCTTTCAAGTAAACAATGCTGGCCACTCTTCTTGAGCTGAGTTGATTGCTCCACGTGTCATGTTGATTTTTACCATCCAACATTCATTAATAAAAATTTGTAGCCATCATCTAAAGTGTTATACTATCTACCTTATAAATATATACAAATGTAGGTTGAGATATTCACTGTAGAGAAGTTTAATGATGGAACACCATAAAACGATTTTTAACAAAAAAAAGTTAGAATCAAAGTAAGAATTAAATCTTATTGTTATGAGTTAATGTCACCCTGATTCTTTTATGAATCTTCTGCTATCACAACTTATACTAGTACTTTATATTATTACTTCAATATTACTAAGGATGAATAAATCATCACTCAACCAAAAAGCTTAAATTAATGAGTTGAAAAAGTTTAATTCATATATATGATATGATCAAATAGCAGTATAATTTTTAAAACGGAGAAAAAACAATAATATCACATTGTTAAAAGTGAACTAATTTGTATATTTTTTTTTTTTTTACAAATATATCACTTTCAACCATTATTAATTTTTTTTAGTAGTATATACAGAGATAGGAATTCAAACTCACGATATTTTAGTCAGATATAGATACTTTAACTCGTTAGGTTAGGATTGAATTATATTCTTAGCAATAGTTAATTAAATTATATGTGGGTACTTTAATAGATTATAGCAACATAATTTTGAAACTAGTAATTCAAATTTTTAATTTTATAAAATATTACTAATAGTTTAACCCCTGCGGAATGAGTGGGCGGGCTACACATGAAACATATGAACGGCAAAATAAAGAGAGGCACGTACGTACCATAAAATAGATCCAACAAAGCGTCACCGACACGGAATTTAAAGACATCTGGATCCTGGGAGTTGTGACAGTTTGGCAGTCCAGGTGGCAATATTTCCGTCATCCAAATATACCTATTTCTAATTATATATCAAAAGAAAAAAACTATTGATGGTTGAAAAATAGTAACGCACAATAAATTATCTTAAAATATTTTGGGTTAAAATACTATTTTTCTCCATTTACCTTTTCATTTTGACATCTATACTTTTAAAATATTATTTTAATATAATTTTTCTTTTATCTTGAATTATACGTCTCTTTTCATATCCGTGAGATGAAAATTTTCATCACAAAATTCATAGTTATGCTAGTTTTGTTTGAATCACGATTTATTGGTTTTACTTATTTCTTTTTATCTCTTTTTCTTGTATAACAAGTTGGGGTGTGAGAGTTTGAACCTCTTAATTCAATGAAATAAATAGGTGTCAATTACCGTTGATATATACTCATGTTGACTGTTTTAATGTTGTTGTTACATCATGTTGTTTTTATTATTTTTGTTGTTTTTTCTTTTGTGAAAGTAAAAATTGATTTTGTTTTAAATTTGTTATTTATTAAACTAAAATGAACCAATGTTATAAATAAGAATAGAAGTAAGAAATAAATCAGATTTTTTTTAATTTGACGACCTATAATTTTCTAAATATTATTCCTAGAAATAATTTGGAGCTGATATATATTTGGAATAAGTTTAAAATAAAGTATTATTAAAAAAATCCCCAAAATAAACTAGCAGTCGTTTTATAAAAAGAAAAAAGGTTGTAATTTTTTTATGCGATTTTAGAAAAATCAAATATTATTGAAACCAACATCAATTTCATATATCTTCATTAATTCCTCAATCTTGGCATTTTTAATTTTTGTTCTATACCACCTATTTCGATGGGTCCGTATGTTTAAACTATGTTTTTTCTGCTATTGATCATATTTATTCGACCCTTTATAACATAGTTCAATTATTTGAATAAGGCATTGCTAGCTAGCGTTCAAGACAACACTTTTTCTATGCATCATTTCACGTGTGACATTTGATGATGGTACTATATCTTGTCCATATCTTACTTCTGTAATGTACTTGTTAGATGATGAACCATGTCATGTGTCATTTTTTAGTTTAGCGCAGTATTCGAACTAACATACCTTGAGAGACTCAAACTGATCAACTAGTATCATGTAGTGATTGAGCGACGGCTCGAATGTCAAATGGTTGGAATCCATATGATCAACATGCCCCTTGCCACTACTCCAACTCGTGCACCATACTTTTTAAAACATACATCATGGCTGATCATGACGCTAACCACTCAACCCCTATAGATACTTGAGGAAAACTCGTCATGAAGTATGCCCAAATCTGTGAATACGCTTGAGAATGAAATAGTTCGGACTTCTAATAACTTAAGCGTCAGAGTGTTCATTTCTGTTTTGCACATCCTACACCATTCAGTATGAGAGGAAGGTAAGGTAAATATGTGCTCAAACAATACTCTTATTTCCACTCGATTGTATATTTGACTCTTTCATTTTATTTATTTATGTACCATGTAATATAATTTTATCTAATTTTTTACAATATACCTTACAATTTCTCAAACTTTTTGGTTTCATTCCTCCCATCAATATATACCCAATTTTTCTGTGTACTTTTTTCTTTATCCCTTTAATTAACATACAACTCATTTTTCATTACCCTTATCTGATCTATTCCCTTGCTTCTATTCATTCATCTCTATTTTTTGCATTATGCATGATTGAATTATATAAACTTCCCTACTTGAATTAAATATATAATTAATGTTGTTGGTCGTAACATTAATTTAAAAAAAAAAAAAAACCTAGTTTGATAGTCTCATTTTTAGCCAGTTCTTTCATAATACCATCCACTTTTTAAATTCTGAACTACATTTTTCATCTCGATTTAGCGGGATACTATTCACATATATTTTCTTTATTGGGCCGTCCATAATGTGATATAAGGGCCCAACATTAAATGGCAATTTTTGGATCCAAGCCCAATGGCACAACTAATGGGCTAATTGCTCACTTGACTGACATTCCCTTATATTTAAAAGTAATTAATTACAACTTAGTTTAAGTGAATAAAATACGCTAGATGATTTGATCCTCAGCCAAAATTTAAATTTAAAAAAAAAAAAAGACTAAGATAATTTATTTATACTCGATTTGTTTCGATAAATATTACCTAATCAATATTATTCGCCAACATAGCTCCATTTTAGTTCAAATCTCCATACTTTATTTTCTCACTTTTAGCTTATAAAATATAAATTTGGTTTAATTAATTTTAGATGTGCCACGTATATACTAATCTATTCATGGTCAAACTCAATCATGTGGATATTTTTTCACTCCCACCTACCTTTCTGCTTGGTCATCTATAAACTACAAACAAATCAATCAATTAAAATAGAAAAGACCCCCTTGGTAATCTTGAATTTATTTTTCAATTCAATTTTAATCCTTTGTCTTAAGCAAAACATTGTGTAATTTTTTTAACTTTCTTTCATTGTAATTGAAAAACAACCGATTTAAATACAATTTTTTGTCTAATACTTTCAACTTTAATTTATTTTAATTACTTTACTTTCAAACGTATATTTTAGTGTTTATATTTTTAACTTTCTTTATTTTCGTATTTTATCTCATTTAGTTTGATAAAAAATTTAACGTGACATTTTGTTTCCTAAATTTATTGAAATATATTAATAAATTTGTATCAAATAATTTTATTATGTATAAAATTCTATAAATAGGAACTAAAACAGTCACTTTTTAAAAATATGTGAATTAAGATGAACAAATTTTAAAATTATAAAGATTATAGATTTGTTTAAGAATAAGGTTTTAAATAGATAAATAATTTCAATGTTGTCTTTTTCACTCTTTTTCCAATCATAAGAACTTTTCCCTTTCTATGGGGAGTGAGAATCTTGGACGAGGTCACATCACTGGAGAGAGGAATAAATTAGACAAAGTTATGTTATTTTGAATTTATTTATAAAGACATGAATTTTAAATTATACGTTCATTTACGTTTTCTCATTACTCAATCTCTTAATATAAACAATATTTTATTTTTTTTTGGTTCTGCCCCCCAAAGAAAAATAACTTTTGAAAAATGAAACTTTTGTGATTTTATAGAAATATCTGATAACTTTTTTTTGTTATTTATGTTTCTCCAAAAATAAGTAATCTTCTTTACGTTTCAAAATAATCAATATCTAAATTAAATGTAAAAAGACAACCCACTGTAAGCCCGCCTTTGAAATATATATATATATATATATATATATATTGCCTAAAATTGCAAAAACGTTTTCTAAACGAATTTCAATTTACTTTATATTATAAATTATAATGTAATAATATAAACTACAAAAAATAATAATAACAGTCGTCATCTTTTACCTCTAAAGTTAGTCAGTTATATTAAATTTCACCATAAATTTGTAATTTTTTCTTTTTTATTTTGTAAAAAAAATAGGCACAATATGAAGAAATTGAAATTAGACATACAAATTGATGCACCTTGCCAAGTTTAGGGTAAAAAAAAAGATATTTTTCCTATACCTTTTGATAAGTTAGGTTAAATTATAATTTTGATCCTTATGATTTAAACTTTTGATATAGTTCTAAGTTGGTCGTATGAGATGTGCTAGTTCAAGTTTGGTCTATGCAGTTTCAATTTTGTTTTAATTTAATCCCTCTAATTTTAACAAATTCAATTTGGTGTCCTATTTTATAAATTGTACTTGCAATTACCATCTTGACAAAAAATTTACATAGAAATGAGACTTTTTCTATTTAGCCTATATTAGTTAATAAAGTTTCCATAAAATGCCTTAACCAATTACTCTATGCTCAAATTGAAAATAAAGTTAAAAAAAAAAAGTAAACATAGTTTTATCGGATTAAATCAAAGTAAACATAGTTTTATCGGGATTTTTCTTTATAATGCTAATTTTAAAACTTATTTCAAATATATGTCACTTTTGAAACTATTTTCAAGAATAATGTTTGGAATGGTTGGAAAATAACAGGTCGTCTCTTGAAGTGGCACTATAAGATCGTCTCTTCAAGAGATGACCTACTAACGTGTCGCTTACAAAGCGCCACGTTAATTTTTTTTTTTCAAATCAAGGTTGGTCGACCATCAGAGATCGTAGTTTTGAATTAACGTTGCGTTTATAAACGCCACCTAATTTTATCTCTTTCACCTTACATTGGTCTGAAAAAGTAAAATCGCCAGCACATCATTCTCACTCTCTGTCAGATTGGTGTCAAATAAATATATAATAATTATAAAAGCAAAGTAAAGTACAGATTGAAATGTGGGGCTTATATGATTTGATTATTTGAACCATAATTTTAAGCCGCCAATTCAACCATCAATGCACAAATTCAACATCAAACTAAAAAAATATAATACTTTTACTACTATATTGTAGGATATTATACCAACAATAATATAATATTTTTTAAAAAATTTGTACATTGGAAAGAGTATCGAATTTACAACCTATTTGATTTAAGATATATATCAATTATCACTCGCTCGCTTTTGACGTAATATTTTAATATTAAATAAGAAGGAAAATGTTCGCCCAATACTTATATGCTCGTATGTGGTGTAAGATAGGGTGATAAGCGTAAGTTTAAAAAATAAATACCTATTTTTTTATTTAAAATAGGGTCAAATTGAAATTAGATATATTTTAATTTAAAATCTTATAAAATCCAACCTGTTTGAAAATGTTTTATTATTATTTTTTTACATCAAACATGACTTTAAAATCTAATTTTTTTTTTCGCCAAACCGAGCATAGTTCATAGTTCAAGTGGTTAAGGTACTTATCTTTGACCAAAAAATGTTATGAGTTCGAACTCCCATCCCTAGTACAACCTTCAGTTTTTGTTTGTGAGATTTCAACTTATCGTAGAGTTTATTACTTGAGGAGGAGATAAAAAAAGAATGCTATTATGTTAATTATTGGCCGTCAATTTAAGACCAATTGGAAGTTAAATTCAATGATCAATTAATAATTAAATTAAAATTTCAGTGTTCAAATATGTCACTTTTCTAATCGAAGTGGAATTAAATATAAATCTCATAGGAAAAAAAAACGATGAGTTTTAAAACGTAATGACAAAAAAGCAGTCTTTTGAAGTTATAATATTAAAAAAAAAAAAAATTGTGACTTTTCTAGTACCTTCAATAGTATCATGGGTGTATAATTGCCATTGTCGTCCCCTCCCATCTGAAAGCAATTTTTTCTTCATGGGTATCACGATTACACTCCCATAAATCCCGCCATTGTTAATGATTAAGACCTTCGCTGTGCTGCACACTGATTGCCGATCTTTTTATGGAAGCTTTTTTTTTTTAATACGAAAGGAAAGTCCGTGTGCCTTTCACTTGCTGCAAAATGGCATTCGCTTATTTATACAAGAGCCTCGGTTTCATGATTTCTGGCTCGGAGGAATTTCTCTATGGCGATAATTTGGAGTGATCAGCTAATTAGGTGCTCATCACTCTTTTCCATTTCTGTAAAACCCTAAATTTTGATTTTACCTCCCTTCAAGTTTTAACAGCCGCAGCTCTCTATTCCGCGATTTCTGCAACAAACTTCGCTCTGAAAACTCGTCAAACTTTTTAAGGAAATGTTCGCCTTCCTTCTTTTTATTATTCTTTAATTTATAAATTTATTTCCCTTCCCTCTTGGGCTGGTTATCGAGAAAAACATGCATCATTTTGTGGGGTGGGGTGAAATTTCAGGAAAAAAGCGACAAATGGAAGCTTGAAGATGACGGTAATGATATTAAGGAAAAAGGAGGAAGAAAAAATTGGGGTCAGATCAGAATCAGAAAGCTGACGTGCAGTGAAAAGAGAGACTCATAGGGCAGGTGTCGAAGTAGTAAACGCCACTGGGAAAAAAAAATCATATTTAGAAAAGTATTACATATGTTCTGTTTCTTTTGGATGCATCTTGCCTTTGCTCCAGCAAATAATGTTGATGCCTTTTTTTTCTTTTTCATTTTTCTTGTTTTCTTTGTTTAAGTTGCTTTTCAATTTAATAATCTTGTCTCTTGGGTATTAACTAGGTTTTTGCTGTCATGTGAATGAAAACTGAGCATTTCATGGCTGTCTCTGCTGCTGATGGTCCCTGAATTTCCCGTCAGCCTCACTGTTTCTTCCCAAGAAAAGGTTAATCTCTGCTCTGTTTTGGCTCTTATGCTGGATTTGAACACTTGGGTTTGCATTTTTTTCCTTTCTTCTCCTCTTATTACTCATCTTTTTTTTTTCTTATCAGACTGTTTTTAGAGCTCGATTCTTGTTCGATCGTTTGATTCGTGATCTGGGTTTATAATTTTTAGGTTCTTATATAGTTGGCTTTGAGGTTTCCTTGTCGATTTTGAAGAAACAAAATGAGTGGTGCTGTTCTCGTGGCTGTTGCTGCTGCTGTTGGTAACTTGTTGCAAGGATGGGATAATGCTACAATTGCAGGTAGATTCACTCTTTCTCTGTTCTTTTTTACCCATTGCGAGATAAAAATCGTTGAATTTCTGTCTTTATTAGCAAAACTTTCATGGTGTTCTACCATTTACTTCATGAGCTCTTCCAAAATATATCAAAATATGACTCCATTGTTGCTGCAGGGGCTGTCTTGTACATTAAAAAGGAATTCAATATGGAAAGTGACCCCACTGTTGAAGGGCTGATTGTGGCCATGTCCCTTATTGGAGCCACTGTGATCACCACATGCTCTGGGGCAGTATCGGATTGGCTCGGCCGCCGGTTGCTGCTAATAATATCATCTGTTCTTTACTTCATCAGTGGCATTATAATGCTGTGGTCTCCCAATGTATATATCCTTCTCTTAGGCAGGCTTTTGGATGGTTTTGGAATAGGTTTGGCAGTTACATTGGTTCCAGTTTACATATCTGAGACCGCCCCCCCTGAAATTAGAGGATCATTAAACACTCTTCCTCAGTTTACTGGTTCAGCAGGAATGTTCTTCTCATACTGTATGGTTTTTGGGATGTCTTTAATGGAATCCCCAAGCTGGAGATTGATGCTTGGGGTTCTCTTTATTCCTTCTCTTATATATTTAGCATTGACAATATTTTTCTTGCCCGAGTCACCTCGGTGGCTCGTCAGTAAAGGCCGGATGCTCGAGGCGAAGCGGGTTCTGCAGAGGCTCCGAGGCAGAGAGGATGTGTCTGGTTAGTTCTCAGTGGATGCTAATTTACTATTCTACTGTTTGTATTAATGTTCCATACTTGATATTGATTGGTTTAGGTTTACTAGACTTCAGTGATTTGAAACTACAAGTTTTTAGAACATCTTTGGGTAGTAGTTCATTGAAGAGAACCACAGGCTGACATTCGTTTAAATTTGTCATAGTTGTGAGTCGTGACTATATATTTTGATACTGTCATTTCACAGGCATGGTATCGTAAAAACCGTCATGCTACCGAGTGCAATAAGTATTAGAAGTATATTTCTATCTAAATAGTGTACAATACATGTACTTCAGATGTGGAATCCTACCGTTAAGTTACTTGTTGATTGTAGCTCTAGGTTATTGTGTTATCTATAGGTTTGTGAAGACTCAAGAATCATGTTGAGTGGGTAATTCACCTTGTATGAAGGAACTATTTAACTGAAAGTGAAACTTAAAACTTAAACTTAAACTTAAACTTAAAACTAAGGCTTCTTCTTTTTGCTGTTTCACTTTGATGGTATGAATAAGATGAAAAAAACGTAGAAAGCATTAATATATAGTCCTTAAAAAGTTATTTTCATCCTTCGTTGTAGCTGCTTTCTTTTCTAGTGGATGGTTCTTCCCAGGGTTTTGGGAAAGAAACTGTGGAATTCAGTTACTGACTTGCACTTTCTGTTGGTTTTTACTATTTTGTTGAACTAGCTTCATCGAATGTTACCGATCGAAATCTTTTGATGAACAGGTGAGCTGGCTTTACTTGTTGAGGGTCTTGGAGTTGGGGGTGAAACCTCTCTTGAGGAATACATAATTGGTCCAGCAGATGAACTTGCCGACCAAGATCTCTTGACCGAAAAAAACGAAATCAAATTATATGGACCTGAACAAGGACTCTCTTGGGTTGCTAGGCCAGTTACAGGACAGAGTTCTCTTGGCCTAGCATCTAGGCGTGGAAGCATTATAAATCAGAGCGGATTTGTTGATCCTCTTGTTACTCTCTTCGGCAGTGTTCATGAGAAGCTTCCCGATACAGGAAGCATGCGCAGTACGCTCTTTCCACACTTTGGCAGCATGTTCAGTGTTGGAGGCCATCCACCGAGAAATGAAGAGTGGGATGAAGAGAGCCTTGCTAGAGAGGGTGAGGACTATCAATCAGATGCTGGTGGTGGTGATTCTGATGATAACTTACAGAGTCCGCTGATCTCACGACAGACGACGAGCATGGAAAAAGACATGATTGCACCTGCTCATGGCAGTCTTTCAAGCATGAGACAGGGAAGTCTTGCTGGAGAACCTGTTGGAAGTATGGGGATTGGTGGTGGTTGGCAACTTGCCTGGAAATGGTCCGAGAGAGAAGGCCCAGATGGAAGGAAGGAAGGAGGTTTCAAAAGAGTTTATTTGCACCAAGAGGGCATTTCTGGACCTCAGCGTGGATCCATAGTCTCTTTTCCCGGTGGCGATGCCCCGACTGATGGCGGTCTCGTTCAGGCTGCTGCTTTGGTGAGTCAACCGGCGCTTTACCCCAAGGAGCTTATGCATCAGGAGCATCCAGTAGGACCAGCTATGGTCCATCCGACCGAAACCGTTACAAAAGGTCCGAGTTGGAGGGACCTTTGCGAACCTGGAGTCAAACACGCGCTGCTCGTTGGAGTAGGAATTCAAATACTTCAGCAGGTAAAACTGTCTTGCTCTTCTGACTTAAACTTTATCTGCTTCATTTTTCAGTAGGGCCTTCTTCAAACTAGTAGTTTTATTTGCAGTTCTCTGGCATAAATGGAGTTCTGTATTACACTCCACAAATTCTTGAGAAAGCAGGCGTTGGAGTTCTTCTCTCAAACTTGGGGATTGGTTCTTCCTCTGCATCTTTTCTGATCAGCACGCTAACGACATTGTTGATGCTCCCTTCAATCGCGGTGGCCATGAGACTAATGGACCTCTCGGGCCGTAGGTAATAACGTCGAATATACCATGTTGACGTAGACACTCATTTTCAACTTTCTACATCTCACTCCATATATTTCCCCTTATCATGCAGGACTTTACTACTATGCACCCTCCCTGCCTTGATAGCATCTCTCATCATCCTAGTCATCGGCAACGTAGTCCACATGGGCAGCGTAGTGAACGCGTCGATCTCAACGGTTAGCGTAGTTGTTTACTTCTGTTTCTTCGTGATGGGGTTCGGGCCAATCCCGAACATACTATGTGCAGAAATCTTCCCGACTCGAGTTCGTGGCCTCTGCATTGCTATCTGTGCACTGACGTTTTGGATCGGCGATATCATCGTCACATACACGCTGCCCGTGTTGCTCAACTCGGTCGGGCTTGCAGGTGTTTTCGGGATGTATGCAGTTGTTTGCATCATTTCATGGGTGTTTGTGTTTCTGAAAGTTCCTGAAACCAAGGGCATGCCACTTGAAGTCATCACTGAATTCTTCTCTGTTGGTGCCAAACAGGCTGCAGCTTCCAAAAACAGTTGAAATTCATCATACACACACAAACACACATAGATTCAAAATTTTGACTGTTTGATATTTTTCGTTGGTTTTCTATTTTGATCTTTGAATGGTCAAACTCGGTTACTGTAAAGAGTATTAGTTTTTTTCTCTCCTCCCTTTTATTTTTAATCCTTTGGTAGGAATTTGAAAAATTTTATTGTAGTAATGTTGGGTGTGATTTTTTTGGGAGAAATAGTATTTTTTTGTTGTTTTTAATTAATTATTATTTATAATCAGTTTTTAAATTTCAAAAAAATTAGAATTTCCTGTTATGTAAAATATTAAAATATAGTTTATAAAGTAGAGTAAGACGAGACTAAAAGTTTATGATGAAAAATGATCAAATCAACATGAAAAGAAAACAATTCTTAAATAAAAACTACAAGAAGAGAAGAAAAAAAACACAATTCAAATTCTAAAGGATTAGATCGAAGGAAAAAAGAGAGAATAAATGAAACGTCGTCGTCAGTGATTGACAACGGCCTTTCCCACGCTAAAATATTTTCCGCTCGTTTCAGCCACGTCAGCTCACTTCGGATAAAATTTAATATATATATACTTTTCAATTTTTTTTATAAATAAAAAGTTTGCTTTTTATACGGCGTCGTGCCGTCTCTTGCTTTCAGGACAGCCACCCAACGATTTCTCTAGAATGGAAACAATCCGACGGCTACAAATTTTAGATGCGTTCTTTGAAGTTTGAACCAAGGGCCAGACTTGTGCCTACTGGGCCCACCGAAACCGACACCTGTCAAATTGTTTCTTTTTTCTCTCCCTCCTTAAATTGTGATGTAGATTTTTTGCATTTTTTTAAATAAATTGTTTGATTGGAAATAGAGATATTTTTCTATGAAATCCCTGATAATTTGATAAAATGGTAAATTTTAATTTAAAAAAGTTATCATCATACTATCATTTCTTTTATGTGGTTGGTTCATGGGTTTGGATTTGTACAATTGATCTCGTTTAAACTTATTTTATTTAAGTTCTCTGTCTTTGACAAAAAAATAATAATAATAATAATAATAATAATAATAAATAAATAAATAAAAAGAGTATCTGTGTGCATTTTAAAACATGTTATTTCTAAAAAGCATAAAACCATAAATTTAAAAAAATCTCAATGATATTTACATTATTCTTAAGCTCTTGAACTTTAAAAACATTTTAATCCTGCTTTTGGTAGTACTATCAAGTTTAACAGTTATTATCGTTAATTAAATGTTAATGTGACTTTGACATGCAAATTAAGTTTAATAATGATGATTTAGCATGATTAGACTGTAGACACGAGAAAATATTCTAATTATATAGAATAAAAGTGGGTGAGAAAAAAAAAACCAGTTTAAGGCGAAATCCCTCAAATTGGCCCATCAAATTTTGTTGTCTACTAGTATTTATTTTGTCGTACTAATTGACATAGATTTATTATAATCAAAATTAAAAGTATAAGAGACATTAACTTAATCTTTTAAAATTAATATGAGCTTCGTTGAGCGATAATTGACACCTACATGTGATAAAGAAGTTATGAGGTTGAATCCCCATCCAGTTGTTGCAATAAAAAATGAAAAAAGAAAATAAAAAGAAAAGTTAATCTTTTAAGGATGACCGGTTAAATTGACAATCATTTATTATAATGAAAAAAACAACCATTTAAAATTTTGGACAAACTTTATAATTTAATAAAAAAAGGTTGATTTATACTAAATAGCAGGTTCAATTATCATTTTGATCATATACTTACAACATCTATTAATAATGTTAGTCATTATACTTTCAAAATATCCATTTTAGTTCTAATACTGCAAATTTCTTTAAATATTTTCACAATTTCAAATTAAAGAGCTTTTGTTTGTGTATAAATTTTATTAGGATTTTACAATAAAAGATCAAAATGTTAAAGTTGAAGATAAATAGATTAAAATAAATATTAGAGAAGGTAAATTAATTAAAATAGACACATACTACATGTGATTGTGGATAACAAGACATGTTTTAAACCTAAATAAAATGAAAGGCAATTACATAATGACACAATAAAAATAAAAATATGTATTTTTAAATTAGAAACAAGCTTTAAAATTTCTCAAATAAAATAGCATGATTTGAATTCCAACCTAAAACGCTATCAAGTGAGAAGAAAAAACTCAAAATTTTGACATTTTCGAAAAAAAATAAAGTATTAGCCCTTTCTAAAATACATATCAAATATAATTTGAAAATGATATGGTACCATAATTTACGTCTATTATTACCTATGAGCACCAATAACTACCTCTATATTATTATGTCGATGTTGATGGAAATCTCGAAGGCTCACGATTATGAAATGTGTAAAGAAATATCGATAAAATATTACGTCCTTGAATAATTTTGAAAAAATGATAAAATTAAATAATTCAACACAAGTATTTGAATTAACAGATAAGAATTTCACATGTTTTGATAAGTACATTAAAAATTACTAATATTAAATAATGTCCATACTACCAATATCATATTTGGAGGACGGAATGAAGAAAGACCATATTTCCTTAAGCAAGCTTTTTTTTTTTTTTTTTCCTTTTTTGGCATTTTCCGTACTTCACAGGGCTTTGCGTTTTGGAGCTTCTTATCAATTTTCCTTTTTTGAAAAATGTTGGAGCTTCTTATCATTATCATATATCATGAAAATATATAAATATATGCCACTTTTTATTATACTCTCATATTCACACCAAAATATCACAATGCTTGAGATACTCCGATGTGTTTTGGCAAATTACAAAATAAAATTGATTTTAGAAAAGTTTAAAATCATTTTAAATTGATTTTTAACTCTCACTTGAATGACGATTTTAGAAAATCAATTCTGCTCAAAGCTGTGTTTGAGAATGAGGATAAAATCAGTGATTTTTAGAAAAAAAAAAGATTTTAGTATAATTGATTTTCTAAAACAATTTTTTTAATTTTTCAAATATGATTAATGAGAAGAGAAGTGATTTTTGACCCTGAAAAAAAAGTGATTTTGCTAATGCCAAAATCACTCCCTAACACACCAGTTTCTTTTTTCCAAAATCACTAATTCTAACTTTATTCCCAAATAAACCCTTAAATTAGTTTACGGAGTCAATTTTCTTGTTGTTAATTTAAATCAATACTTTCTTTGAAACCAAGTTAAAATTTTACCAGAAACAAAAATTAAATTCTAGCTATGATTTTTATTTTTTTTTTGAATAAGCTACGAATCCGTTAGTAGAAAAAAAATATATTCAAAACGAAATCTAATACAACCACCACAAAAGCAACTCCCACGAAAATCGTCCAGTCTGGTAACAAGAATGATCCAATTTTACCTCAAATAAAAAAGAAAAAAATATATTAACATATCCGTATCAAGAAATAAGTGAATGTCACTTACCAATAATTGCAATTATTATTTTAGGCAGCAATAATGGCATGTGGTTTATTATAATAATTTTTATATATAAAAACTATGAATTAAATAAGAGAATGTATAAATCAAAATTTTAAAAATATAATTGAAGTTTAAACCATCTATCGATTAAATAAACATAATTGATAATTGATATCATATAATTAAAACCTGCAGATAAAAGACAAAGCGGGAACTAAAAAATAAAAAAGAAAACTTTTTTGAAAAAGAGAAAATTGACGATCATATTCATATACATTAATCATTAATCAGAGAAAAAGAGAGGGGGGAAAAAAAAGAAAAAGAAATCTATAAGAGCCAATTTTCAGCACAAGTTTCTTAGCGCTTTCCCATCAAATCCTTCGTCCCGATTCAATTCAATTCCAGTTCTACCCATTCCTTCTCGTGCCGAAGATAGAATTTCCAATACCCAGAAGGAGAATCCATCTCTTTCAATCGCTATTTCAATTTCCCAATTCAAATTGATCTCAAACTCTTCCTCTTCCTCTTCCAATTCAATCTCTTCTGTCCATAGAATCATCCCTGGTTGTTTCTGATCAATCTCCTCGAGTCGACGACGGTCTTCATCGCTGCTAATGGGGTTCGATCGAGAAGCCGGTTGTTCGTCCAATTGCCTCCGATCTCCGGTGTCGAGGGAGGATACGCCCCTTCTCGGCAGCGCCAAGCCTCTGTCTTCGCAACCCAAGACTTTTGCAAACGTTTTTATCGCGATCGTTGGGGCCGGCGTTCTGGGGCTTCCATACGCCTTCAAGCGCACCGGGTGGCTCATGAGCCTTCTCATGCTCTTTTCCGTCGCCTTCTTAACCTATTACTGTATGATGCTCCTCGTCTTCACTCGCCGGAAGATCGAGTCGGTAATCGGATTTTCTAAGATCAATTCGTTTGGGGATTTGGGTTACACTATTTGCGGTTCGCCTGGGAGGATTATTGTTGATATTCTGATTATTTTGTCGCAAACTGGGTTTTGTATTGGCTATTTGATTTTCATTGGCAATACCATGGCCGATGTTTTTAATTCTCCGACCTTCACCGATTTGAGCCCTAAGATTTTGGGATTGGCTCCGAAGGTTGTGTACGTCTGGGGGTGTTTCCCTTTCCAATTGGGGTTAAACTCGATTCAGACGCTGACGCATTTAGCTCCTTTGAGCATTTTTGCTGATGTTGTTGATCTTGCATCTATGTTAGTGGTGATGGTGAAAGATGTGGGGATTATTTTCAAGCAGAGCCCATCTGTGGAGGCTTTTGGGGGCTTTTCTGTATTCTTTTATGGAATGGGAGTGGCTGTCTACGCCTTTGAAGGAATTGGAATGGTGTTGCCTCTTGAATCAGAGACCGAGGACAAAGAAAAATTTGGGAGAGTTTTGGGTTTGTCCATGGGTTTCATTTCTGTGTTATATGGGGCATTTGGAGTCCTTGGCTACTTTGCTTTTGGCCAAGAAACCAAAGACATGATCACGGGCAACTTAGGCCCTGGATTGGTTAGCACCATTGTTAAACTGGGTCTGTGTATAAACCTGTTCTTTACTCTGCCATTGATGATGAACCCAGTTTATGAGATTGTAGAGAGGCGATTCTGGGGAGGAAGATACTGCCTCTGGTTGAGATGGCTGCTGGTTTTCTTGGTGAGTTTGGTGGCACTTTTGGTCCCAAACTTCGCTGATTTCTTGTCCTTGGTTGGAAGTGCTGTGTGCTGTGCTTTGGCATTTGTGTTGCCTGCCCTGTTCCATTTCCTGGTTTTCAAAGAGGAATTGGATCTCAAAGGATGGTGTTTGGATATTGGCATTCTGGTGTTGGGGCTTGTCCTTGGAGTTTCTGGGACCTGGTCTGCTCTGCTGGAGATTTTCTCTGTTAAGGTATGAATATTCAAAACCGTTGCGAATGTGGATGTCCAATGTGCATATTCTCTGAAGTTTATATGAAAATTAGAATGGTATTGTCCTGATAATGTGTGATTCAATAGAGTAGTAGATAGATAAAATAAGAGTTGAGGGGTTGTGTACTGTCTTTTCTGTGGACTCTAATTTGATTTTGTGAAGTTAAGAGTGGAATTCAAAAGATCATTTGGTGTTATATTGGAAGGATTCTTACTTTTTGGAGAATAATTGCATTGCATTACATATTGTGGTGGATAAGTTGTTTGGATTTGATATCATAATGAATGGCAATTGCTATCTTATCTTACTGCACTTTGAAATGGTTTGAAATTTGTGTTTGCTTTTGGAAAGTTGATAATTTTCCATCTGAAAACTAAGTTTGAAGGCTCTTGTAATGGTGTTAAGCTTTCCTCTATTTCCATTATTCTAAAGAAAAAGATAGTTGTGAGGAAAACTCAAGTGACCATCCAAAGATACATTATGTAAATGAGTAGTTTGAGATTTTGGTTAAATGCCATATGAAAATTTTACTACGGGCGAAAGCACCTTAGAAAAAGGTTCCCAAACAAGCTCTCAAGAGGTAGTCCGGTTGGCAATAACTTTTATCTCTTGGTCATAATAGCTTAGAGTGTCCTCGATGTAGGACAAAGCTCTGACTCACAATTATTAAAAAAAAAAAATTCCAACATACAAACATACTCTTTCAGGTCTAAGTTGCTCCCCTTTTCTTTTTTAGATTTTTCAATGTGTATGTCTATGGTAGCCGGTGGTTTCAATGACATTTTCAAAATCTAAGCTTAATTTTGAAAATTAAAAATAAATTAACTTTTTTCAAAAAACTTTTTTATATCCCTCTCAAATACAATAATTTTGATTGAGACGTAATTTTGTTCACATTTTTAAATATCGTTTTAAATTTCAAACTCACTCTAAAGTGGTAGATTTTATTTTAGAACTTTCAAGATCTTAATTATTAGACATTTATACTAAATCTGTAAACCTTGATTTAAAATTATCATTTTATCTTTCGCTGTCATCCATTAGCCTCTCTCTTCCTCTAACTTTTTCCTTCCTTTTTAATGAAAATCTCCACATGGAAATTAAAGATAGTTGGACTTTATTTTTCCTTCCGACTATAGATTAAAAGTGAGATTTGATAATAAATTTCCAACTTTACTTTTATTATCATTCTTAATTACTTAAACCTATAATTTTTTCCTTTTCACGAGGACCACGTCTAAACAAGCTGTTACTTCAGTAGTTTAGTTTGTTCTGTAAAACCATTTTTAAGAAAATTAAAAAGAAAAAGAAACAAAATTTAAAGTTTTATTTGTGTTATAATATTTTTTTAAAAAATCATTTTTTTGAAGTATTGGAATATTAATTTGAAGGAAAAAAAAAAAAAGAGTGGTCCAAGTCCAATCCAATACGACACCGTACGTGCAGGAGTGAGTACAAACTACAAACAGCCCTTCGAGCCCAGACCGGCCCACGAAACAGAATTTACGAAAATGGGTAAATTAAATCCCTAAACTTTAAAAAGTGACTTAATAAATTTTCAAGTTTGTGTATAATAAGTCCCGTAGAATTTATCAAACGAAAAAAAATCCAGATACTTATGAGGCACAATATTAGGGGTTTGGAAATTTGTTAGACACTAAATAATTTATTTATTAGTCACTCTATTGGACAAAAATTAGGTTTAAATATTATTTTTTAGTTGTACTTTCAATTTTATTCATTTAGCTTAGGTTCTTCTTAAACATATATATATATTTTAGTCCATCTACTTTTAGAAATATATTATATTTGTTTCTATTTACTTAATGTCAACACAAATTTTATTCATAATTAAAACTCCTAAGAAACAGGTTTATGACTACATTTATAAATAAATAAAAACAAGGCAAGTGAAATGTCACTCGCTTTTTAAAAATACAGTGTCAAAATGAAGGTTTAAAAAATATAGAAATTAAAATAAACAAAAATTAAAAATATATGAACCAAATAAAAGTCTTAAAATACCTAAACTAAAATGAACAAAAACTCATGGTACAATGATCAACATAGTATGTAGACCCCAAACTTATAATTTAAACAATAATAATTACACATCAATCATAAAAAGAAGTTCGGAGATAAAGAAGGAACATGACTTAAATGACGAGTATGCGAACATAAAACACAGTTTTTTTTTTCGGTACAACAACATGTGAGAGTGAGATTTTAACACACGAACATTTGCCCGCAATTTATGAGCTAGGCTCGAATTGGAAACATACACATTGCTTAACATTAATAATAAACGCTATATTTTTTCTAAAATTAAGGGTCGAAATTTATACCAACATGAGCTTCAACGATAATAATTGATACGTTATTCGTAATTAAAAGACCGTGAGTTTGAATCAACCAGTAAAATTGGATGTAGTATAAATAAATAAATAAGAAAGTCCAGATTTATATCGTACATTTATTGTAGTGAAAAAGGGGTTAATTCCCAATAATAACCCAAGCTTTTAAATGTTGCCATCTCTGGCGAAGCTATTTAAATTCCCCAATCCGTTTAGAAAGGGGATATTAAAGACAAAAGTGTTTAAACAGTGAAATAAAGATAATGGAAGTCATATTTCGTGAAGGCCATTTATGTCATCTGAAATGTGGGCCCCACCCCATCCCCTTCCCCTTCCCTTTGTTAAAAATCATTCAATTTTACTCACCACTTACTTTTTGCATTTTTCTAAATTTTAAATTAAAAAAATACATTGCCGATAGATCTTTAGGATTCCCAATCAATAGATGATAGATTCGATTCCTCCTCCTCGTCTCTACATGTTAGCACTAAAAAAAAAATATAACCATGATGCTGGTTCATTGGTTAAAAAGAACTATAGTTAATTAAGATGAAATAAATTCAAATATCTTGATGGTCACCTACTTTAGGACAGTACAACTATATTCAAAATGAGATTCAAATCCATAACATTTTCTATTGAAAATATATGCTTTATAGGTTTAAATTGGAAACAAATAATATATATTTTTTATTGAGAATGAAAAAAAAAAATCTTTATTTTTTCTAATGTAAAATTGTTTCGAAAACAGTCTTTGAACAGCCCTAATATTTCGGTTTTATTAAATTTGATTTTAATAAAAATTTAGAAAATAGAAACCAAATCCATACCCGAAAAAAAATGAAACATATACATTATTTGCATTTTGGCACTTTTTTTTTTTCATTTTGAATGTATGCATTTTGGTCCTCTTAATTATAAACTGCTTTTGCAGCTATTATTTCGTATGATTATGTAGTACTCCTTCGAGCTTTTTTGGTTTTGTTTAAATATTATATTCATCTACGTAGTTTCAACTTTATTTTATTTTAGTTTTTTACTTTCAAAACGTCCATTTTAGTATCTATTTTAACAATTTTTCTTCATTTTAGTTTTTTTTTTACTTTCAAAACGTCAATTTTAGTCTCTGTACTTAAAAAAATATTCATTTTAATTTTTTTATTTTCATTTTTATCTTGTATAATTTTTGCATGACACTTCACTCGCTAAATTTATTAAAATATAGTCATATATTTGTATTTAAGAGTTTGTATTGTGTATAATTTTTTTCAAAAGAGCGATCAAATTAGTCACTTTTAAAAGTACGGACATAAACAAATATTTTAAAAATACAATAACTAAAATGAATAAAAATTGAAAGTTGTACCGTCAAAATTAACATTTCAAAAGTACTACTAAAATAAAAAATACACTAACCAGTATAGTATTTAAAGTTTTGAAAATTTGAATGTAGACCCTAGAATTTACACACTCCCTATTTTGGTCCTTTTTTTTAACTTTTAACACCACAAATTTAGTCCACCAACTTGTATTAAATTCTACATTTAGTTCCTAACAAAACAATGTTTTGTCTACATTATTAAAAATGCAATGTGAACTCATTCATTACCAATATACTATATATTATCACCTTCATATTATGAATTAAACACAAAGTTTAATGAAAATTCGAGAATCAAAATTCATATTTTAAAGAGTAAAGAACTAAAATTAAAAACAAAATAAAAATAAAGAAATTTAAAGACTAATATAACATCGACTTCTAAAATTTTAGAACCCAAATTTAAGATGATTATTCTTAAAAGATATCAAATTGTACCACCGCCCATAAAATTTAGTGGGGGTTACAATTGCACCAATTAACTTTTATTTACATGGCAAAAAAAAAAATTATGTACAAAAATCAAACCCTTAACGTCACATAATTTTGTAAAATGTAAATCTTACTGTCGATTTTATATGAATTAACCTTGATAAATTGTAAAAGGAAAAGATAAACCTTACTATCGATTTTATATGAATTAGCCTTCGATAAAGTGTTCGTCAAATTGTTTCTCCTCATCCAAATGTTTCATTCTATTCGTTAAGTTACAAATTTAGTCCTCAAACTTTTAAATTATGTAAAAAAAAGATCTCACAACTATACATTGAGTCATTAAACTGGAAAAAAAAAAAGTCTACAAAATTTTAATTTTGTATTTAATAGATCTCTGACCCATCTAACATTTTTTAAAATTTTTGAACCTATACATCATAAGATTGAAAGGTCAAGATATTCTTATACATAAAATCAAATAAAAATTGTCAAAATAGGCAGAAAAGTTATTAGCCACAGTCTAAATACATATTAAAATTTGAGCACCAATCAGACAAAATCCTCAGAATGCAAGTCTAAAAAGGTAATTTAAGCAAAAAATGAAAAGTACCAAAATGAAACATTTGGTTGAGGAGAATAAGGCGAGGGGAATTGACGAAAATACCCCTGGCTGTACTAAAGATCAATTCCAAATGCAAGAAAGAGAGAGAGAAGTAAAAAGTGCCAAGAAAACACAGGCATTGCTAGCTGTCACCAGCACATTTCCCTCCATTTCTCTCCACACCCACTCTCTTCTCTTTTTTATAAAATCTTTCCTCTTAACCTCTTCTTCTTCACTCTCCTCTCAAACCCTAACAATGGCGCCTCCACTTTCACTCTTCTTCTTCTTCTTCTTCCTCTGTAGCTCTGCTGCTGCTTCAATGGCCGCCCCCGCCTTCCAAACCTTCAACACCCACTCCTCCCCTCACTTCTTCAACCCGAAGCTCCCTCCCAACTCCCTCTCCTCCTCCAAGAAATTCGAGGGCTCCTCCGATTT
>NW_019104503.1:1273957-1301532 GCF_001995035.1 Momordica charantia
TTTTCTGTTAGTACTGTGTACCGTATGTTGAAGAATGACGGCGGCGATGATGAGCTCAGCTCGAGCAACCGCCGGGATGATGGGTGGCTCCGCGGCGCCGAGGAGGAGGGGAGGGGGGGGGTCCAGGGTCCTAAGAATTTATAGTTTCTAAGGTATATATAATATATAAAATTAAATTTTGAATGTCCTAAATTTATATTAATATTAAGATAGAAAATTTTTTGGATTTATTCTTTTTGTGTTCCCCATTGAAAAAAATGTTTTCGAATTCATTTAATTTCTTCACCGTTTAGAAATTGTTATTAATTATTTGGGTACATTAATATTCGATTTATGTGATTTTTTTATTTTTTATTTTTCTAATTTGGCTCCTACATTTCTTTTGTTAACAATGTTGATAACCTTTTTATTTGATTTTGATTTAAATTCGTAAAAAATTTTATTTTGATTATAAAAGTAAATATTTGTTTGAAAATATCTTTGTTCTTTATAATATTTACTCAATTTATTAATAGAAAAATAAAAAAGCAGCAAGGTCAAAGAAGAAGATTGAAGCTGTATTATTAAATTGAACCTATTTTGTCGTTACTAACTTTTAGTTGTATTCAGTAATTTATATGGTTAAAATTTAAAATAAGAATAAAAAAAATGTTGAGTGAATTTAGTCCCTTAATCAAGAATTGAAGTACTTATCTTGATTTTAAAAAAATGATTATTTTAGGTTTATTATTAAAATGAAAAGTTGAGGAGTCCAATGGGAAGTTAGTAGCAATCTTAGATCAGTGAGACTATTTACAAATTAGAAAATATAATGAAATCCATATCACCATATGATTGGAAGCACACATAATCTCTTAATTTCAACATCAAACACCGGATAATCACCATTTGAATAATATTGAAACAAATGATTATTCATTCCATTATAATTTCCGAATTTGCAAACCTATTGATATTATATCATAATCATAATGCATCCTTGAACTATATTTTTGTACGACATTTAAATGAATAAAAATTAAATTACATTTTTGGTCTTTAATTCATTTAGTTCATATCTATTATAAACAATACCAAATCCTTGTCTTTTGTTGCAATTTAATATTTATGCTTAACGTTTTTATCAATTAAAAAATGTACCAAAAATCCCTACAATTAGCAAGAATTAAAAAAAAAAATCCAACTCAACAGATTAATTAACAACAGCACTTTAAAAGAAGGGAAATAAACATTATTAGTTTGACTATATAATAGGGTTAGTTCAAGAAATGTCTATACTACAACTACAGGAGATGAATACTACAGTTATTCATGTGAGCATGTGTATCAATAAATTTAACATAGAAGTAGGAAATTTAAAACATTAAAGTTATAAATAAGCATAAAAAGAAAGAAGAAAAAGGGGAAAAGAAATTTAATGATGGGAAAAGTAATAATAGAGGAGGGGGGGAAAAAGGAGTAGGTGGGTGGGGAGTGGGGGATGCATTTTCCAGAGGAAAGCAAGGAGTGGGACCGACCCCTCCTCCATGCTCTTCAATACAACAGCTCACGCTGGGTCCCACCTTCAACCCCCACTATTTCTCTTTTGTTTCATTATCCCCCTTCTTCCACTCCCACACCACTAACCTCAATCCCATCCCCCCTTTTTGTTGCCATTTTCATCGACACCACCCTCCCCTCTACGATTAATTTCTCGAGACAACTATCTACAACAAGTAAAAGTGAGAGATTCAATCCAAGGGGACGATTCTTAAAATTTTAAAAGTTTGTAAGGTATGAGCATTAGTAATTTCGTATCTTTGTTGGAGGGGTGGGTCACTTAACTTTATTAGCCAACCCGACACAAATACGTACATTTGTAACGGTTAGGGAATAAAAAGATATTTGAATGAGTCAACCAAATTATCAAGGAGAAAAAAGGAAAAAGAAAAATGAATATGAAGATAGATAGATAGATGGATACCATATGGGCCAGAGAGGCACCGGCGGCCCACTAATTGGGCCCAATAACTAAAAGTGTCTCAATCTGTGAGTTGGAAGAGACACATTCCCATCAAAGAGCTGTTTGTTGCCGCCTTGCAATAATACAATTAACACACAAACGGACAAACTGCCACCTACAAATTCTTTGTCTACATTTCACATTTCAGATTTAATGATTCGTAAAAGTTAAAAGAGGTTAACTTGCTATTTAAGTGTTTAATTTTAATTTCAATTTAACGTGTCATTTTCTTTTCAAAAAAGGAAAACATATGTGATGCAAGAATATGTTCGACGTGCTATCACTATGAGTTGGCCCAATATATAGTACATGAACTAAAAAACTAAAGAATTTTTTAGAAATAGGTTAAAAATTTATAATGGCAATTTAAAAAAAAATATATACAGTGTCATGTTAAAAGACATTTTAGAAAAATCCTATGAAAAAACTCTTAAGGAGCAGTCCAGTCGATAAGGTCTCTCAACTAAAGAATCTCAAATTTAAACCTTTCATTAAGTTTAATATAAAAAAAATCTTGGGAAAATATATATATATATATATATATATATATATATATATCCTCTGAAAAAAACTAACAAAGGACTAAAATGGTATTTTACTTATCAAATAAGTTTGGGAGGAAATAATTTAATTTTACTGTTAGACAAAAGACGGTATCGTCTTCGACGTGACAAAACAAACCGACATAGGGAGGATCTCATCTTGTTCACTAAGCAGTAGCAAAATTCAGTAAAGCCATGGCGGGGGAGGAAGCCACGTGCACAGGCACGTGTAAGCCGGAAGAAGAACAGGAGTGTCATTTGGGGACAAAGGCCTTGAAGATATAAATGGAAAACAGTGATCGAAAGGAGCGGAGGATCAATCGAGAACGATGAAGAAGTGAAGGAAGAGATAATGGCAGAAGCAGGCAGAAGAGGAGGAGGAGGAGGAATCAGAGCCTGCAACCAGAGCTGTGGTTGCGCCGTCCCCTGCCCCGGCGGCAACGCCTGCAGGTGCGCGACGGCGAAGGTGGAGACGGCAGGCGGGGATGCGGCGCACCGGTGGTGCCCGTGCGGGGAGCACTGCGGATGCAACCCTTGCACGTGCCCCAGTGCGGTGGCCGGAGTCGGCAAGGATTTCTGCAAGTGCGGCGAAAATTGCCGATGTGAAACTTGTGGTGCTGGATCGGGATGAAAGTGGAACCTAAACATAAACAACTTCTGAAACGTCGTCGTTTTAGCTTGGTTTCTGAACTGTGGCTTAAACGAAACTATTGTGCGATTACAATAAAACACTATTGTATTGTAGTACTCTACGTACAATATGCTTTTTCTATCTTTTTTGTTTCTTTTTTTTTTTTCGGAGGAATATCTTTTTTGTTTCTGTTCAGTCACTAAATTAATAATAAAAATCTTAAATTATTTGGTCAAATTATCCTCCTAGTCATATCATGATTTGTCTTGGTTTTAGTTTTGTTCTACAGTTGAAAAAAAACAATCAATCTTCTTTAAATTAATTGAAATCTTGGGAGATTAAACATAAAATACGCGGAGCTGAGTGTTATTTTAAAGATGTACTCGTTTTCTTTTTTCCTTTCGATTCTTTGTTCAAAGAAAAAAATAAACTTAAGATTATGGCACTGTGAACTCACCTTGATAAGGATTTAGAAGTTGTTCTCAATCTGAAAAGTAAAACTGTTGTCAATCCACTCATCGTTCTGCAGATTCCTCTGAGAGAAGGTAGCTTCCCCACTGTTCTTCACAGACAAAGCAGAAATGCTTCCAGTTCCATAGCGTCCCTATACAAAGGATCAAACCCATTTCAGCTGCTGCATAGATATCTCAGAAAAAGCAAACAAAATGACATCTTTTTTACCAGTTCGGTGTCTGTATCAACAAATATGGAACTATATTGGTACTCCCTCCGGGGAGAATATATGCCCGGTAGCAAGCTCTCGTCATCTTTGATTGTGTTCGTCATTAGTTTCTCAACCATCTCTTCTGTTGGAAGTTCTCTGTCGCCATTTTTGTCCACAAGATCTCTGAAACTCTGATCCAGCCGCTGCGCCTACGAATTTGGGCAATTGGGAAATTGGGCAAAACTCTCTACTGAAACCCCAAACAGAAGCTATGAGGGATTTGGGATGTTTCTTTCTTACCTTGGGCCATGGAGAGTCGAGTTGTGCGTTTGTAAGGACATGTATGCCGGGGGAAACCTCAGTGACGAGGCTGGGGCTGTCATTTGTTGGTCTGTTGGTGATATAAAACATGGTTTTGGAGGAAATTTCAGCTACTATCAAGTTGAAACCATTGTACTGGTCTGCTTCTTTTGCAACTTCTTTGGCAAAGTCGAGGGGAGCCTTCTTGCTCTGCCAAGGCAAAAACACAGGACAGTCATCAACCAGCTGATTCATGTCCATTTCAACCTTAACTTGCATGAACTTTACTGAAAAGAAAACTGCGGTTGCAGAGCCGATCATTAGGTAGGATTTTGCTTGTTAATGCCTATTGGAAGATGAACTCATCGACGGGGATTTCTTATTCATGGACTTCTGAAAACGTTTGATGAAGATGGTTGTTGAGAATGGTGTCTGCACTTATTCGGTGTCTTCAATCTTTCCTACTTTTTGTGATCATCACCTCCTAAAGCTCTTAACTGAGAGTTGTTTAGTTCTAGAATTCTATATAATTCTCTCTCTAGCTGGAGATTGAGGACGAGCAAACGCAGTGAAGGTTCGTGTTTCTTGACCTTTTTCAAGTTCAAGAAAATGATTTTTGAGATATATCTTCAATTATCTTTATATTTCTCAAAGATGTTCTTCTTACATATGTGTTTAGAGTTTTTTCCACGTCTAAAGCATGTGTAACTAAGTCCTCAATCCAATAAGAATGACCATTATTTTCAGTCTCTGGCAAGAAGGACGAGCAAAGCTTTAAACATGTTCTATCTTCAATCTTGAATCATCGCTAGTAATTTCAACCAGTTTTTCCTATTCACCAGTACACAGCACTCTAAAACAAAACTATCAGATTGGTTTGCAACCTAGCACAACAGCATAATGTACCCAAAATTGCAGACTTCATCGGCGAAAATAGGTTAGATTCAAATTCCAGTTTGGTGTATTTGTAACTCTCTTAGAGTTGTAAGCTCGAAATAACAAATACTACACGATTGATTTTCGAGTAATTTCATGAAACTATCATACCCAATTTACCTTACCTTCAAGAAACGAACGGGGAGCTCTCCTCTGCTCTTAGCCTGAGGAAGCGACTGAACTTCCCTGAAATTAGTGACGAACGCAACTCTGCCATTTCTCGAGCAAGCCAGCCAGGTACCACCGGCCAGCCCATCTCTTCCGCCCAAAATATCGCCACATTCCCACCATTCAAGCGGCTTCGTGGGCCTGAACAGGGAAAATCAGAGCAATTTCACAAAATCCGAAACTACCGAGTGATTCCCCCTGTAAAATGAATGGAAACGCCGGAGAAATTGGACAGACCTAGTGCGATATTCATCCCGGTTGAGGAGAAGGAAGAATGGATATAGCGGGTGAGCTTGCCATAGAAACGCTGCGATACACATGATGAATTCGAACCGACAAACTGACGTTGGAGATTCGACGGTCCTACGCCGAGCTGGTCCTTCGCTTTATAGGAAATCCTTCGATTGACATTCGCCATCTGCACTGGCTCAAGCTCTTGCTTGCAGGCATCCATGGCAGCTCCTGGTCTGGGCCCAATACCCACGGAAACCGGAGAGTGGATCCAAATTGGATCGAATTAAAACGTGGGCCTAAGTTTACTCTATCGTTCTCAATTTAAAAATGAATTTTATTATATTTTTAGATATCTGTAGTGTATAGGTTGAGTAGGTAAAGTTTATTTTCATGGCTACAATGTTTAAATTACACCCTCTCGAATTTTGTTGTCAAAATATCACCATTTAAGTAAAAATGATAGATATTCAAATTTATGAATACCGTCTTTTGAAGCAAATTCGAAAATTGTCTTAAAAAATGTCAATTTAGTAGATAAAATATTTATTATCATTTTAATAGGCAGAGAAAATAAGAGTGGGAAGCGAAAAATGAAACCAACTTAAAATTAAGTCACGGAAAGATATTTTTATAGAGAGGGAGGGAGAGATGGGGACGGGGAAGAGAGATAAAGGGGAAAATGAAAAAAGATATTATACATAAAAATTAAAAATAATATAAAATATTTCACTCACTATTGTCGCGTCATCATTTTGTTAGTATCACTTATTCAAAGACTTTTTAAATAAATTGAGATCAAATTGTGACTTATTTATTTATGGGTAATTGTAATGGGTAGCAAAAACATTTTATATATTTCAAAAAATGTCACCAACTTTTTAAAATTTCAAATATAGCAAAATATTTGAATTTTTATTTTCGGATTTTTTATTATTCCAATTTTACCCTTATTATATATAATATATATCTAATATACATCCAATTTATATCTGGTATACATATGATGTATATCATAAATCAAATCTATATCTGATATACATCTTATGTAAATTTGTATATGATATACATCAAATCTATATCTAATGTACATCCGATGTAACTCTAATATACTTCCGATATACATTCGATGTAACCCTAATATACAGTATCAGATATACCATGATATACATTATCAAATTTACTACTGATACATCAAATGTACATATTATACATATAATATATATATATATATATCTGATGTACTTCTAATTTATGATATACTAAATATATTTCCAACTAATATACTAAATAAATTTGCAACTGATATACTAAATATAAGTTATATCAAATGTTTAATTTTTAGTAGTATATCAGCTGTTTAAATTATAGTTTATCATTTCAATTTGTTGATTAATATACTAATATTATCATTAATGTTGATTACTATGTCACTACTATTTATTCAATATTAATATTAGTTAGATGCTAAATATATGGAATATCAATTGTTTAAATTTATAAAGTACATCAAAATGTTAACTTGTCTTTTTGGACATGCATGGTCCACATAAACCTTTTATATAATAACTTTATATTTCAAAAATAAAAAATAAAAAATTTTGCACCATTGTTTTCATCGGAAAAAGATATTGGATATAATAGTATGATATCAACACACATATGATATCAAAATATATATATATATATATCAACACACATATATAATAGTTATATTAGTAGATATAATGGTTATATCGGAGGTATATAAGTGGTAAATTATAAGCATATTAAGTATATATCAATGTTATATTAGTGATAAATCATATAATCTATTATAAGTTATATCAGTAGATACCATAGTTATATCAGTGGTATATCATTTGTATATCAATGGTAAATTAGAGACATATCCAATATATATCACATATATATGTATTGTATTAGCATGGTAAATCAATAGTTATCATACGTATATCAATGGTAAGACATGCTAGAAGTTGAGTAGATATCATGGTTATATCATAAGTAAATCAATTGTATATCATTATTATATCAGTGGTATATCAGAGATATATATCCATAGTCAGATATATTAAAGGGTGAATTTGTAATTTTACAACTACCTCCGTTTTTTTTTGAAAAAAATTGCTATATTTGAAAAAACTAAATCTGGTTACTATTTTGTTTATTTTACTAAAATTTGTTGCCATATTTGCAAGTGCCCATTTATTTATTAATTTATGGGATCAAATTGAAACCGTGATGAATGTTTTTTAATTAAGATTGTCAAACTAAAATATAAAGATAAAATGGATACTTACAAAATCGTGGGGTGAAATATATACAAACACGGAAATTGGAGTTGTTAAATTACAAGTCTCACAGCTTCCACAAGGAACAGAAACTGAGAAAAGTCTCTTCTCATAGAAGAAAGTCTCCCCGATTTCTCATTTTCTTATTCTTTTTTCTTCTCATCACAGTCGGTGGGAAGCAGAAGACTCGACTGTATCGCCCATGTTTCTCACTCGAGAAGGGATGGCATTTCCTCTGGGTGTGCCAATTGCCATTTTTCTGTTACAGGTGAGCTCTTTTTTACTTCCTTTGCTTTTCAGATGCTTTTTCGCTCTTGAATTAGACTTCCATCAGCTCGTGGGCATGTTATGATTTACGTTCAAAGGGACAAAAAATTTCAAATTCTATATCCCCATGTTCTGATGAGTTTCCATCAATATGGGTGCGCTTGTTTTCGGCTTAATTATCATTGGCTCACACAAATTTGACTTGGAACTCCAAAATAGTATACTGGAGTGTGTGTTTTAATGGGGGAATCGGAGGCCATGTGCGCTTGGCGATTCAAAACAATTGATTATATTCTCTTTTAGTTACGGGGCATATTAGGTGGTGATACTTCAGCTGGTTGGTGTATGTGTGTGTGTTTCAAGTCGTTAAGGTGGATAAATTTTTTTTTTTTGTTGGTGTAGATGATCTTCTTTGTATCTATGCTGATAGGAGGGGAGACTTATTTATCTGATCCCGTGCGTAACGTTTTCACTTCCGGGTAAGACCGATCATATTTCATGTCAATACTGTATTCTCGTAACCCGTGGCTATCGTTTTCTTTTTGTTAATTTTTTCTTCTTCTTTATGATATTTCCTGTTTCTGAGATCCATGGTGCTCCAGTTTAGTTGATGTCTATTGTGGATACTAATTTCCCAGCGACAGAGTTGGAATTTTGTTCGAGAAGTAGTAGATTCTACAGTTTTATGGTCAAGTTCTGATCCACTATTGGATATGGCAACTGTGACATCATATTCACTCAAACTTGGCTGTTAGCTACAAAGAATTACATTTGTTTTACTTTTTTTTTTTTATCAGTAATGTGTTGGATTCATTTTTTTTTAATGTAATCTCTTACTTATTTTTGTATAACTTTTTATCAGTGAATGTTACTCTCGACATGCTTTGCTCTCAATTAATTCATTAATTGTCATCCATTGTTATTTGATGGTTGACTTTCTAACATTGATAATTACTTTTATCCGTTTGAATCTAGGAGTTCAGAGTTATTAGTATGGGATGAAATTGACTTTATCAAATGGCACCTGTTTCTGTCAGGGAGAGACATTCAACAGAGTACTGTGCTATGTATGATATATGTGGAGCACGAGGTGATGGGAAAGTTCTGAACTGCCCCTATGGTTCCCCATCTGTGAAGGTCTTTATCTTTCAGCTAATTTTAGGATACCCGTGCATAAGTGTTTTTAAATGACCCTTGTATACTATGCTCTGCAGCCTGATGAGCTGTTCTCAGAAAAAATTCAAAGCCTGTGTCCTACAATAAGTGGAAACGTTTGTTGTACTGAGGCTCAATTTGACACATTACGGTCACAGGTTCAACAAGTAGGGCTCATCTCCCATCTTTGAACATTTGGTGATACATTGCTATCTTTAATGATTAATTGTTAATGGAATTGAGATTTAGAAATTGCACGTACAGATCTAAAAAAGGAGTGGTGGAATTGTTTATTTTTTAGTGTTGTTAACTGTTTTTGTATGATCATCTCCTGTTCCTTAATAGTTTAGGGGCATGGGACAATATATGAATATGATACTATCTTCAAGCTTTTCTTAATTGTCTGTTTCTCTGAATGAACTGTATCTTGTCATGTTGTACAAGGTTATCTACAGCATTCTAGCTGCTTTGTGGCTTGTAGATGCTCGCCACCTGATTTAGAGTTTGCTAAGTGCATGACTTATGTTTTTGTTCATCTCTACGTTCCACAAACACAATTGTTTTTATTTACTGCAGGCTATTCCACTATTTGTGGGCTGTCCAGCATGCTTGAGGAATTTCCTAAATCTTTTTTGTGAGCTTTCGTGCTCTCCAAGACAGAGTCTATTTATCAACGTGACGTCCATTTCTGAGGTAAAGCGTTATAGTTAGCTTTTACTTTTGTGTCTGCTAGCTATTCTTCAATAGGATTATTTAAAGCTGATGGGACAAAAATTATAAAAAAAGAGCATCCATGAGTTAATGTTTTTCATGGTTAGATGGGTTTCTATTTGCTTAACAGTTTCACTTTTATACTCTTGCGTTATCGTTATGAAAACTCAAAAGTCAGTCATAAACCACAAAATTTTAGCTTCAGGATTATGTATCACTGGTTAAGATATTACCAGCTGCTTTTCCCTTGGAATTATGATATAATTAGCATAACAAGGGAATTAACTCTCTTCACAAATTACGAAAATGCATAGGTTGGTGGAAATATGACTGTGGATGGCATTGACTACTACGTAACTGAGAAGTTTGGAAAAGGGCTTTATGATTCCTGCAAGGATGTTAAATTTGGCACCATGAATACACGTGCCATAGACTTTGTTGGTGGCGGTGCTAAAAGTTTTGAAGGTAATATTTCATGAGCCGAGATCATCACTACGACACTACCATAAAGTGCATGCATTTATATTGATGCGACAGTTATCTGTATAATCAATCACTCTTATATTCTGTCTTATACCTCCCTTCATCTTTTTTTTTTCCTGTCTGACAATGAAGTCTTTATTAATATTCTTTATACATTTTTTTTGTTAGAACTTTTTGCATTTCTTGGCAAAAAAGCAGCCCCTGGCTTTCCTGGATCACCTTATACCATAAATTTTAAGTTGAATACTCCAAAGTCATCTCCAATGGAGCTTATGAATGTGTCTGTTTATTCATGCGGTGACACTTCACTGGGCTGCTCCTGTGGTGATTGCCCTTTATCTCCTGTGTGCTCTAGCTTAGAACCTCCTTCTCCACCAAAAAGCAATGCCTGCTCCATCAGAATTTGGTTTCTTGAGGTTGGGTGAAAATTTTGATATCCTACCTTATTGAAACTTTATGTTCATATATTCATTAATTGATTGGACAATAACAGTCAAACACATGGGCATTAAAAATTATTGCAGCTTTTGGAACTTTAGAATGGACAGCTAGAGTACCATTTAAATAATTTTTGTGTTGTGTATACCTTTAACTTAGCATACTGATATAAACTTCATGCACTGTCACGTTGACTCTTGCAGAGCAGTTGCATTGACTTTTCAATCACAATAATTTATATTATATTTATTTCCGCATTCCTCGGATGGGCCTTGTTTCATCCTGCAAGAGAGAGGAGATTTTCAGCTAGGGAGGAGCCCTTATTAAA
Source organism: Momordica charantia (assembly GCF_001995035.1). Next base: position 1,285,108 of record NW_019104503.1, read on the forward strand.
CATTGGAGACGGTCACGAGATCAGTTCTGTTAACTTAGAAGAGAATGAGTATAGTGCAACAAAGGTAGGTTTGGATGTCGTATTTAAGTTTTCTTTATTCTTGATTTCCAATTTCACCTTAGGCATTAGATTTTATTTGTGGTTGCCCATTTAAAATTTTATGATGTCTAATCTTTCTCAAGAATGGCATTTTCTTTTCCAAAACATCTTGTGCACTTTATCTTTCATACTGATGCTGAGAATCTTGACCAAATCTACTCTCGGCTGTTCTGACACCAGACAGATCCTTATTCCTATATCTGAAGGTTACAGTGTTCTTTAGGGTCAGTCTTACAAATCATTTGATCATAGCCTAGCCTAGTACAATTTGGATATGTATACGATTGAGGTGTTTTTAGTTTGAATGGTTACATTTCAATTTTTTTGACATATATTCATTAAAACAGGCTAGGCTATGATCTGTCTGGTGTCAGTTTCTTCACAGCTTGTGAACTTTTTGTTGCAGTTTCTTCACAGGATGGTTGTTCATAGTTTTTGCTCTGGTTTTTTTCACGTGTGAAAAGTTCCGTTGCGAATGTTTATGTTGTACTTTGCTCTCTCATTTTTTTTCCCTCAAATCTTCAGGAGCATGGGGCGCAGCTTACATTGAGGAATGGTATTCAGCTTTCCACTATCCAAGGATACATTTCTAACTTTTATAGGTGAATGTCTTGTCCTTTGCTAAACGGTGAAGCATAAGCTATTTGACTAATCAACTCTTTTATATACAATCTTGTGTTTGTAGGAACTATGGAGCTTGGGTTGCTCGGAATCCTATCCTAGTGCTGTTTTCCTCTTTATCAATTGTTCTGATTCTTTGTGTGGGTCTGGTTCGTTTTAAAGTTGAAACTCAGCCGGAGAAGGTAACATATTTTTCTTGCACATTGGTAGATGATGTAGAAGTATCTAACTTTGGGTCTTTACTAAATTAATTTGTTTGAATTTGTGTGAGCAAAGAACTATTTCTTTTCAGTTTGCAGTATTCCATTATGGTCTCATTATGGTTGCAATTACCAATCCCAATTTCTTCATCTTTGGTTCTGTTTTATACAGCTATATTTTTTTATCATTTAAATTTGTCAAAGTACTGAAAACCACGCTAGGGACTTCATCTACAAAGGAATTTGTCTTTGACTATGGTAGCCATCTTGTCAACTGGAAGTGGACTTCTCTTCCGCCTCCTCTTGGTGGCCTAGGCATAGTTGCTTTTTAAGAAGAGGAACAATGCCCTCCTTCTAGAATGATTATGGAGGTTTATTCATGAGGATCAAGCTCAAACTAAGACTCCCCTATGAAATACATTATCACAAGAAAAATTGCTATCTAGTGCCCTATTTCCTTTTCTCTTCCTTTGAGTGTTTATGTGTGTGCTTGTGTAATGTAGCATTCTAAAATTGAGGTGATTTAACTGATTTGAGGTTGCAGTTATGGGTAGGTCATGGGAGTAAAGCAGCAGCAGAGAAGCAGTTCTTCGACAGCCAGCTTGCACCCTTCTACAGAATTGAACAGGTGACAGTGGTGTTTATTTTTCTAGTTTTTCTACCTCTTAAATGTTAAACCATTTCATGTCTGCTGATGTATATCTACCTAAGAAAAAAGGAAAATGGGAAAGGCCCCCATGGGACAACTCGGTTGGCAAGGGCTTGAAGTATCTTGGTCATCCTGGCTTAGAAGTCTCAAGTTCGTATCTTTTGGCGAGCTTAATATCAAAAATCCTTGATGTCTCTCGGATCCGGGCTTTGGGGCGGGCGTGGATGTCTCTGGTACAGGGGAGCAAAGGTTTGAATCTCAGTTATTAAAAAAAAAAAAGAAACGAAAAGTAAACTCAAGTATGTTATAAAGAGACATCAGATATAATTTTGTATAAGACTGAACATAATCAGAGGAGGTGGTACATGTGACAAGGAAGAGCGATTAGAATTTCTATCAAGTGGAGACAAGATTTTCTTTGATCAGAATCGTAGCATGAGTATAATGACAGCATTTGAAATTAAGCTTCTGTGAGGGTATGGTCTTTCCATGGGGGATGTTGCAGGCAAGGATGCAGAGGTATGAATATAAAATGCTCTGTCTTGGACGTGATAGAGGGTGGGGTGAAACTAGTTCTTTTCAAGGATCAACAGGTTTTTGTGATATTCTTGTAAGTGTTGACATGGAAAAGTTGGAAATTCTTCACTAGAAGAGGAAGTTCTGAACGCTTCCTACTTTATTGATTTGTTATCTGCTTCAATATGGTTGTGGATTTTTGTGATTATGGTCACATTTCTTTTCCAATCTGTCTCTCTATCTTTCTCTCAAGTTACAGTTTAAGTTCTGTATTATCCCACTAATGATTTAATAACTAATGGCAATATGTGTGGTGTGCGCATATGTTTCAGATGATAATAGCGACCAAGCCTGAAGAAAGGCATGGCAGGGCACCACGTATAGTTACAGAGGATAATATTCTATTACTCTTTGATATACAGGATAAGGTCTTTTGAGCACTTGATGCTTCTTCTAACTATTTGTCTTGTTTTCTCACTTAGTCTGAGTTCAATTCTGAGTTCTCTACGAACTTTTTTCATGCTACAATTTCAATAGGTCAATGAACTTGTTGCGAATTATTCTGGCTCACTCGTATCCCTTAATGATATATGCTTGAAGCCACTTGGTGAGGATTGTGCCACACAAAGTATTCTACAGGTTTCATGCTATTTCAATTCTCTTCTAATTGGATAAAGCTTCTATCACTTTTCTTAAAGATATGGTGCAATGAGATTGACTGTCCATTGACTTTTTCACACATCTTTTTCCTTTCCGTCTTCATTTTGGAAGCAAATGTTTTCTTTTTAGCATACACAGTTTGTAAAATATATTCAAGTTTTCTTTTTTTCTTTTCACATGTTTATTGAAGAATAAGAATCCTTACTATCTTATTTTATTTTATGATTTAAATTTGTTTTAGGGTACATGCAAATCTAGCATAATTTAGATAGAATATTCAAAATAGTAGCTAAAAAAATAATTACATTTACAAATGTAGCAAAAATCAGAACACACGTAATTAATGATTATTTTATGCTTGTCTTTTTACTATTTACTATTTCGAGGGTTTGTATCTTTGAACATTTGGTTCCTTTTAATATCTTCAATGAAAATTAGTATCTTGTTCAAAAAAGTAGGTTAGTCTATAATTATAATTAATTAATATCTAGGTTAATTACTAACTTATGCAAATCAGTCACTGTCATACAAAATAAAAGCATAAAACTATATTGACTGCCCTTATTAAAGCTAATAAATGATTAATAAGTTCAAAATATTTCGCATTTATTTTTTTAAAAATGCTATAATTATAATTACTTTTATAAAATACACGTTTACTAATATTTTAGAAAATAAAGTGCCCATTCAAATTCCCTTTGTTTTACAGTACTTCAAGATGGACCCTGAAAATTATGACGACTATGGAGGAGTACAACATGCTGAGTATTGCTTCCAGGTGAAATTATCGAAATCTCAGTTCTCATCTTTCTTAGTTTAACTTGGGATTTTTTGTTTACGCTTTTTAATTGTAAATTGTAATCATATTAACTTTGAGCCCTGTATCATCTTGTCTTCAGCATTATGCTTCCACAGAGACATGTTTCAGTGCTTTCAAGGCCCCGCTTGATCCCAGCACATCCTTGGGTGGATTTTCTGGGAACAATTATTCTGAGGTTGTATTTTCCCCCTTACTTGTAGATGTTTTTACAACTTTTCCTAATATTTTCTTGATTCTGTAATTTCAGGCCTCTGCATTTGTTGTCACATATCCTGTTAATAACGCAATTGATGCAGTTGGCAATGAGAATGGGAAAGCAGTAGCGTGGGAAAAAGCTTTTGTCAAGTTAGTTAAGGTTTGAGCAGTTTGCTTGTTTAGTTTTGTAGATGCTTTGATATGAATGCTTCACGAGTATTCCTGATTGAGGCATCACCTCATATTTTTTACTCCTGTGAAATGTTGTAGTCATACTATTGCTATTGCACTCCAAGGGGGTAAGGCCGTTCTGTTCTTGGATTTCCATGCTGTGTTCTTTTGGGATTTATAGTGCAAATACAATAAAAATAAGTTTTTATAATGGAATAATATATATATATATATATATATATATATATATTTCTTTATCAACAAATATAGTATCATGAAGAATAGGATAATGAATATTTAAATTAGAGCTTTTATAAGGGATTGTTGGAAGGAATGAGGGCTTATAGAATATTATTTTTTAATTTCTATTAAAAAATAAAAAAATATTTAGGTATGTGCTGGCTGCCTTGCTGGCCTTTTCTTTGAACCAGGCTAGACATATTTTTTAGATCACTGGTCTGATGCTTGTTCGTGTCTGAACATTTCCAGTTGCCATATTTTATTGTTAGCATATGATATCATTTGCAGGCGTAATAAATTTTTAAAGGGTATTGTAAATTTCCAATGCGAGAGCTACTACCAAATATACAATATAATATCTATGAACTTCTTTGGATATGCTATTTCAGAGGAGTGAAGGGGGTGTGGAATTCCCGGCAATATAAAAGGGAGAAGTTTTCCTCCATGGATCATATTCCTTTGTAGATATTATTTTGTATATTTGGGATTAGCTATTATCTTTTCATTTTATATTTGCCGCACGTCTCTTATTTCTTAAAGGCTATGATATTCTCCTTCTCTTTGGCAGCTGTAAATATATATTAGCCTTTTTTAACTGTTAACAATAATTTTACGTTAGCTCATTTGCAGTTTTAATTCAATGAATGAGAGAGTATATTTCTTCAAAGACTTAAAGGGGAGAAATTTGGGGAGGGTATTAGAGCGTTGTAACGATATGCAAAAGTGAACAACAATCATGAAGGAGCTTCCAATTTTTCCAAGTTTTTTTTTCCTTAAAAAAATAAATACCTTCTAACTAAGAGAGCTGATTACAAAATAGGTGAAAAGGAATCTCGTCCTTAAATCATGGAAGAAGATGGGTTAAAACGTAGTTTTTATCCCTAAAATTTATCCAGTTTTTACTTCCGTTCTTAAAATTTTGAAATTTTCATTTTGGTCATTGAATTATTGTCCACTTTCTATATTGGTTTTGGGAATAATTGAATGAACATTGCTCCAACTTACATTGACAGGAGGAGCTGCTGCCACTAGTGCAGTCCAGGAATCTTACTCTTTCTTTTTCGTCAGAGAGCTCAATTGAGGAAGAACTGAAAAGAGAAAGCACTGCAGATGTCCTGACAATTGTTGTAAGTCAATGAAGAGTGATTTCTTTTTTTTGTTAATTTAAGGCAAAATATAATTCAAACAATACAGTTTTGTCGTAGGTGTCAGTCAATTTATCGACCTTTTGTACTTGATTATAAGCATTTATTTAACTGCATCACGTTATTTACTTTATGCCGTTGATCTCTAACATTTATCAGGTAAGCTACCTTGTTATGTTTGTCTACATATCAGTGGCTTTGGGAGATTCAAGTATTTCTTCTTCTTTCTACCTGTCCTCTAAGGTGGGTGTTGTACTTATGTTGGTTATTTTGTACCCTTAAATTATGGCTGACTTGTGGTTTAATTTATTTATGCTACTTGCCTCTTATTTATGGAGCCTGGTAATTAACTGGTCATTATTCTACATCATTAAGAATTACCAGCATCGTTGCCTCTAAGGGGCAACAGTGATAAGAGCTTGAGATGTTTAAGAGAGGTCTCCCAAGGAGAGGTGCGTTATAAAGTATAAACACAGCAATTCAAACATTTATAAAAGAACAATATGAAAAATTAAATGATAGCCCATGATGACTACCTACCATAAAATTAGTAATTCTTATGCGTTTCCCGGCACCAAATGTTGTAGGATCAGACAGTTGTCCTACGAGATTAGTCAAGGTGCGCGTAAACTGGCCCGGAAACTCACAGATATAAAATAAATAAATAAATAAATGATAGTCGAATATAAAAACAAATAAGATTCTGAGAGGAGGGGTCAAGATAATATAAGAATAAAAACAATTAAAAACCCCCCTTATGGAAGAAACTAAAGAATAAGGGAGAAGGAAGAATCAAAAGCACAATTTTGTCCTTGATCATTAATCATTGTCTTTTCCACATTCCATTCTCTGCTCATGTTGAAAACAAGGTCAGAAAAAGATTGTTTTTGGATGGGCTGTGGACTAAATTCTTCTCCCCACCTTACCTCTTGCCATTTCTACTCTATATGCTATACTTAGCTTACATTTATGAATTCAATGCATACTTTCTAATCAATGATTGATTGGCTCTATAATTGGATGAGCCTGTTAACTTTTATATACCTTCTTGACTTTGAAATTACTGCTATATTAAAAATTTATTTTATAATTTTGAGTTTATTTTAAAAAATATATAACTATAAAATGTTTTATTAATCTAAAAGATTATTTATTGAAATTTTTGTAGATTTGATTTTCATGAGGTTATTAATTATTATTTAAAAAATAAAGGTTTCTTTGGGTTTAGAAATGTTATGATTAATATGAAAGAAAATTAAAAATTTTGTCTCTTTAAGCCCGTTGGTATAAGGTATAAATAATCATTGTTTAAGTTAAACTTCCAAACTATTTGATGTGATTTGTCTTCCCATTCATATTTTCGTAGCCTGTCCTTTTATTTTATAGGAAGCACGATCTCATTTCTTCATGTTACAGATATTCGTCGATCTTAATCCCAAGACCCACTGCATGCTGCTGTTTTATTTGATTGTGCTTTCTCATCTCATGCCAAGCTTTCAATTTAAAATTTTCAGGTTTTGCTTGGCCTTTCAGGAGTTATTCTTGTCGTGCTCTCTGTTCTAGGATCTGTTGGATTTTTCAGTGCCATTGGAGTAAAATCAACATTAATAATTATGGAGGTTATTCCATTCTTGGTCTTGGCGGTAGGTAACTGTGATGCTTTGAAGTTTATATTTTTCTGTTGATTCTCTTAATATCAGTCTGTTATTACATAAAATGGCCAAAAAGTGCTGTTATAACCATTTTGTTGTTCTTTTGAGTTTCCCATTGTCAGAAAGATGGAATAATGGTGTCCTGTATTTGAGATTAAGGTCATTGGTTCTAATGAATGTGGAGTATGCATGAAGTAGGCAAATCCTGTTATATCATATATGAACTATTTGAATATCTCATCTCTAAACACTCTCTTAGGATTCCTACAAACAAATCTTGCAAAAAGAGTACAATAAGTTTCCATTCTTAGGCATCTAAATAATCACACGTCCAAGGATGCCAGGCATTTGGATTTCTCGTAAGTTAATGGCCCATTTAGAGATTTCTTGAATTTTTTGTTAGTACCAGCAGAAGGGAGCAAATCTTCGTTCGAAAGCTTCTAAATTCAAAGCCTTTCAATAGTGTGTTCTCTCTGGCTTATTTGCAAATTATTCTCATAGTATGATTTGTTCAAATTGGGAGGTTTTGTAACTCCCCTTTAGTTTTATGTTCTTGATTTGATATTGTTTTGTTTGTTTTTTGTTGAGTATGATTTGTTCAAATTGGGAGGTTTGTAACTTCCCTTTAGTTTTATGTTCTTGTATTTGATATTGTTTTGTTTGTTTTTTGTTTTTACTCCCTCGGGAGTTCGTATCTTTTAAATATTTTTGTTACTATTCATTTATCAATAAATAAAAAGTTCGTATCTTGTTTAAAAAAAAAAGTACGCCATACCCAATGCATGTTAATTTCACAAATTGGAAATGGATAGAGTACTTATGGTTTCTCCTTTCCACTGCAATTTTTTCCCCCAAATATTTGTTTATTAGTGGAAGTTATCATCTGACATATTCTCTCCTCGGTGCCTTAATCAGGTTGGGGTCGATAACATGTGTATACTAGTACATGCTGTGAAACGACAGCCATTTGAGTTGACTTTAGAAGAGCGCATAAGCAGTGCGCTGGTTGAAGTTGGTCCTTCCATTACACTGGCTAGTTTGTCAGAGATCTTGGCATTTGCAGTTGGAGCTTTTGTTCCCATGCCAGCCTGTCGTGTCTTTTCCATGTTTGCTGGTGAGAAATTTTTTTCCCATCTTACTTCATTGGCTAGAAATATTAGTTATCTTTGCCATTCTGGCTAACTGTCTTCTTTCTTTCTTCCTTTTATCCCTCTTTATTTAGCTTTGGCAGTGTTGCTAGACTTCATTCTTCAACTGTCGGCATTTGTGGCTCTTATAGTGTTTGATATTTTGAGAGCTGAGGATCACAGAGTCGACTGTTTTCCATGCATAAAAGTTACTCCACATTCTGATGAACCTAACCAAGGTTTTATGAAAACTTCTGAAATTGGATTATTCTAAAGTCTTCAGTGATATTTATGATCCATGGTTGCTTGTCTAAGTTAGATCTGCATTTCTTCCCACCTGTGAATCTTCTTAATTCTGATTAGACAATTGGAATAAATTCTAGGCTTCAATCAGGGGAAACCTGGGCTTCTTTCTTGGTACATGAAGGTATGTTTGTAGTTTGTGGCAGAAATCATATAATTGCAGAATATTCATCTTAAATTTTGAACAAATGAACTTGTGGTGCACTTCATGCTTTCCTTTGATCGAATATTTGATATTATTCTGCAATAGGTTTTGGAACAATGATACATTTTCACTTGTGATATTCCGTAATTTTTGAATTGTTATTGTGTTGTAGGATGTTCATGCACCCCTTCTTGGACTTTGGGGAGTTAAGATAGCTGTTATTGTCATCTTTGTTGGTTTTACTTTAGGAGGCATTGTAAGCTTCTCGTTTCCCATTAACTTTCCTAATGATTGACCATACAGTCACGTGACATTGGAATAGTTTTTGTAAAATCCTTGCATGCTCATGCAAGGAGACGTGACATTGGAATAGTTTTTGTAAAATCCATGCATGCTCATGCAAGGAGAGTAAATGAGCGTTTTTGCATTGGTTCATCTTCATCTATGTAAATTACTTGTGCCTTAATGCAATACCTTGCAAGATTTAACTGTTATTACATATCCACTATTACTCAAGTAGTTTGCATACTTTATTCAATCATTATAGGCGTTATCTACAAAGATTGAGGTTGGATTGGAACAAAAGATTGTCCTCCCACGAGATTCTTATCTTCAGGTTTGAGCTCAGAGTTTGGTTTTCTGAATTTTATGAGTAATTTTCTCTCATTGTATTTCTTGCTTGTTCCTTGCCATTTCATTTTTCTTCTTTTCTTATATCAGGATTATTTCGATGATCTCGCAGAATATCTACGAATTGGGCCTCCATTATATTTTGTTGTGAAGGATTATAATTATAGGTATCTGTCTATATTGTACTGCACCTTAACCGTGGGAATATTATTTCCCAATTTCAGTTTCTTTATTTATTTAATTGTTTTCAATTATTTATCTGTGTGTGTGTATTTATATTATATGCTTACCTGGGTTTATAAATTGAGTTAATTAACTATTTATTTAATTGTTTCAATTATTTATCTGTGTGTGTGTATTATATGCTTACCTAGGTTTATAAATTGAGTTAATTAACTATGTAATGAAATTTAGGGAACAAATGGAGAGGGCATAAATAGACACGTGCTGGCTATCCTAGAATTAGAAATAATTGGCTGTCTAAGAAACTGCGAGAGAGCATTTGGGGGAAGGGGAACAAGAAAGAAAAACTGTTACCTAAGTGAAAAATACTCTTACAGAATAACATTTGTTTTAACGTCACTGATATGTTACGTATTCATAAGAATCAATGCATTATTTGAAGCGACTAGAACTAATGTATAGCATTGTACTAATGAGACATTTGTCTTGCAGCTTTCTTCCACGGGAAATTTTCTCAACTCCTATCCCTGGCCTTGTTTACCAGACTATTTAGAAAACAGTTTTATCCTTTTGTTTTACTTGTGTATAAGAACTACGGGTAGCTTGTTAAGGCTAATCTGCTGTCTACTTGAAATCCTTATTCATGAGCTCTGAATTTCCATGGGAAGAACAACTTTAATTGTTCTAGAGATTTATCATCTGTAGAAACAAACTAATGAAAACAAGAGAAAATAACTCTTAAAAGATGGGCAACTGAACACGCTTCACTGAATGTTTGTTCTTATAAAACTGATATTGAAAGGAAGACAACTCCTAAATAGATCCTGAAAGTCGTAAAGCAAAATTTCTTTCTGATTTCATGTTATAGTAAACTTAGTTTTATTTCTCCGCATTCAAAAAATTTTGTCGAGTTGATGATTTACATTGAAATGCATATCAATCTGATGTTCAATAATGTCACTCAGCTCAGAATCTAGACAAACGAACCAGCTGTGCTCCATCAGCCAATGTGATTCGAACTCCCTGTTGAATGAGGTAAGCCAAATGTGTGGAGTAGATTACACTTTTGAATATTAGTTACACAAAGTTATTTATTTATAATTGCTCATAGTTCAGCTTTGATTGGCCAAAAAGATGGTGGAACAAGTTTGATATTTTTTAAGCCCAAAAATGGCAGATATTTGCATGTTGGGGTCAGGTAAAATATGTACACCATGTTTAGCCACGTGCATGCCTTGCACTAAGTACACTACAAACAGGAGTTCTTGTGTCTGTTATCTTGCTTGATGAAATGACATGCTTATTTCCTTTGTAAGATTACATTTATTTACCCTGTTACATGCTCCTTTTAGATATCAAGAGCGTCATTGACACCAGAACTGAACTACATTGCTAAACCAGCAGCCTCATGGCTAGATGATTTTCTTGTATGGTTATCACCAGATGCATTTGGTTGCTGCCGGAAGTTTACAAATGGTTCTTATTGCCCACCAGATGATCAGGTTGGAACTCCATATGTTGGTTTTCTTTCCTTGCTAATGCTTTATTTTACTGCTGATGGTTGCACTTTGTTCCGCAACTTGAGATTTTCTGCAACCTCCAACTATATATATTGACCTGATGCTGCATATAATTATTTTAAATGGCAAATAATTATTCTGCATGATTCTATATGCCCATCCTCTAACATAAGTTCTATTCAATACAATTGCCCAACCTGACACCAATTCATGACTACTAAAGTATGCCAATTTCTTTCTCCAGCCACCTTGCTGTTTTCCGGATGAAGGTTCCTGTGACTCAAGTGGAGGAGTGTGCAAAGATTGTACAACTGTAAAGTTCAATTTCTATTCCATAGTTTCCAATACTTTAAGGTGGCATTTCGTATGTGGTAAGATTAGATGCTTGAGAATAGGATGCCTATGTTTGGTAAGGTGGGAATAAAATTTCTTAACTGTTTAGATTTTTATTTATTTATGGTCTAAAACCATCTAATTATTTTTCATTTTTTTATTTTATTTATTTATAAATGAATTACTTAAAAAAAATTAGTGAACTTTATTGGTAATTTTCATAACATAATTCACTCTAAATTTAAAATAACTATTTCTAATTGAAAAGTTTAATAATTAAAATTAAGTAAATTTAACCAAGCAATTAGAACACGGGTTCCAATGCCAAATAGTATGGGTTTTTGAAACCCCATTACTGCATACCAAATACCCCTAAGATTGCTGCATATTGGTTTAAGTTGGACTGATGTAATCAGATAGCTTTTACAGTAATTAAGTCACATCTAACTGGATTAGTGCCGAAAGAAATGGACATGGGCTGATTTGTGTTTGTTTTCCAGTGCTTTCATTACTCAGATTTGGTTGCTGGCCGTCCAACTACAATACAATTTCAGGAGAAGCTTCCATGGTTCCTCAATTCTCTGCCATCTGCTGATTGTGCAAAGGGTGGTCATGGAGCTTATACCAATAGTGTGAATTTGAACGGTCATATCTTTTCCATTGTTTTTTTTTTTTTACTTTTTTTGGCTTTGATAGTTGTTTTGTGTGAGATTTTTGTCAGTTAATGAGTGCATTAAATCCTTGTTAGCTCTGTTTATGACACTAACTTATTTCAGGTTATGAAAGTGGTATCATAAAAGCATCTGAGTTTCGGACCTATCACACACCACTTAATAAACAAGTATGCCAATAGAATAGTGTTATTCATTGTTCTGAACTCCGTCCGCATCATTCTGTTGAAATCTTTGTCAACATTCTTTCAGGGTGACTATGTTAATGCACTGCGAGCTGCAAAGGAGTTTAGCTCAAAGATGTCTGATTCTTTGAAGGTTTGAATTGCATTTTGCTTTTAAAATTCCAATTGTCTTGGCTATTTAAGGTTTTCTGCATGCTTTTCTGTACTCGACCTCACAGCTGCATAATAAAATATGAAATAGATTCTGATCTATACCCAACTACAAGAAATACTCGATAACTAAAAATATACTTCTTTTTTCTGTATAAATTAAAGATTTTTTTAATATGAATGAACAAATCTGACAAAGGAAGCTGCACATAACTGAAAATGATAATACAGAAATACATGATAATAAGGAGATAAGAATATAAGAAACTCATACACAAATATGTAAATTAGAATTGAAAAAAGTTGACAGTGGTTAGGGGAAGTTTGAAGAGAAAATTTCAAGTTTATTATATGTCAAAGCGTTAACAAAGCAAAGTTAACGCAAAATTCAACTGAGACCTTAGAGGACTAAAATAAGAAAACCTTCCCATCAAGATTGAGAAAGAAAAACACGGAGATTACAAAAGAATTTTTTCTGATGGGAGCTCCAACATGAAAACATAAACCGTACACTGTTACAAAAGTATCTTTAGGAGGACTTTCGATCTTAAAGAATCCTTAAATTTCTCTCTTTCCAAATGTGGAAAGCTCTAGTTGCCGAATTCCAAAAGACTTCAGGTTTGTCTTTGGACCACCAAACCGTGGGGACTTCCAAACATCAAGCAATTGTCCATAAGTTCAGGTAGACACAAGGACGACCAAAAGGAGTACAAGATGAAAGACCATCCCGTAAATGCAAAAGAGCACTGTAGGAGAGATGTTCCAAGGATTCTCCATTAGAACTAAACAAGCAACAGATTGAGGGGGAGATGGCCCAAATTCAGACCTGACCGAAAGAAGTCCTTAGCACAAACTTTAAACCTCCTAACATTTTTGGTCGTGGCAGTAATCGTTAGAAAGGCCAACTTAGAAGAGAAAGACCTAGCAATATTGAGCACCCAAGAAATCTTATCTTTGCTTGAGCCTAAACAGACAACCTCCCGTCTTCTTTATTTAGGGAAATGACCATTGAGATACAATTCATATGACGAGATTTATTCTGTCCAACACTTCTTCACATGGTTTTCTGGAGTTGGATAATTCCTCAACACATGGAAGATCAGTGAGCTTGAATATGCAGTAATTTTCGGATTATGTTTTCCTTGGGGTAGTTACATAATAGAAAACTTTTTCAGGGCTATCCTTGTATTGATTTTGGTAACACTGATTGATTTGTTGAGGTTTTTTTTCCCTTCTATTTGATTTGGTTGCCATTATTCTATCATATCATGGAGGACTATTTCCCATTTTTATATTTAGTTACATTGATCAAATCATCAAGGAGAGACTTCTCGATGAAAATATAAATCTACATCACTGGCCTGTTAGATGGTTTAATGTGATGTAGACTAGGTGAATATCATGCCTGTAGTGAAGCATCACTTATGGAAGTGCTAAGTTGATCTTATTGAAGGGTTTTTTGGTTGCTGTATGTGGAAGCTCCTTGGTGGGTTTCCAGTATTATATTTTTTGCATGCTCTTGTGATTGACATATATTTGTATTAGCATGTGTCAATTATAACTTCTAAAACTACCTTGTTTGGTAGTTCTCAAGGAGTTCATTGGGTCAAGACACTTGCATCCAAAATGGTTATAATTTGTTAGATTTTTACAGTATTTCACATGAACAGCTGTAGAACTGAATTTGCTTGATCAAGATCCATATATGTTAATGACGGTTGGCTCTATTGCAGATGGATATCTTCCCATACTCGGTCTTCTATATATTCTTCGAGCAATATCTTGATATATGGAAGATAGCTTTGATTAACATTGCCGTAGCACTTGGTTAGTATTCAAGTAAACAGAGAACCAAAAAACATGGCTTTTCTTTGCGAAGTCTCATGAAATTTTACTGCTAGGAGAATTTGTTAATTGTTGTATTTGATTACTTTAATCATGTTTCAAGTGCATAGCAATTCAATAAATATTTGGTGTATCTGTATCTTTCTTAAACAAATTATTGTTATTTTTTTTATTATTGATAATATAGATGCCTGTGTTACTTGATTGGCTTTATTAGCATCTTAACTATCTTAGAATCTCATTGAGGATTTTCTTTGATAAAATTGCAGGGGCCGTATTTGTTGTCTCTCTGGTTATCACATCTTGGTATGTATCTCATTTTGTGTTTGGCTGACGTATAAGTACAACACATTCTTTTTTACAGCGTGAAAAAGTCCCTTCTTTGTTTGATCATGCCTTCATCTATTGACATCCAAATGCAGTTTGTGGAGTTCGGGAATCATTATACTTGTTTTGGCTATGATTATTATTGATCTCATGGTACCTCTTTCTTCTCTTGTTACATTACAATGACTATACTAATATTTCCTATTTGAGACGTCTAAAATTTGTTCTCCTTCTCTGTTTACTTTCTTTCACTTTCTCTTTCGGCCATTTATATATGCTTTTGAGTTTGTAAAGTCCAAGTTCCTGTCATAAACTGTTAATTTTTTTTTTCTTTTTCCATTTTGGCAGGGAATAATGGCAATTCTGAATATCCAACTAAATGCAGTCTCTGTTGTCAACTTACTAATGTCGATAGGAATTGCTGTTGAGTTTTGCGTTCATATAGTTCATGCCTTTTTGGTTAGTATCAACCCTAATTGCTTCATCAGGCTACTTAACTTCATAGTTTAGTTTACTAATTTGACTCATTCATTTCTTTACGTAAAGGTTTTGGGGCTTAAGTAATCGTTAACCCTTGGTGTGGTTTCTGGTGGAGTACCACCATTGTTTGTACATGTCATTTTTATTACCAGACCGTTGATTCATATGGTATTTCATGGGAAAAGCAACAGAGTCAATTAACTAGCACATTACTGGATGATGCACCTTGCATATTATTATCTTTTATTATTTTTTATTTTATGACTTAAGAACTTATTTTGGTCAAATGCTATCTTGTAGGTTAGCTCAGGTGATAGAAGCCAGCGAGCACGGGAGGCTTTGGGTACAATGGGGGCCTCCGTCTTCAGGTAGACATTGTATTTCGCTTTCCATATTTGGTATTAAAATACATTCAGTACTTGGTATCTGCACCTTGGGATCAAATTCAGTAAAAGATTGATTACTTCCGTGGTTGGAAGATTTAATTGTTAGAAGAAATAATTTCCTATAGTTTTTACTTTGTGCAAGTCACAAGTGTTATACTTGAATGAGATTTTCCTTGTACATGGCTACTAAACATTTTCTAGAAGAGGTGTATTTCCACTTCTGTGATCCTAGTTACTCATTGAGCAGTTTCTTCTGAGAAAAAAAATGATTGCTTCCATTTTAGTTTTAATGAGAGAGAAGGTATGTAAATTTCTCATGATCATGATTTATGAGACCACTTCTCTTTGGAAAGTTTTCAACTTTCTATCTTACTCCATTCCCCAGCATCCTATATGATGGGATTTTGCAGAAGTTAATGTTTACACTCGTTTTGCAGTGGGATTACTCTCACAAAGCTAGTTGGGGTCATCGTTCTTTGCTTCTCGAGATCAGAAATATTTGTGGTATCTGGTCCCTAATCCTTACTCTCTTAAAACGTTATGGTAGTCTCTTTTGGGAACATAAAAAAAATAAATTCTGGCTGTGGGTTCTGTAGGTCTACTACTTCCAAATGTATCTTGCATTGGTTATCATCGGTTTCCTCCATGGCCTTGTGTTTTTACCTGTAAGTTCAAAAGCTTACCGATTCTTATAACAACTGACTTCGCCCCTCAACCATCGAGGGATGATCGAGCCAAGCCATATATGTCTTATTTGTTCTCCCTTGCAGGTAATATTGAGTATGATTGGACCACCATCAAGATATCTGGTTAAAGACGATGCTCCTACGGAGACTGAGCTTCTTGTTTCATAAAGCATGAACTATTAATGAAATTCAAAAGTCTGTCATTATGACAAGTTATAATCTCACTTCACAGGATAATGTATATATTTACGTACAGAACTAATTTAGGAGTTTTTCATTTACAGAAGAATCGAGATAACAATTGTGGGGTTTGGAAATTGAACCATAACCTTAAGGGTGATAATAGTTGCCTTATCGCGTTATACACGAAGTGATACTTTATGTGCTGCGTGGTTGATAAGCGCCAAGGTTGCTCGGGTTTACAAAGCTAGAGGTCCTTCTAGGATCCTTGCAAACATTCACAAAAACGACTAACTTACCGAATGA
>NW_019104503.1:1301752-1361498 GCF_001995035.1 Momordica charantia
CCAAAACAAGGTGATTACAAGCCTTTAAATAGGCCAAAGGGTCGTTCAACATGAGGAACACCAAAAGTCTTTCAAATCCTATTTAATGCAAATTGTAGAAAATAAGACATGCAAATTAAAACATGATTGCACATCAAACTAGACAACTAAATGTGAGTCCAAAAATGTAAAATTGCTTTAAATTGTCTTGGAAATCACATGTAGGAGGCGCTTTACGTTTGTATGAGATTTGACAAGCTTTGACATCACAAACTCCCAAGAGGTGCAATCTGCAAAGGCACCTGTTCACCAATCTGCACACTTTTTTTGTCCTCCGTGCCATCTCTCAAAATAGACAACTTTTCCCGTGCCATCTTTGCTCCATTCTCTTCTTGACTCATTAAATTAACATTGTAAAGAATTTTTGCCTCAGAAATCTTTGTCTCCTCGTGTGCATTAGCTAGCCTTTGAAGATGTATTATGAAAACCTCTTGAATCTTCTTTGCTTTGCTTCTTGTAATTGGTCCCCCGGGTACAGTCAATGGATCCGTGGTTGGATTTGCATCAGTGGTTACTTTGAGTTATCGTGGACATTTGAAGCATATGTTTATTGTAGTGTAAAATGGATTAAAAGTCAAATTTATAGATGGAAGAAAATTTGGTTGAAGTCCCTCCTTTCTCCATGTCGAGGCGGAGAGTTTTTCTCATGAAAGATTATTTGATATAGCTAGAACAATGTAATGGGTAGTTTTACAATGAAAGAGAAAAGAGAAACTAAAGAATGTGTTTAAAATAATGTAAATAAAATAAAAGGATTTAGAAGGTAGTTTTGAAAATAACTTTATAACAAAAAATGTGGTCTAAATATTAAATTTTAAAGTTGAGATATTTTTTTCTAATTAATGTAAAAAAAAAAGAGTAGATCTAGAGGGAATGAAGGAGGATTAACGAGCAAGGGAGGGACGAGGGAAGAGAGAATAAGAGAAGAAAAAGAACAGAAAAAAATGAATTAAGAAAAACTTTTAGCTATGCTAAGTATGATAATTTCTCATGATAAGATATAAACAATATGAATAGCTCCCACGTGGCAATTTTAGGATGACTTGCAATTTATATTTTATTCATAAGCATCTCAAACGGTTTAAGTTCTAAATGGTACTTTTTAATGCAATATACTAAAATTATATGATTTGAAAACTTAATTTTGTTTTATATTATTATTTCTTCTAAATTATAAAATGCGATCTGCCGTCCATATTGAATATATTTTTTAAATGGTACTTTTTAATGCAATATACTAAAATTATATGATTTGAAAACTTAATTTTGTTTTATATTATTAATTCTTCTAAATTCTAAAATGCGATCAGGCGTCCATATTGAATATATTTTTTATGAGCTTCAAACTTAGGATTGCGGCCGCATGGAAATATGAAATAAAGAGATAAATAAAGAGATAATATCTCTGAGGAGCTGTTTTAGAAATTTATTTACAAAAATATCTAAAATTTTCTAGTTTTATACTTAGATTTCTGCAAGTAGGATTTTATTTTAATATCGATTTTACGCTTGCATTTACATTTATTATAGTTATT
Organism: Momordica charantia; assembly: GCF_001995035.1. The sequence continues at coordinate 1,303,327 of NW_019104503.1, forward strand.
TATTTTTTTAAATATAAAAGATTTAATTTGATAAATTATTATCATAATTCTTTAATTATTGTGGTCCCATACAAATTTTCAACACTTAATTCACTCGTTCAAAACTTTAATTCACTCATTCACATTCTCTTGATTTACCAATATTCTCGCTCTTTTTTAATTTCCCACTGTTTCCCTTATTCAACCGGTAAGGTGTTCACTAACCTCCCCTTTTTGAGCATTCTATAAAACATGATAGTAAGTATAACATATTGAATATAAAATATATCCAGTATAACATAGCTGTGAAATATTATGATTAAACTTTTTGAGATATAAAATTTATCCAAATATAATTTAAATCTCATTGTATTGCTCAACATAAAGGATGGTATCCCAAATGTTTAAGCCATCATAGTATATATCCGCATATATACAAGTTGAGTTATAAGATATATCCTAGTCAAATCAAAAATTGAAAACAACCGTCGAAGACTACTTGGGTATGGGAGGAAGATCGAAATGATTTAACAGTACAAAAAAAACAGAAATTTCAACCTTGTTCAAATCTGAAAGAGAAAGCTATTAGGAAAATATAATTAAGCAGGACTAAATTGTAACCTTCAACTTTACAAATTTTAAAAATTATTTAATATTTGAGGTGCATCCTAAAATCATGAGTACTCGTCCCTAAAATAAATATCAATGTAAAATCTAGTTTGGTTTTTTTTTAAAGAATTAATTATAGTTTAGTTTCAAACTCTATCTGTTCATTTTTTTACTCATACTTGTTATCTCAATTTACTTTTAAAATCATTAAAAAATCTATTTTAATTTTTGAACATGGCATAAAAAATCGTTCACACAGATTAAATATGTTACTCAACCGCACAATAAAATCTATCTCGAATAACTATGTGAGTAAAAAAAACGATAAACTTCAATTTAGCCAAATTCATTTGAGATTAATCAAATCAATCATATTGCAGCAAAAGAAAAAAAAAACATAAAATATCATCAAAATATTAAGAGACGTAGCTAATGAAATTTTTGCTATCTAATTTATTGATGAATGTATAAATCTATGAGGGTTCAACATCTTTTTCTTTTTTTCTCTCGCTTTAATTTGTACAACATCAACTTTCCATTCTATCATTTCTTTTCCTTTCCTTTCTTTTCTTTTCTTTTCTTTTCCGGGAAAGAACCAAATCAAAGAAAAAAAAAGAATTTAAAGACCCAATCTCAGATCCAAAACAATCCCTGAAAAATAGGAGGAGGTTTCTTCAACGTCTTCCATTGGAGGAGGCAGATTCAAGTCCAAATAATCCTTCCCCACCGAAGAATTTTGCTGTTCTTCATCTTCTTTCTCCCAATGCCGCCTCTTCATCACCTTCATACAAACTCTGCACTCGTTCGCCGTTTCCCCGTTCTCTTCGACGGCGTCGGAAAACTCGCCGCCGTCCGTCCTCCCGCCGGCGAAGCATCCCTTCACGTTCTTGTGGCTCGCTCTGTGTCCTCCTAGGGCCTGATGCGACCCGAACGATTTTTTGCATCTCGAGCACTCGAACCGGCTAAATGGCGGACCGGTCCGCTCCATGAACCGGCTCAACGCGTCCACTGCCGGTTCGGATTCCTGGTCAGTTTCGGTAACCGCTTCGGTTGTTCGATCGATCGCATTGGGGCCATTGGCGAGCATGATCAAACACGCCGCGATTTCGTGATCTTCCTCCGTCGCCGTCGCCGTTTCCGACGATCGCCGGAGATTCGGCGGCGGATTGATTCCTCGCCATTGACGCTCCGGATGGCACCGCATGTGGCCGAACAGAGCCTTCCACGACCAGAATTTCTTCCCGCACTCACTACAGGGCCGAGTAATCTTCGGCGCGCTCGGGTCCGGCTTCTTCCCGTACTTCGGCTTCGCAATGCCGCCGGAACTCGACGGCGCAAGAACGTGATCGCTCATTTTGATCAATTTGGTACGCTTCCGACGGCAATTTTGGGCGGCGACAGCGGAAGTGGAAGCAGCAGCGGCGGCGACAAAAGCAGAAGCAGGCCGAAAGACGTTGAAATGAAAGAGAGAATCGGAATCAGTGTCCATAACGAAGAGATTTCAGATTTCAGAAATTTGGTAACGGAGAATTTGAAGCGGAAGTAAAAGAGTATAATGATGGAGGAGGCCTGGTTTTTGTAGGCCGATTCAGTTACAGGAGAGAGAAATTCAGTTACAGGAGAGGGAAAGAGTGAGAGATTTGAATTGAAGCGGTTAATTTTTTTATAATTGTTTTTTGTTTTTGAAAAAAAATATTTGTAAAGTTAGTTATATAATGGGGAAGGGTGGTTTATATGTTCGCAAGTTTTATCTTCTTCATTATTTTAACTGATTTTCATCCTTAGGATTAAAAAAAAAACAAACTGATTTTCATCCTTATCTTCTTAGCTTCCCATGGTTTCTAATTAATTAATAGCAATCAAGACATTTTCCAGTTCTATTATTCAAAATTAATTGTTTGAATTTAATTAATAATTAAGGGGAAAAAACTCGAGAATCAACTATGTTATTTAGCTGGACACGAACACTTCACGATTTAGAACGAGAGGAGAGAAAAATAGATGAAGAGAAAGTATATTCTAACGTCTGCAACTTTAAAGTATATATTCATCGTGGAAGTCAACTTAGGCCCAATATGCATTGTCACCAATGCATAATAGTCATATGTCATCTCGAATGGCCAAGTCATGTAATAGGTCATATGTGACAAATTTTAGTTTTTACTCGGTACTTTTAACGTTTACCTTTTATTTAATTTTTTTTTCCTTTTATATCTATGAGTGTCCAAATTAAGTCAGCACGTGCACACCTTAAATAATCTCACAAAACATCGTTTGACTCTATTTTGTTTAGTTGTCAAATGAAGCTCGCAAAATATAAACACGAGGTAGGTGGTTACTAATGATCAAACCCGATAAAAATGGATGACCAACAAGCCAAGGCGGTTAGCGTTTACCCTTTATTTTGGCCCTTAATACTTTCTATCTTATAAAATGGGAACATAAATTTGAATAGGATTAAACTAGGGAATAGAAGAAGAAAAAATATGCAAGTGATTTGGCTGGGAGAATAAATAAAAAGGGAGCTGAGTACTGAGGAGAGCGAAACCAGAGGGATTTTGTTTCCTTTTTCTTCCTGGTAACAGTCAAGACAGTTGCAATCTTTTCTTACAACCTTCGCCAAACACATGAAAATATTATTAGAGGGAGAAACAGTAGGCAGAATATTACAACAAACACAGCAAGCACCTGGTCAGGCGGCGAAACTCGGTGCGACCGCAGTACGGTAGTCGGTAGGCTATCTTCGCGCAGCAAGAAGAACAAGAACAACAGGGTGAAAAATAAAAATATGTTATGTCCATGCCCTTATGTCTCTGATCCGTCTTGATGAGCCAATGGCACTTTGATATTCTTCCCAGGATTTCCCAGCACATTCAGAACCCCAACTCGCTGCAACTCTTTCGCTGTCGGAAACAAAAGAGGAATCGTGTTACTTTGATCATATTATAGAGCAAAAAGAAACTGTCTGATGTTTCATAGCTGATAGATGCCTATCTGTGTGAACTAAAAAATACGAGGTTTATCAGAAATCAAAAGATGAAGCTTCAAATTTACTTTGGGGAGATAATAAAGGAATAACTATTTACAGCATTTCGCTATGAATCGAAAGGAAAGGCAGTGAGAGACTTCCTAGCAAGATGGATATCTTAAGGTTCATCAAATGGCAAGCCTTTCATAAAAGTAATGTTAAATGCTCATGAGAAACCAACTGACAGTTGTATTTCTCCTTGTATGTTTTAGATATTTCAATCTTTTGCAAAAGCAAAACAGTTCTGTGCCCAAGATTGAAAACAAATTTGAAAATTTTTCCAACTCAAAAGAGGGTAAGCTTTAGACAAGTAGGGATGAAGTCTCAACTAACATATTAACAAAAAATAATTTCACGAAAGTTTGATGTTATGCTATTGAATCACTATATTATCCAACCTCTGAGAATATCAGATATCCAAATCCAAGACTTCTTCAGTCTAAAGAAAGAAAATCACCGTAGCAAGTCAAAATTTAGAAGTAATATGGAAAGACGAAAGGCCACAATGAACAAAAATAATGGAATCAAACGTAATGTTTAGTTAATAACTTATTTTGTAGACCGCTAGTTCTTCCAAGATCACAGAAAAGGAACGTGAAGTTATGTAAAGCCAAATATCAAAATACCTTCCTCAAGCGAGAGCTGAATGGATCTCTTTTCCAACGCAACTGCATGCCTGCTAAGTTCAACTGATGACAGTGATCGAAGCACTTGTAAAAGGGAAATTATTCAATGAGTTAATAAGGTTCGTTCAAACTATTTCAGCAATAAGATGAAGCACTTTCTTAGATGTAAAGCATACCCTGAAGATAATCTTGTTGGTCTGATTGATCCAATTTATTCAATAACAACTGCAACTGATGATATCTGTCTTCCCACTGCAAGTTTTTCCATCCTGGTGGGATGCCTACTGAAGGGACAGTAGAAAGTGCAGAATGGAAGTTTGACTCTGCTGTAGCTAAATTAATGCCATACTTCCCAATGTGATGAGGAACTGAAGGTGTTCCAGATGCATTCATGGGAGGAACCACTGGAAAAGGAGCAAATGCTGGAAAGCAATGATTCTTTAGCTCCTTAACCTGAGATTTGAGATGCACGGTTTCATCTAGTTGACCAAGTTTACTTAGATTTGGATAATCAGCTTTTATGCTCGTACTATCACCAGGACTATTCTTCCCTATATCAGCATCGGATTTTCTACGGACGTAAACAAGATGCCCATTTGCAGCATTAGAGGTTGAAGAATGGAGATGAGGCGGACTCGTTGGGCAGACAGTTGAGGGTCTCTTGTTAGCAGAAACTTTAATGAAGTCACTACCAGGACCTCCTTCCTTCAAAAGAGGGAAGCTTCCAGTACAATTGGAAGCTGTGACCCTATTCTCATTTTGCAAGTCCCTTAATGCTGTCTTCTTTGCAGAAATCTGCAGTTGCTTTTCATGAGGCACGTCCTTCCCAGAATTTCCATGCCCATATTCACTGAATTTGGAGTCTATGGGTTTTTGAACCATCTGAAAAGTTTAAAATTTTAACTAAATACATAATAAAAATATTAGAGAGATCAAGTTACCGCAGTAGGACAATTTTGATAGTTTTTATATCAACATACACATGGATATATGAACAATAAATGTCAGGACGTGGATATATAACCATTTAGAAATTAGTATAATTCATAGTTTAACACTTGAAAGGAAAGTGAAAGAGTATTCAGGTATATATGCTAAAAGTTGTTTTAGATACTGTTTTTCATATTAAATTTTAAAGCAGAGTTACAGTCACAGATACCTTATTTGGAGAGATATTGCTAGGTCTTCTATTTCCATTTAATTTACACGTGTTAGCATACAAAAAATCTATAGCATTAGAGGGATCGTGTAACAGCATTAAGAAAATTCTGATAGTGTTTAGATCCAGATACGCATGGATAGATGAAAAATAAATATTAGCTTATGAACAATAAATGTCAGGACATGGATATATTTCCATTTTGATGGAAGCTTTCAAAAGGAAAGATAATTAATAGTAATGCTTTCAATTTGAGAAACAATATTTCCATTTTGTTGGCATAGCACAATTATTTTCATCCAACCAAACAAGTTTTAAGAGGAAAAAACTATTTTCCATGTTTTATTTGGTGAGTCACAAACTATTTTACATGTTTTGAAGTTAAAAAATAAATTTACTGCAGATTTCAAACATAAATAAAATAAGAAGGCTATCAGCCTATCACCAAACCAAATGTCAGAGTTTCCAGTTTCTCCAGAAACCATGGAATCTCCTCTCTAATCATTCTTTCTCATAACTATTTTTCTTCGTCCAGAAATCCTTTCCTAAGGGACAAACTTCTTAGAATTCCAAAACCCCTCTCGCTTCTTCATATTTCTACTATTTATAGTTGTTACAACACTAGATTATGAATTTATTGAAGAAACCTATAGCAATTAAGCTTGAGGTTTACTGTAATTAGTTAGACATAAAACAATATAACAGTAAATTGTAAGATAATAAAATCAAAGAACACAAGAAATATTTGACATTAAACAGTTGAACACATATTGTCCAGAGAGAGTATTGAAGCAGTTCCACATTTCCAACATTGTGACAAGAATATACCTTTTAATTTGTAGTACAACTTTTCAAGTATAATATCATCAAGATAGAATGTTAACTATTGACGCCACATTAGCAAAATTCTAGATAATAACAATAACTCCACGCTATGCAAGTTTTTTCTTTTGTGTGCGTGTGTGTGTGGTTAGAATAGATAGATCAAGGTATTTATCAGTGCATATGATTAATTTTTTCCTTCTGGATGCATTTAGATGGAAGAATCTTTCATCAACCACAGCCCTAGATTACATTTTGACATAAGTAGATTGAAACAGAGTGCCAAGCGAATTGATAACGAAGCCTCTTTTAGACACGATGGAGCTGAACCTCAGAGATAGAGTTTAGGTGAAGTAATCGCAATGACCGAAACCCAATACATTAACAAACTCATTGACTTGAAGAGCATAAATTATAGGTATCTTGCTTCTTCTATTCGTTTCCAGTTTCTCCTCGCTTCTCTTGCGATTAAAATGCGAAGGAGCAGGATGAAAGTGCAGCTTATTATTAGGCCACCGAATTATAAGAAGTTATAATTTTCCATTAGTTCTTAAGATACGAATTAGCTCAGAGAAAACCTAAAATCAGTACGACGCAGAACCAAATCCACAAGAATTCCTACGACAGAAGACAAGCAGGAGCTGATCATCGTCTCCATTTCACATTTACACTAAAACACGAACCTCTTCGTGAAGAAAAGGCAAATTGGTAAAACCAAATCTGAAGCAAATTTCATCAAGAAGCATTCTATTCTTACCTTAGCTCATTGGAATTGGAACCGCTCCGATGGAGAAGGGAGTGCCATGTGGAATCGGAAGGAAGAAAAGAAGCTTCACTTCTGAAGGTCACACAGTTTCTTCACAACACAGTCCCTCAAATTACCTTGAAAAATGGTTTCATATTCGCTCATCAGAATCAGAATTGGAAGCAAAATGTTCAACGTGCTACAAATTCAGAGCAGATTTTAACGAGATGAAGGATGCAACGCTTAGAACCTTGCAGAAAGACACGTGGAGCTGAACTATGGTTCAACGTTCGTGGAGGGCCAAAACTATAATTTACTTCAAGTTTACAAGTTATAAGTTAATTTTCGATAGCCAACCTCTAAGTTCCAAGTTAATTTTCCGATTAACAAGGGACATCCATCTTTTGTTGGTGGTATCTACCTTTTCCAAGTTAGTGTCGAGCTGGCTCTCTTTGAGTCGGTAATAGGTGACTCTATCGATTTCACTTTATCTTAACATGTTCGAACTAAGATTGGAACACGTGTTTTCTAGTGAGTGGTCCATGTGGTAAGCCTTGAACTTACCCATAATAGGTGAACTTGCATCACGTTAACCATCGATTTATATTCCAATAAACATATTTCTATCCCTTTTACATGACATCAACCTTTTTCATGTCGAGGTCAGTGAATTTTCGGTGGCATCCATCTTTCCAAGATTATAGTCGAGTCGGGCTCTCTTCGAGTTGGAGATAGGTGATTATGCGAGTCCCATTTTATCTCAACCTGTCTAAACTAAGATCCAAACACGTGTTTTCGACCGAATAATCCATGTGGCAGACCCTAACCTTCTTTCAACAATTTAACAGAGTTTAAGTTAACCATTGAATTAAATTTTTTTTAAAAAGTTGTAAGTTAAGTTTTCATCATATATTTGTAACAAACTATTCTCGACATAAATAAAAAGTTAGATTTAAATAAATTCACAATCTTGAACCATTATGGTCTAATCTAGAAGTCCAAAGGTGACCAAGGTAAATTCTAAAAAATTTAAAGGGAAGGGGTTCAAACTATAGTGGTCACCTACCTATAATCAAGTATTTTATAAGTTTCATTGACAATCAAATGTAAAAAGGTCAAGCGGTTGTTTCATCAGATACATACCTACACACTAAAACATTCAATGAAAATAAATCTACGATGACGGTGTCAAAAAAATGAGCAAGGGACATAGAGGGAGAGGCTCTCGAAGTCAAACGAAACTTAAAAGAACATGGTTGTTAGCATAATTCCTAGTTCTTTTGTCTCGAAGAGCCAACAAAGGGATTGGTCTGTTGATCAAGCTCAATTTCGATTTAGAGAAGATGTGGATTGGTTGTAGTGCGAATTTAGAAAAGATGTGGATTGGTTGTAGTGCGAATTAAGGAACGACATAATTGGTTATAACTTCTTTTTATAAGTTAAACATTTGAATCTTATATTCTAAGAAAACATTTGAATCTTATATTCTAAGAACACAAGAAATGAACTGTAGATATAAAACCAACTACAAATGCTTGATGAGAGTTAGAAGTGTTCTGAAGAAGATACACGTGTTGTCAACAAGAATTCTAATATAGCTACATTTATCTAAGTACTACTCATTATTATATCATTAATGAGTTTCAACTCTTTCTCCTATGAGCAATAAGCTAATAATACACTTCTTCTTCTGATACCATTACATGGCTAAAAGGCTATGTACAGTGAGTGGTTTCTTGCCTTTGATATGTCAGTTTGTCAAATTGAGCACAACAACAACATTAAGGAGGCAAAAGAAAAAAGAAAAGAAGAAGCAAATTCTGATTTACACTTTTTCTAAATCACAAGATATCTCCACAAATCTCCACAAAACGTTAGGGAATGTGTTCACACTTGCTCATATACTGCAAAAGTGAGTTTGCTTTTCTCTGGGCTCTACTTGTCCCACTTCTTGTGAGCTCTATCAAATGTTCATACACACCATATTGCAGTGCAACCAAGATGGAAGGTGAATTGTTTAGTCCCAGCTCTAGAAGTAACGATGTAGCGCATTCTTTGTTCTTCGGAGTCCCATCTTTCATGATGTTTACTATAGTTTCGATGAAAGAGTTATGGCTGAGCTCGGCTCGTCCTTCGGGATGTGATGTGAGGAGTAACAAGATTGATAAAGCTTCATCAACCATTCCCAGGCTTTTATCCTCGAGTAAACGGAGCAGTGGTGGTATGATACCACCTTTGATGGCCCGGGACTTGTTTGATTGGTTTAGTGACAAGTTGAAGAGTGCAGTGGCAGCGTCCTTCTTTCCTCGGATTGTCCCATCTCGGAGAAGATCTACTAATGGTGGGATTCCATTTAGAGTTCCGATCAGAACTTTGTTTTCATCCAGCATTGACAAGCTAAACAAGGCAGCTGCAGAGTTCTCCTTAGCCTCCTCTGTTCCATGCTGCAGTATTTCTATGATAGCAGGAATGGCTCCTTCTCTTGCTATGAGCCTTTTGTTCGAGTCGTCAATGGACAAGTTCAATAGAGCAGTTACGGTGTGTTCTTGGAATTTGAGATCTGGGTAGGAGAGAAGCTTAACCAATGGAGGGATGACTCCGCTATTTGCGATCCAAACTCTGTTCTCTGGGTTCTCTTTGGAGAGAACCCGGATATTGATGATAGCCTCTTTCCGGACATCCAACTGACTTGATGATAGATTATGGACTAAAGAGGAGATTTCGCGAGCGAGTTCGGGCGGAGTGTCACCCAATCCACCATCCTTTTTGGGTAATTCATAGTGGTTCTTTTGGCACCACTGCAGAATGAGGTTCTTGAGGGCATAATTTGGTGCCACTGACAAATGCGCCAAAGTTTGTCCAGTTTTCGGGCAGGTCCTGTGATTGGAATCCAACCATTTCTGTATACTTTCTCGGTCATAAGTCTGTGAAGAGACGAGCATAACCCTCTCAGTTTACAAATTATTGGCAGAGTTTTGTAGTAGTAACACTCTGAAAACATAAGATTGTAATCTTGATGTCAAGATATTAGGTTTTATTTCGAGCTCGGAATAAAAGTAACTTTCAATTCCTACTGAAGTTTGAATTAAAGATGTCAGTCTCATATGTCTATGAAACAAAAACACTCATTTTTCCATCAAGACGAAGGATCTAACAGATCTAACCCTTGAAAATTTTGAGGTTAAGACATCATGTGCAACTTCATTTACGTCCATTATAAACAACAAAAAGGTAACTATCTATCACAACATTTCGTCAAAGTATGGCCAGTTGCATGGATTTATAAGTCAAAGATTCAAGGCATGATTCTTGATTCTAGTAAATAATGTAAGAGAGATTTAGCACATAATAACATCAAGCCAAAAAAAAAAAAAGCAAAAAATTTTTGTTGCATAAATATCTTTGGATATTCAATTTACCTGCCCAGTTGCCACAATGACTGGATCGGTCATGATCTCAAGGGTAATTGGACAGAGGAATTCATGAGGGATTACTGCAGACCGACACCGTCGAAGACATTTCGATGAAACAGGACCATGAGGAGCAATATCATTGTCCATACCTGCAATTCCTTTAAACTTGCCTAGAAGTTCTAAAATTTGCTGGAGACTTTCAGAACTCGGCATACCTCTACTACGTTTAACTAATTTTTGAACAGCTTCAGTTTCTGCTTCCAAATCTGCAATTTTACGTAGTTCCAATTTATTTGCCAATCTTTCAAGTATAACAGGGTCTGCATTTCTCTCATCATTTTTAGAAAATACAACCATCATGTCCATTGCTAGTTCCATGTCTTGTGTATCTTTCCGACACTTTGCTCTTTTGAGTTGCGTGGACATGAGCTCAACCTGAATGAATGAGTTATTAAATAAATAAGAACTTGGAAAGGAAGAAATGAAGCAACTTCAACAAGATGCTAAGCAACAAAATGAGGAAAAGATACACCAAGATCATAATAGTTAACTTTGATGTGCATCAAATTTCACAATAAACTTCCAACCCATCTGTCAACCAGTAAAATTTCAAAGCGTAGAAAACACCAACACTCCAACACTTTATGTATGGACATTAATGTCTCTATAAATAAACTTCCAAAAGTTGCACTTTATATTAGTCTTAGATGGTAAAAAAACCTTCATAACTTTCTTCCCTACTGCATACAGGCATCCTCAGGTGAGAGACACCTGTGCTACTCCGGAAAAAACATGATATAGATCAAGTGCAAAAATGTTAAAGAAGAATCTGATAATAATAAGGTTCATTTGCCTGAAAACATAACTTTTACTAATCAGATTTGCTCTACTTCGGAAAGTAAATTTGTACGATATTCTGTTAAAAATAACTCAAGCATAGCACAAGTGATTCTTTCTTCATAAAATAGGTGTGGATGAGAGCTAATTCTTAGACCATCGAGGTTGAACATCTATTGTAATATGTGGATCAGAATTTCCACTTTTGGAAGCAGTAAAAACTAATAAATACATGTCTTCCTATCTCAAACCGCTAAGGCAGTGTTAAGTTGCAACTGATATCGTGCATTCGTGAGAAGATTAAGAAAGATTGCCAACTTCAGCTCAGTTTGATTTGATCTAAGCATCATACATCTATTCTAAAGGTCAAATGTTCAAATCCCACCCCGCATTATTAAACTAAACTAAAAAAAAGAGAGATCAAAGGTTTATAAGAGGCCTTTCTGAGAAAAAATTAAAAAAACAAAATACTCCATGAGACCAAAAGTTGACAACATCACTGTACAGAGGAGTCATTGTACAAACAATCAAAGTTACATCAAGTGAAAGGGTGAAGAAATCTACTTGCTCTTGCAATTCAACTGAGACTCCAAGCTCATCATAAGGCATCCCATCAAGGGCCTCCTTCAATTTGTCATAAACAGCATGAAACCTTGCCATCACAGCCTCATTCTCAAACGCCTAACCAAAACAAAAGGAACATCTAATCACACCAAATGAAGAGAACCCAGACTAAAAACGAAGGCATGAAGCAACAGATTTGTATGATCAGTGTGAAAAGCAACAAACAAACTAACCAGGTAAATCTTGCTTCCATTGTGGCAATTCTTCAGTAACCTTTTGGCCAATACAAGAGCCTCTTTCAAATGAGCGAGATGGGGACTCAAGGCCTCGGCGGGAACCATATTATGAAGGTCCCTTATCTCCTCCAAAAGCGGCACCAGCATCTTCAACCTCCTCACCAAATTCAAACACTCCTTCGACTGCGTCTTCCGAAATCCAGAAAACCCCCCAATGGCCGCGATTAACTCATTCGCTTCCGTCAATTCCTTAATCACCTCGTCACCCTCATCCCGGCCGCCGCTCGATGCCGGTGAACACCGACTCCAACCATTATTTCCAATCACTCCAAATTCTCTCTCCATCCCCACCTTTTTTTTTCTTCTTTTTTTTCCTTTTTTCCCTTCCCCCCTCCCCTCCACCCACTCTCCGAATCTTTGGAGTTTGATTGGAATTCTGAAGTGGGGGTGGGGGTATTGATTTAAAGACAAACCTTTTTTCCCGGAAAATTTGACATTTTCCCGAGAGAAAAAAAAGTTAATGGTGGTGTAGAAACTGATTGTATTAGTAGTGGACAAAGCGTCATTCGCGGCCTCCATGGTTTTGCTGTTGTTACTATAAGGAGCGAATTATTTCAACAAAATTCTTGTATTTGCAACCTATCTCACGCGTGTTCATACCCAAAATAACACTTCACCGAAATTCACTCCAATATATATATTTTCTCTTCATTTACTTTACGTTTTGGATATAATGATTCAAAAGTAAGATAATATAATATCTTAATTCTTACTCGTAAATGTGATCCCATTTTGGATATAACCAAGTATTTTAGTTCAGTGGATAAAATCTATTATCATTTTTAAATTTAGAGGATTGGATTATCCATCTACGCAGTTATTAAACTCAAATAAATAAATAAGAGTTTTCACTTAACTTTAAAGGATGAAAATTCATTCAACTTTGACTCGTATGATTTACTAAGGATCCAAGACTCCAATCAATATGAGCATAGCTCAACAATAATTGACATTTATTTCTTTATTTGAAGTCGAAAGTTTAAATTCTCATATCCCTAATTGATTGTGCGAACATACATCCATGTTCAGATTCGTTGAACACATGACGTATGAAAAAATACTAATCTACTCTCAATGTTGGTATTTCTTTTTTAGTTAAAAAGATGGATAAATAAGTGAATAGAAGTATTTTCTTTTTTTGTCTTTTAATTATTGAAAATAAATTTAAATAGGGATGATATTAGATGTGTGTAGATATTAAAATTAGATAATGTATTGGCTTTTTAGATATTGATGTTGAAAAAAAATGTGCTGATGCATAGTGTTAGGAGTCACATGGCACATGGGTTATTGTGCCTTGTGAACAGTTGAGTGATAATCTCATGCAACAACTAATAAAGAATATTCATTTTGAGTCATAAAATGGAGAATAAAAAAAAAAAGTTTTGATTCCTCAAAGAAAAAGCTAAATATATAATAAAAAATTCATTACAAAAATTTAATAATAAAATAAAAAAGGCTACAAATGTTTTTAACTATAAGATTAATTTATCCCATACGTCGTCTAAAAAATATCATTCATTCTCTTTCACGACTTAATGTGAATTGTTATTTTTGAAAATTTCCATAATATTTTCCTTAGCTCTTTTTTTTTTTCTCTCAAGTCCTAAACATTTAAACCATGACGAGTTGCATGTAAAATTTTTGTTTTGATTTTAGTGTGAGAAACTAACTAGTAATTTTTAGATAATATATTTAAAATAAAACTTTTTAAACAATATAGGTATTTATAATTTAAACTAACTCTATAATTGAGAGAACTAGGAAAAGCTCTATAGTTCAATGTCAGTAAATTATAATCACTCCAGGTATAGTTTAACTAATCAAAATACTGCTGACATGAGTTTAGTCTAACGATAATTAATACATGTATCTGATCAAGAAATCACGAAAATATAAATAATTGAATTTAAGTTTTTAAAATAATAAAAACTGAATTTTAAAAATTACAAATTTCGTGGTTTTGTTAGTCCAATAATATGTGAAATGGAAATCTTAATATCTGATTTTTTGCCGAAAGTTTATAATATAGTGTTACAAATTAATTTTAAGATCTAATCCACAAATATTAACAGGGATGAAATTTTAAGACGTAGCTGGCGAAGATAATATAATGAAAAATTTTTTGATGGGGGAGTGGAGAAGGTGGTGAAGTGAAGTGAAGAAGACGCGTAATCACGTGCTGAAATTTTGTTTTTTTTTTTTAAATTTTAAAAATTGTTATTAATTATTTATTTTTAGATTGACGTTGACGGAGTCTTCGTTTGGGAAACGGAGGGGACAGGTCTGGTTCCGTTTTTCGGGTAATGGGTCCCACCATCTGTCAGGACAGCGAAATCTAACGGTGGGATCCACAGCTGATATTTTCATCGCATACTGACAAAATATGGGTTTTCAATTTGACTGTTTAATTAGTTAAATCATCAATTTTCTCATCTATTATTATTATTATTATTATTATTAAGGTTGGGTTGGATGGGAGAAATCTTCCGCCAATCATTAATTTACGGTTCGGTTGTGGGTTATCATATATAAACTAATGTTTTCCATCTTTCTCTTTCAAAAATCTTATTTATCATTTCTTTTAACCCGATTCAAAAAAATTCATCTCAATTAGTTGAACTTTTATTATACTACTCACAGTTAAAAAATTATCACAGTTCATTTTTGAGTAAGTTTTGATTAAAGGGAAAGAATATTAATTAGAATGTCGGTGCCTATTATTAAATTCATCCATTTGATAATTATTCAATATCAAAATCATTCAATGGATATGTCATCGACTAAACTAGACTGTATAATATTTTTTATCTATCAGGATTAGGTTTAAATCTCCATCCATTTTTTTCGGTAATATTCTTTAAATATAATGATATTTAATGAATGAAAACTTTATTATTATTCTTTTTTATCTTGCACTTAGTTTTGTGGATCGATTTTAATTTGGAATTTTTAGTTTTATTAAATTAAACTCTAAACTCAAATCAATTTTAATATTAATATTTTTTTAGTACAGTAAAGAGGGTGGTTCATGATTTTTTTGTCAAGGATAGATGCCAATTACGACCGAACTAAGCTCATGTTGATAATATTAATAATTTGTTGTTTCGTCAAAGTAAATTATATACTTGTCCTTAACAACTAATAAAGTACATAAAATTCGACCCGTAATCAAGTTAAAATAACACTCTAAGTCCAACTTTAATGTTCAAATTCTAGTAGTTACCACATATATTGATTAAGCAGCATATGTTATGGAAATTCAAAGAGTATTATTCCAGGGTATGTTTCATAAAACGTTCCTCATGCTTTCTTGTTTCTCGTTTCTTACTTGTTTTTTTTTAATAAATACAAATAAAATTGCTTGGTAACTCATTTTTGTTTATTGTTTTTTTATTCAAAAAATAAAACATAAGTATATTTGGTAACCTTCATTGTTTCTTATTCTCTACCATTAATTTTTTTTTTTAAAAAAATAAAGGTAAAAGTTTTATATGAAAACTAATTTTTAAATTAAATATAAAAAATTTTATGTTTTTATTTATTTTAAAAATATTTATCAAGTATTTGATAAACTAAAAATATTAAAATAATGTTTTTACCTAGGTTGTGGAAGAAATTAGAAACCAACCAGAAACAAAAAACTTGGTTGTTATTTTAAATGTGATACATGATCAGTTATAAGCACTTATATTTTTAAAAATTAGAAACAAAAAATAAAAAGTAAAAAGTAAAAAATGAAAACATTAATCAAATGAGACTATAATCTACTGGAATGACGTCCAAATTCAGAGAATCTTCAAATTATTTTTAATGGAAAAAAAACCCGAAAGAAAATCCAAGTAAACGAGTCACATTTAGGGTTGAATTGTAATTTACTCCACTCGAAACTAAATGAAATAATTATAAAAAAAAAACAAAAAGAAAAAAGACAAGTTATAAAGATGGAGAGACATACCAATTTCGTCCACTAAAATAGAATATTATTATCACAGCAAGTTGAAATCTTTGACCCACCAAATTAAAATATATTTCAATCGAAAAAAGAAAATTAGGTAATGGTACTTTTTTTTTTAATTTCTTTTTGGAGTACAGGTTATGGTACTATTTGTATTTTGAGAACGGTTTGAAATTTATTAAAAAAAATCATATATGATATATGTATAGTTACTTTTTGTATATTATATAGATGGTTATATTACATGAGGATCATGAATGGATATTTTTTTAAATGAAAAATCTATTTAGATAATTGTTTTTATTTGCATGATTGTAATTATAGCTCTTCTGTGTACTATAAAGTATAATCTTATTTTATTTTATTTTTGGCTTTTTATGCCCACAACCTCTCTCTTCAACATGGTGTACTGAGAAAATATTTTTTTTTCTGATTTTTTCTCCGTGCTGTATTTTATTTATACATTAAAAATAAATAAATATCCACTAAATAAGTACTGTATCAAGTGTCATCAAGTATCATAACGAAACCCAAATTTAATTTTGGGAAAACTTATAAAACTACGAGAATATGGTAGGTACGCCCTCTATTTACACTATGACTTTATCTTTATAAATAATAATAATTATTTGATATTAGTGAGCTCCAAATTATTTATAAATGGTTGATAAAAAATAAATAAAAATAGTATCCCTACTTTTGTAGTACTGAAACCATTTTTTATAACTAGACTAAAGACGTGATTTTTACGAACCATGGTGATGGAACAGTGTTAGAGTCATACGGTCTGATTGAGGCGACCATAAGTATGTAGGACACCCCTAAGTTGGTCCCATGTGACTCAGTCTCCCTACACCCAAATCTTCCACTGTTTTTTTTCCCTTTGCATTAATTTATACACATATCATATCATATGTAGTTCGAAGTTTCGTACTTGTTCTATTTTAGTCGGTAGAATTTCACTATTTCATTTTAGTGGTATTTTTTTTTCTTTCTTATTTACAAATTTTGATCTCTAAACTTCGACAATTGTGTATGGTAACTTTAAAAAAGCGTCTACAAAATTCTTAAATTTTTAATATTTTATCTAATAAATTTCTAAACTCTAAAAAGTGTTCATGAACTTTCAAATTTTTGCTCAATAGGTCCTTAAATTTTAATGACGGGATCTAGGTTTTGGTGGTTATTATACACATTTTTAAAGTTTAGAAGCCTATTATTGTTTACCCTATACATATAAAAAATATTACTAAAAATGTGACCTAAGGCTGTTAGTTCATTTTAATTTTATTTCAACAATATGTCGAGGATAGCTATTTAAACTTCCAAGTTGATGATATATGCCTTAATTAAATTATGCACGGGTGGACAACACCCTTACTTATTCCTATCATTTTTTTATTTTTATCATGCATGAATGTTAGTGAATTTAAATTGAAAACTTAAATATATATATATATATATATATATATATATATCAAAATATTTTTTGACTAAAAATTTAAACAATCGTTTGATTTGACAAAGTTCTCGCGTTTGGTTTTCCTTTTTTCTGAAACAAAGGCTGATGAAAAAAATAATGTCAAATTTGAGAGATTTGACATATTATGTTTCTAAAAAAACCATACAATTGGCAGAAAATGTTGTAATTTGTAAACAAGAAGGCAGCATGCAGGGTGGAAAAGTGTCAAAATCAAAATGCCTTTAAAAGATTATTGAAAAATATGTCCCTTTCTAAGAAAAAGTGAAACGTGTATTCTTTTAAGATATCAAATACTAGCCACAATTTTATTTTCATTCTTTTTCCTGGAGGAGACACAAGTTGTGAGCTGGCATTCATTGTAAACTATTTATTTTTCATTTTTTAAAAAATATTTTCAAAATTGTATAGGAATTTTAGAAACAACTAAAACAAATTTTTTTGATCCGTTTTCAATATAAACTCACGACTTTTTGACCAAAGATGGATGCCCAAGTTGAACTAGCTAAAATACCTTTTAAAGACTATATATTTAGTTTATCCAAAAGGGATAAAAACGAAAATGTTACCAAATCCTGTAAATTTAAAATTTAAAATATAAATGGACCCTTTTTATGGGTGAAAAGATATTGGGCCAATCTTACTTCAAACAAAAAGATGTTGGGCCATATTTTGGGTTTTGAAATGATTTTTCGTAGGAGGGGAAGATTTTCATCTACTAAAGATAATATTTAGATATTTACCATTATTTATCTTTATACTACCACCAAAAATTTTACAGCCTTTTAGCTTTTTGAAATCTATAAATATCTATTTTTATGTATTTCTCCATCCTATTTGTCAAAAATTTAATGACAATTAGTAAAAGAGGGGTGCATTCTTTACTAAAGACGTGCATTCTAATGCAATTTAATTATCTATGTAAAGTTGGAGTCAAATTCATGTCCTCAACAAGAAATTAAAAAATAATCAAATGCAACTTCAAAGTTTTGCTATTCATTAAATTGAGCATTACAATTAAATTAGTGAAATTAATATTTTCAATTTGCTAAATTTTCAACGTATAGTATAAATTGCAAGAAGCAAATATTGATAATTAATCATAGTTTTATTTTATATATCGAGTGAAATATGGCGTTTAGCTCAGGCGATTTTAGCTCTCTTAAACAAAAAGTGCAGGCTTAAGAAAGAAATGAAATGCCAAAATGTGTCTTCAAAATAAAAAGTTCAACTTGGTTTGAATTTGGTCTGGATTTAGTTTCAGTTTAATCCCTATAGTTTCAAAAGTTTCAATTTATTCCCTATGGTTTAGTCAAACTTCACAAATCGTATAAACCATTATCATATTAATAATTTTTTAATTTCATGTAATAGTTTTCTATTTGGGTAACTGTGTAAGTTGAATGCTTGAAGGTGCAAAATCTATAATAAATAGAAGTGAAATCTATTTCTTGTTTTGGAATATTAGAAAAGATTGGCTAAATCCATACACATTCATCTGAGACTTTTTTTTTTTTTAAATAGATGTTATCTTTTGGTCTCCATCCGTCTATGGCTATTTTATCGTTCATTTTACCTTCGCCCTTTTCTTAGCTGATCTTCGATCAATCCAAGTTGGGTCGATGTCCTCAATCATGTTCAACTGCAAGAACCTAATCTTAATCGCCCCTATTGATTATTGGGGTGGGTTTAAGACTTATCACATTTAGTAACTATTTATTATTTCTTTAAAATTTTAAATTAGAAGGAAAAAATCAATATGAAAATTAATTTTTGAATTTAAATTTTCAAACTTTTAACATTTATTATTATGAACTTATAAGTCATGAATAATATAGAAATTACTTTTATTTATGTTCAGTAAACAAAGAAATAACCTTGGTCTGTTTTAGGAATAATTTTAGAATCAGTAATTTTAGCAAAAGAGATTTAATAATAATTGATTTTGTGAAAGTGAATTATTTTAAAATAATGTTTGGTTGCACACTTTTTAAATGATTTTGAATGATTAATATTTGAAGTTCAAAGAGAGAATTTGACAAAATTTTTAGACATAAATAAAAAACTAAAAATTTAGAGAGATATTACAAAAATTTTAGAAAAAAAATTAGAGAGGATAAACAAAATTAGACATAAATAAAGTTTGTTAATTTTTTAACCAAAAATCACTTGGGAATCACCTCCTAAGTGATTGATCAAGAATCACTAAAAGTGATTTTGAATCTTTTCAAAATCATTTGAAAATTATTATAGTGATTTTGATATTAGTGAAAGTGATTCCAGCCATGCTAAAATCACCTCCCAAAGATTTCATACTTTTTTACTGGAAAGAATTTTACGTTTGACAAACTAAGACAAAGGGCAAAGGGGTCAATTGACCCTACCCTAGGTAGGGTCAATGGGTAGGACTTTTGTTTAGGTATCCTTTGTATGCTTTTGGGTTTAGCTTGTTATGACATGTTTATGTCTTTAGTAAGGATTAGCCTTGGAAGGAGAGCTCAAAAGATTGGACATCTTATATGGACAGAGTTTGTTCTCGCTTGAATATCAAAACTTGTAAGGAAGATATCTTATAAATGAACCACGGTTTGAACTTATTCGTTCTAAGCCCTTTACTATTTACATTGATCCTTATTGACCACTAAAAGCCAATCGAGGTACCTAGATTATTTGAACTCACACCCCTCCCCACCGAATTAATCCCAAGGGAGGGCGGAGAAAAATGGATAAATTCCACTATAGGAGAAGAATCATTCAATAATCATTTGCTAAACTAACATATCATGTCCTGTTCCAAGCCAACCATGGATGGTAGTCTGCCAAAATATATCAAATAGGTACCAAAAGCTTCAAGTGATATATGATTTTGTTGAGAATGCAAGGAAGTATGAACCAAAATATAGGCTAATAATCAAGAATGGACTCGACAATAAGGTAGAAAAATAAAGATAGCAGTTGAAGGAACAAGGCATCAGATGCTACCTTGTGAAGACAGGGAAGAAGAAATGAGATTGCTGGAACTGTTTGCTTGTCACCAAAGATCTCCACAACAATAAGTTGTTCATAAAATTAGAAAAATGTAGAATCATCTGTTGGTTGCAAATGAGATGACAATAAGATCACACCAAATATGATAGCAAATATTAGGAATACTTCATTTTCTTATTGAGGTAATTGACTCATTGAGACAATTCTAACCTTAATTTACATTTTCATCCAATTGAATCTTAATCATGAATAAGTAGTGAAATTAATGCCTTAATTACTTGAGTTGAGGTTCGATTTTGTTTTTTAATATTTGTGGGCATAAATTCTTTTGGTCATGTGGGATGTTTTTACTAGCTTTTGGCATTATATTATTGAGTTTGGATGCTTTTCTACTTAATTTTGTGCAAGGTTTTAGTATTTTCATAGTTGAGTTTGGATATTCTTTTACTTGTTTCAAGTAGTTTAATTTTTATGTGGTATATTATTGATTGGTTTATGGAAAATTTTCTAATGTAGTTTTGAGGAGGTATATGACATCACTAACCTATTCAGGTTTACGATTCAATTGGATAAAATTAAAAGTTATTATGTAACAAAACATCTGGATTTAAGGCTCTCTAGAGAATCCCAGTGGCACATATAACAACAAAATATAGTAACAATAGTTTCCAACCCTTGATTTTTTCCAAACTCTAAATATGCCTAGAATGTCATTTTCACAAGAAACATTATTCTGCAAAAAGATAACCAAGCACCAGCACAAAGATAATAATTTGGAGTAGTAACAAATAAGAATATTTTTAATCAAATAAAGGAAAATTGAGAATGACATTACTGATTTTTTTCAACATCCAGGGATATTCCATGCTTCTATTCCTTGATGAAGCCACTGACAAGGCAAAGATTCTGAACAGCAGTATGAGTCTTGGTTTAAGCTCATAAAGTCAAACAAAAAATTACTCTTTGAAACATTTTCAGGTAAAGATAAACATAGCATGTCATCTTCCACGTCCTATTTCCATTGCATTTTTAGTATGCTACTACCCAAATGTAAAAAATTTCAATCCATTATGTTTATAGAAGAAAAAATAATCCATATAAATACATGTTGAAAATGAATTCTAAATTAATATCCTACTAGAGCAAAAGGATAGATAATAGAAACATTTAGTGCCAGAAATAACATCCCAAGAAATTTAAATAAAAAAAGTTGAAGGTTGGAACCTGTAAGTAAGCCATGCATACTAGTCTTCCCAAATAAATCAAACAAAACCCAAAAGCTTTTTTTGGTAAATGATCTATAAAATAGGTGTTCTCATTTTCCTAGTTTCATACTTTCATAACTCCATTGAAAAAACTACTCCTAACAACTGACGATGAAAAAAGAAGACTAGCACAGTAAACCTTTAACAAAATTTAGTGAGAAGGTAAAAAAAAAAGATGCAAATTATGATATAGATGGGATTGGCAAATCCTTTTCTGTATAACTTCTTAGCTGAACCATTGTATACAGGTGTAATGCTCACTTGGATGAATCAATATCCTGTGCGTAAACCAATCCCAAAGAATTGAAGAATTGCAAACCAAAAATATTGTTACCAAAATGACAGAACATGAAAAAATCCAATAGCTTGACCAGATCTCAACACGAGATATCTTGAGACAGATGTATCATCTTGGCACTACCAATAGGATTTCACTGGATTGCAACTGTCAATTTAACATCTCAATTACAAATTGACTCCTAAAAATTCATAGTGTCTCTATACTAGCACTCCAAATAGTATGACCAGTACAAGAGTGTAGTGGAGATAATATGCAATGCCCCCAAGGGGCAGCCCAATTGGTAAGGGAGGCTTAGAGATCTGAAGTTCCAACTTTTCGATGTGTTTAATACCAAAAACTATATCTTTTGGGTCCAGGCCTTAGGGCGGACGCGGGTGACCCTGGATATAGGGGAGCAAAAGTTCGACTCCCCAGTCATCAAAAAAAAAAAAAAACATCAAAGTCCATATGACCAAGCTGTTCTACAAACCCCAAAGACTCCAAAGAGCACTCATGTTGAGAACCAGATGAATAACACTTGTACGGTAAAAGGCCGAAGTTATTATGCTCCATGGCAGTTTCATATACTCAACCCCACATGTGAGTATCCAATACTTTCTTCTGGATGTAAAACCATATAGCACAGAAAATCCCTATAATCCCCACTACTTTGTATCTACAAGAAATACTACTCATACGCAGACTACAATTTTTCATAAGAATTAGAAAATGAACAATTTAGCAAAAGTCATGAAGCAACTTCTTAAAGTATCACATGATTCACATCAGAAAAATTATCAGAATTCCATAATTTATTCAATCCACATTGAAGCGGAAATTCAGAATTAAGCAGGTCAAGACACCCAGATCGATAACAGAACAAGAAAAGTATGTTCCTCCTCTACCAATCCATCCACTGTGCTAATCTTTTTCCTCACTAATCCAGAACAAACCTAAACACTTTGTAGTTCAATCATTATTGAACATCAAAATAATGAAAATTCATATAATTTTATCCAAAAAAAAAATTATATATAAATATAAATATATATATATATATATATTTAGAAGAAAGTTATGCTCTCATCTCCTTCCTTCTTTAATGTAAAACTCTTGCTCTAAAGAAAGTATCTCTTTTGCACTAAAGTTGTGCTCTCCTATTATTCTTTAATTTAAAATTCCTTTGATCCTAAGAAAGTATCTTTTTCTCTCCGTAAATACAAAACCATAAAACTCTATTAAAAAAAACATTGTTATTTCTCCATTTTATTGACCAAAACAATCCACGTTTCCTCTTGCAGCAATATCCCTAATATATTTTATTCTAGTGCTTCCATTATTTAAATTCCCTCAAACCTTCTTTCGCCATCTTTGGAAGTGAAGCATGTTTACCCTCATTTCGTTATCCACCTTGTTAATCTTTACGATCTTTTTTCCTCGTTGGCTCCATAACAAACCTTAAACATAGTAGTTCAATCATTATCTTCAATCCAAGTAACAAAAAAATTTACTCTCTCCTCCATGACAAGAGCTCTATAGAAAAACGTTGTGGACACAAAGTTTTCTCTATAACTTTTGAACAACTTTTAAAACTAACAAAATCATGTACCATCAAATCTCCAATTTCAATGAACTTTGTGTCCAAGAATAATCTTCAACTTTTTTTCTTTTTAACAAGATGCAAAATTTTCATTGATGAATGAAAATAAGCAAAAATGTTAAAAGATACAAACTCCAACTACAATTAAAAACAAAGGTAAGTGATGCATGTTTAAACCCTCATTTCATCATCCAACTTGTTTTATTTTTATTTTTATTTTTTGATAACGGGGAGTCGGAGCTTTGCTCCCCTGTACCCAGAGGCACCCGCGCCCACCCCAAGGCTCAGACCCGTGATTCATCATCCACCTTGTTAATCTTTACTACCTCTTTTTTCCTCCTTGGCTCCGAAACAAACCATACATAGTATACTTCATCCAATCCAAGCAACAAATAATTTTATTCTCCTCTCCGTAAAAGAGCTCTATATAAAAATGTTGTGGTCTGATCTCATTCTCTAGTCTAAAATTCAATTATCCAAACGAATTATCTTTTTCCCTTAGTGAATACAAAACCATAGAACTCTACAAATCACAAATATTGTCCTTTATCCATCTAATTGACATATAATCCACCTTTTCTTCAGCACTGATAGCCTGAATATCTTTTATTCAAGTATTTTCATTGTTCAAAATTCCCCCAACCCCCTTTGCCATCCCTCAATTATTGCTTATAGACTTATGAGTTTACTCAATAACTTGTCTAAAAACTTAAAAAACTGAATTACTCTCCATCACTCGTCAAAAACTTAGATCAATCATTATATCCAATCCAAATAATCAAAATTTCTCATCCACTTCTCATAACAAGAATCTTACAACTTGGAGTGGTCTCTTTTCATCATTTAATCCAAGACCCAATCAGTCTAAAACATTGTCCTTTATCCATTCTCATCGACCTATACAACTTGACTTTTCCTTGGCATCAATAGCTCTAGTATCTCTTATTCTAGTGCTTCCATTGTTTAAAATTCCCTCAAACATCTTTTCACCATCTTTCAAATGTTCCTTTTAGACTTATGAGTTACTGCATAACTTGTCCAAAGTATTTTACTCAATCCATATACCACTAAATCACAATTGAAATAAACTTTTGTGTCCAATATAAATCCTCATTTATGATAACCAAATGGAAGCTTATCATAATTTCTAATGCTTTGCCCATTATCTTAAAACTTCATCCACTTTGCTCAACTTTTTGCTAATCTTTACACCCTCTTTTCCTCAATGACATAAAAATAAACCTTAATAACTTGGTAGCTCAATGATTATATCTAGTCCAAATAATAAAAATTCCCATCCCCCTCTCATACCAGGAATTTTACAAAAAATTTTGTAGTCTCTTTTCATCCTTTAATCCAAAACCCAATCAATCTAAAATATTGTCCTTTATCCATCTCATTGACCTATATCATTCGACTTTTCTTTGGCACCAACCAATAGATCTAATATCCTTCATTCCAGTGCTTTGTTTAAATTTTCTCAAACAACTTTTCACCATCCTTTGATTGTTCCTTTTAGACTTATGAATTACTCCATAACTTGTCAAAAACATTGAAAAATTCAAGTCATATACCACTAAATCAACAATTTGAAAAAAAATTGCGTCCAATATAAACCCTCTAACTATGACGACCAAAAAGAAGCATTTCACAATCATCTTAAAACTTCATCCACTTTGCTAAACCTTTTGCTAATCTTTACACCCATTTTTCCTCACTAACCCAAAAATAAACCTTAATAACTTGATAGCTCAATCATTATCTCCAATCTAAACAATGAAAATTCCTATCCTTTCCTCGTAACAAGAATCTTAAAAAAATGATGTTGTCCTTTTTCATCCTTTAATCCAAAACTCAATCAATCTAAAATATTGTCCTTCATCCATCTCATTGACCTATACAATTCGACTTTTCTTTGGCATCAATAGCACTGATATCTTTTATTCTAGTACTTCCATTATTCAAAATTCTATCAAACATCTTTTCACCATCCTTCAATTGTCGCTTTTAGACTTATTAGTGACTCCATAACTTGTCAAAAACATTGTAAAACTCAATTCATACACCACTGAGTTAATAAACTTTGTGTCCAACATAAATCCTCAATCGTGACGACCAAAGGGAAGCAACTCAATTCATCCACCATTACATATATCTTCTCACTTTATGAGTTTCCCCACCACTTGTCCAATGTTAAACTCAAAACCATATAGCAACGAAATTAACAATTTGAACAAACTTCACATCCAAGAAAAACCCATGACTACGAAATCTATAGGAGATGTGATTTACAAATGCCTTAAACTTCCCAGTTCCCACATAAGACAACTTATACAATTTCCAAACTTCTTTATGTCATCTTGATCCAAAATACTTTTCAAAAAAATCTAAAGTTTTTGGTGCCAGTATATATCTATTCCAGTGCGTAGTCCTCCATCCACCAATACATATATCTTTTCTCACTTTATGAGTGAGTAGTCCTCCATCAACCATTACATACATCTTTTCTCACTTTACGAGTTTCTCCACCACTTGTCCAATGTAAAACTCAAGATATATGCCAACGGATTTCCAATTTGAACAACCTTCATATCCAATAAAAATCAACGACTAGAAAAATCCAAATGTAGTTGTGATTTATAAATGCCTTAAACTTCCTACACAGTCCTATACAATATCCAAACTTCTTTATTTCATCTTGTTCCAAAATAAACTTTTCAAAAAATTCTAGAGTTTTAGGTGCTAATATATCTATTCCAGTTTAAAGTCCTCCTTCATCCACCACTACATATATCTTTTCTTACTATTGGTACATAATCTCCAATGTTATCTTCTCAATTCAATCTTCAAGGTAAATCGTTCACAATTCTAAGAAAGTATTTTCATCCCATTATCATAATACTTCATCCACTTTGAAATCTTTAGGACCCTTTTTCCTCTAAACCATACAAATCAAATGGACCTTGACGAAAAATCCTCAACCACTAGTCAAAACAAGCTGAAACTCAATCTCATTCTTTAACCCAAAGTTCATTTATCTCTCCCATCCTTAAATACATACAACCATAAAAGTCAATGGATGAAAAATATTGTACTTAATCAATCTTATTTACTAGTACACCACCACCCCAATTTCACCAATAGAATGCTTCCATTGTTAAAAATTTCCTCCAACCACATATCATCATCCCTCAATTATTCCCTTTACATTTATGAGTTTCTCCACTTGTCTAAAAGCCTGTAAGACTCAAATTCATACACCAATAGATCTCTAATTTGGAAAAACTGTATCCAATAAAAATCCTCCACTACAATCGCCAATAACTATCTTGATATTGCATACAAATCTAGAAAATTACAAAACTTATTCAATGTCATCTAATTCCCAAATTAATTTTTCAAAGAATTCTTCACTTTCCATTTTACTATGTCTATTCCATTATATAGTCCTTCATCCACTACGATACAAGTACCTTTTTCCTTTTTAAGTATATAATCTCTAAATGTATTCTTCTCATTTAAGTCTTCAAGACAAACCTTAAGCAACCTAAGAAAATATCTTTGTCCAATCATCTTTAATACTTCATCCACTTTGCTAATCTTTACAACTCTCTTTCCTCACTAGCCCCAAAACAAAACTTTTGGTAGCTCTCCAACCAAAGAACGAAAATTCTTATCAACTCCTCGAAACAATAACTCTTAAGAAAAAAAGTTGAAGTCTAGTCTCATACATTAATCCAAAATTCTTTTATCCCAACCAAGTATTCTCCTTCCTTAAATAGTCAATAAAACTAAACAAATCCAAAATATTGTCCTTTATCCATCTTACTGACCAATATAATTCAACTTCTCTCTAGCTGCAATTACTCTAAATCTTTTATTCTAGAGCTTCCATTGTTTAAAATTTCATCAAACGTCTTTGTATCATCCCAAATTGTTTATTTTAGACTTATGAGTTTCTCCACCACTTGTCCAAAAACATGTAACACTTAAAATTATATACCAATGAATCTCCAACTTGAACAAACTTCGTGTACAAGAAAAATCAACAACTACAAAAACGAAATGAGATTAGTTCACCAATGCCTTAACTTTTCACACAAACCTAGAACATTTCCAAACTTCTTTATGTCATCTTACTCCAAAATAAACTTTTCAAATAATTCTTCAATTTTCACTTTTGACCTTCTCGTGTTAACCTTCAAAGCAAATCTTTCTTTGGTTCTAAGAAAGTATCTTCGTCTCATCATCTTAATACTTTATCCACTTACCCTAAAACAAACCTTATTTCTCGATAGTTCAATCATCATTATCTTCAATCCAATGAATGACCAGAACTTTTTAAACAAAAAGCTGAAGTCTAGGCATAATTCAATCCAAAATTCCTTTGTTGTAGAAAATCTTTCTTCCTCCTTCAATTCATAACCATTAAACTCAACGAATCCAAGTGATTATCCATTGTCCATCTTATTGACAAATACAATCCAACTATTCTTTACAACCAATAGCCCTAATATAATTTCTTCTAGTGCTTCCATTATTTCAACTTCTCTCAAACATCTTTTCACCACCACATTCTTCCATTCTTCTAGTGCTTCCATTCTTCAACTGTTCTTTTTAGACACATAACTTTCCCTACCACATGTCCAAAAACTTGCAATCATATACCAACAATCCCAAATTGAACAATCTTTGTGTTCAAGAAAAATCTTCAACTATGACGACCAAATGGGAGTGATTCTCAAATGTATCAACTTTCCATATGAATCTAGACTGTTTCCAAACTTTTTATGACAAATGTCATCATATTCCAAAACAAACTTTTCCGAGAATTCTTCGCATTTCCGTTTTAATATGTCTATACCAATACATAGTCCCCCACTACTCTAGATGTGTCTTTTTCCTCTTCATGTAAATTTAATCTCTCTATTGTTATCTTTCCATTTAATATTTTCAAGGCAAACCATTAGTGATTCTCTGAAAGTATCTTTGTTCCATTATCATAATAGTTTATCCTCTTTGCCAATCTTTACAACCTTTTGTGCTCACTCACACCCTAAATCATACTTTAGTACCTGGTAGTTCAATTATTCCATTATCATAATAGTTTATCCTCTTCACCAATCTTTACAACCTTGTGTGCTCACTCATGCCCTAAATCATACTTTAGTACCCGGTAGTTCAATTATTATATCCAAACCAAATAACAAAAATTCTTATCCTAAATTATTTTTCTCGACAAAGTATCTTTCTCCCTCTTTCAATAAATCGAAAATATTTGTCTTTATCCATCATAATGATCAACACAATCCAACTTTCCTTTGGAAACAATAGCTGTAATATCTTTTATTAAAGTGCTTTCAAGGTTTAAGGTATCCTCCTCTTTTTCACCGTCCTTTAATTGTCCCTTTAGACTTAAAAAATTTCTCCGCCGCTAGAACATAGTTCTGTAAAACTAAAAATCATTTACCAAGATTTGAATAACCTTCGTGTCCAAGCAAAATCCTCAACTACAATGATCAAATAGTAGCGATTCACAATTATCTTAACTTTTTCCAAAAGCCTAGAACATCATCAAGCATTCATTGCATATGTCATCTCATTCAAAAAGTAACTTTTCTCCCTTCTTCAATTTAAATTCGTTTATTCCAATATATAGTCCTCCCACCACAATACATGTAGCCTTTTCAACTTTAAGTACATTATCTTTAATATGTTATCTTTCCATTTCACTCTTCAATTAAAAATATCAATGATTCTAAGACAGTGCTTTGTCCAACCATCTTATAACTTCATCCAATTTGCCAATCTTTACAACCATTGACTTCACTATACTTAACAAACAGCATTAATCCAATTAACAAAAGTTCTTATCCTCTTCTCAAAACAAGAACTATTTACAAGAAGTTATGGTCTCACCTCATTCTTTAATCCAAAATTTTTTTATATCAATATAGTATCTTTCTCCCTCCTTAAATGCAAGACAAAAAAAATATCAACGATTCTAAGACAGTGCCTTTGTCCAACCATCTTATAACTTCATCCACTTTGCCAATCTTTACAACCATTCAATTCACTGTCCTCTTTAACAAACAGCATTTTGTCCAATCCAATTAACAAAAGTTCTTATCCTCTTCTCAAAACAAAAACTATTTACAAAAAGTTGTAATCTCACCTCATTCTTTAATCCAAAATTCTTTTATATCAATATAGTATTATCTTTCTTCCTCCTTAAATGCAAGACAAAAAAATCATTATAAATCCAAGATTCCTTTATCCATCTTATTGTCTAATACACAACTCGACTTTTCTCTGGCAACAATAGCCCTAATATATTTTATTCAAGTACTTCCATTGGTTAAACTTAAAATTCCCTACAACCTATTTTGATCATCCCTTAATTATTCCTTTTAGACTTGTGAGCTTCTCCAACAATTATCCATAATTTTGTAAAGCTAATAATCATATACTAGTGGATCTCCAATTTGAAGAAATTTTGTGCCCAAGGGGAATCTTCAGCAGCACATGGAAGTGATTCACAATTGTCTCAACTTTCCCCACAAATCTAAAACATTTCCAAGCTTCCTACGGCCTATGCCATCTTATCCAAAAATCAACTTCTCCAAAAATCTTCATTCTTCAGTTTAATTTATATATTCCAATACATAGTCCTTCACAATTGTGGATCTCCAATTTGAAGAAATTTTGTGCCCAAGGAGAATCTTCAGCAGCAGATGGAAGTGGTTCACAATTGTCTCAACTTTCCCCACAAATCTAAAACATTTCCAAGCTTCCTACGGCCTATGCCATCTTATCCAAAAAAATCAATTTCTCTAAAAATCTTCATTCTTCAGTTTAATTTATATATTCCAATACATAGTCCTTCCATCATATTACATTTATCTTCTTCCTCCTTCCTCTTTAAGTACATTAATCACATATGTTATCTTATCATTTCATTCTTCAAATCAAAACAAAAGTATCTTTATCCAATCATCTTAATACTCACCAATCCTTACAACATTTTCTCCTCACTTGTCCCAAAGTAAACCTTAATACTTGGTATCTCAATCATTATATCCATTCTAAATAACAAAAATTATCTTCTCAAAATAACAACTCTAGAAAAAAGTTGTGGACTCATCTCATTCTTTAATCCTAAATTCCTTTATCCTTACCAAGTTTCTTTCTCCCTCCTTTAATGCCACCAAACTCTACAAATCTAAAATATTGTCCTTTTACCCATCTATTTATTGACCAATAAAATCCAACTTTTCACTGGTAACAATATCTCTGTTATCTATAGTTCAAGTGCTTCCCATGTTTAAAATTTCCTTGAACCTCTTTCCATCATTGCCCGGTTGTCCTTTTAGACTTATGAGTTTCTTCGCCACTTGTACAAAATTTTGTACAATATACCAATGGATAGCTAATTTAAATAAACTATGTCTAAGAAAAATTTTCAACTATGACGACTAAATGGAATTGATTAACAATTGTCTTAACTTTCGCCACATATCTAGAACATTTTCAAGCTTCTTATGCCATATGTTATCTTATTCCAGAATCAACTTCTCCGAGAAATCTTCGTTCTTTGGTTGAAAATTGTTTATTCCAATACATAGGCCTTCAACCACACTACATGTACTCTTTTCCTCTTTTAAGTACATAATATTTAATGTTATCAATTCATTTCATTCCATCGTCTAAAATATCAATGATTCTAGCTCCGTAACCCTACTACTATTTAATATTGTAGCATTTCCATCGTCTAAAATTCTCTCAAACCTTTTCTTGTCAATCCTTCAATCTTTCCTTCTAAACTTATCAAATAGCTTGAACCTAGGTAGCATCAGTATTATTACCTCTCCACCACTTGTCCACAAACTAACAATACTCGAAATAACATGTCAAATTTAAATTCTTGCCACATGATTGACCTTCCTTTTCCCTTGATGTGTTCCCCCATTTTATCTTCAGTTCCTTTAATAATTTTATACCTCCTTAAAACCACAAATGGTTTGTCAAAACCCACTGTAGCCTCCTACTTACTTGCGAATTCCTTTTGTCTTATAGAACAAAAACTCTTAAATTCCTCGTACAGTCATACATGTTATGTATCATTGTTGTTTCTAATGAAAAATAAAAATTAGGATTTAATGTTCTATTACTAACTCCCCAGAGCTGTTATAAATCCAAATATATTATTGCTTCACTTTTTATGTCCTTTACTCATGAACCTATATCAAATTTAAAATTCACAACAATCACATATTGTAATTTAATCTTTAAACTTTGAAAAAAAAAACATAATATCGGTAGCACAAAGAACATCAAAACAGAAAAGCAAAGATACAACTATTATAAATATCTTTATACTTTAAACTTTGGAACAAAAACATAATATCAGTACACAAAGAACATCAACACAGAAAAGCAAAGATACAACAAAAATTATACATTTATAAAGATTAAAAATAAAGATCATCAAATTTAAACAAAATATTGAAATATTTATAAAGCTTATGGTATGGGAAGCTACCTTATTAGGACACAACAATGCAAAAATGTTATTCAAGGGAGAACTAGGCCGCACACATCTTGGAATCCTCAGCGCAAAGAAACGGGAATTGCGGATTGCCTACATAAAAGGGAATGAATTATTATTATTATTATTTTTTTTTTTGAAGGAAAAAGGGAATGAATTATAAATGGACTGGAGAAATGAAAAACCCGTGAATTTGCTTTTTTTTTTTTAACGATAAATACATGAATTTACTTTCTTTAAAAAAAATTAAAAAAATACAAATACTTTCTCGCCGTTATTTTCAATCAATATACAGATAATAATATACATATTATTATCAAGATTTTGGCTAAAACGACAAATCTATAATTAATTTCACAATTGAAATAAATCAAACGCCATTGGTTATAAAATCTCACCAAAAAAATAATAAAAAAAATCCCGTTACTTAATTGCATGATCAAAATGGGAAACACTTCAAGATTTTTTGAAATTAATAGGTAGCCAATTAAGGTTCTAATTAAAAGCATAAAATAACAGCGTATATCTAGAGAGAGAGAGAATTACAGAGTTCGATTTCTTTCCCGTTTCTTCTCTCTGTCCCTCCCTGTTCCTCTCTGTCCCTTCCCCACCATTTACCAGTTCCAAATTTTCTATATCCATGTCTCTCCCCCAAGCTCCAAACGACCTTCCATGTCTCCAATCTTTCAAACCAACTCTCTCGATCTTCTCTGCTCCCCCTCTCTCTCTGGTACAGTTCTTTCTTATACGATTCCTCTGTTTCATAAAAGAAAATGCTCTGTTTTTAATTCTCCGTTTCCACAAAATCTGAGTTTCTCCTTATTTTGCGGCAATTGGAATTTCAATCAGTTTCTGAAGCATCGTCATCGATGGGGAAGAAAAACCAGTCAACCCCACATAAGCCACATGAAGATTTCTCTCTGAAGGAGATCTCCCCGGACGTCCATGGCGGAAAATCCTCAATCGGCCTCAATATCGCCTTCAGTCTCAAACAGATGCTATTTCTATATGGTGAAAGTCGAAAGAGCCGGAGCCTTGACGAAACCCTGCGAATATATCCTCCTTGAAAGTTCGATTCCCCAACTGCAGCATCCACAAGGAAATCAGAACAGACCATCGTCGAGAAGAAGATGATCGTACATGAACTCCGTGCCAAGAGCCAAGAAAGCCGTGTCTTCTAAACGAAGAGCGCCTAACAACAACAAGCACAAAACCATCAGAGCAATGAACCACAGCGAACGTACATAAACAAAACCCTAATCGTAATCAAGGAATTTCCAATCGAAATTTAACCATCCCCCTACAAAAGGCTGAATCGGAGTTGCATTACCTCGAATCAAGTGGGAGTTGCCTTCTTTCAATTCTGCTCTTTCTTGTCCTCCCAGTGCCTGCCAACGATCTAATCTAGGGTTTGGTTTCGTTCGTCGCCACTTGAAAGGACAGAGGCCGTTTCTGATAAAATATATATTGATGGAGCCAGTGACCGTTGAACCAATGCAAATGAAATGACAGCCAATAATCCGTTCAAAATCCGCGCCAAGCGATGGAGGTGGCGGGAACGCTTCTGACACAGAAGAGAGAGAAACTGAGAGACGACTGTTTGACCAAGTAACAGTTCGTTGAAGTGACGTCGTCATATTAACGGCTAATTCATTTATTGATCTCTCTTCTTCCGTAATTTCAGGGATCTTCCGATTTTTTCCATCAACGTTCTCTTTATTATGTTTAAAATACTAATTGGTCCAGTTAATTTCAACTTTTTGTTTGATTTTTATTTTAGTTAATATACTTTTAGAATATTGATATATTTTTTGAAAATACATATTTTAATTTCTATTAACAAAATTTTAACATCAATTCCAATTATATATTAAATTTAGTATCACGTTGAAATTATAATTGAAAAAATGAGTGTACAGAAACGAAAATGAACATACAAATACTAAAATGAATCAAATTTTGAAGTATGGTAATAAAAATAAACATTTTAATAATACAATGATTGAAATGGACTAAAATTGAAAAATACATAGATCGAAATATCTTTTTACCTAATTAATATAAAATTGTTTTTACGGAGATGAAAAGTATAATCTACCTATATAATATATTTTTTCCAATAAACTACATAAATTAATTCCTACAAACATATTATTTCAAAATATAAATGATCTCATAGATAAATAAATATGTATTGAAAATTTTATCAAGGAAACTTACATTTAAAAATTAATAATTAAATATATTGTACTACAAATAAAATAATAATATCGTGCACTAAGAACTACATTACTACAATTATTCATTCATGCGTCAAACAATATATGATGTCTATGGTACTTGAAATAAGAAGTATTTCGAAAAAACTCTACTCAAAGAATTAGTTCAATTGCTTAATACTAAAATATAAATTTATAATCTAAATTAAGATATATGTGAATAAAAATAATATAGCAATTTACACTTAGCTTATAAAATTTGGTAAAACATCTTTAGTTGAAAGATTCTTCCACTATTGTGAAATAAACAAGTGGGAGAAATAACGTCAATATGAATTTAGTTTTGCAGTAATTGAAACATGTTTATTTACCGTAGTTAATAAGATCATCAAATATTCTTGCATTATTAAATAGAAAAATTATAATACTTGCATTTAAAAATCCCATCAATGCCAGTTTTTTCGATTTTAATTATTACTAATTTGCTTGACAAATAAACCATTATAAGGGGGCTTTGAAAAATTAGAAATAATTTCAACGATTGACATGTTCGTGGATTAAATGAACAATAATTGACCTAATACAACATTTTAATCCTAATGCAGCGACAACATTAGAATTTGTAATCAAATTATTTTAATCCGAAAAAGCTTATAGGTAAGGTAACAATTGAATTTAATTTCAAATTTGTATATATATATATATATTTTTTTTTTTATCTAGAAAGAAAGTTTTTATAGTTTTTTTTTTGATAATTTTTTTTATTGGTTTGATGGATGCAAATAAAAAATATTTAATTGAAGTTTATAAAATATACTTAACTCTGCTTCACCACCGTTGAATGAAAAGAAGCCAAGTATTTTTGGAAGTTTATTATGATTTAATTTAGAATGGAAAAGCGGAAACAAACCAGTTGAAAGTATTATTATTATTATTATTATTATTATTAAGTACTAAAAAAATATTACTATTATTTTTTTCTAGAGAAGTATAAATAAAATGTACTTTCCCATTCTTCTTCCATTTTTCGAGGGGAAAAAATGAATCCCTCCCGTGAAGAAGAAAACCCCTCAAACTGCAAATGAAAATCATACAGTTTTACTGAAATGGAGAATACGGGAATTCTGAAGGAGTGGTTCGATCGAGTTGATTCGGAGAAATCTGGAAGCGTCACAGCTCCTCAGCTCCAGGTTAATCTTCTTTTTCTCCAAAGCTTTATCCTCTTCGTCTCATAATCTCATTCGTTGACAATTTTCCGGATTTCTCCATGATCAGAAAGCTCTGGCGGTTGGGAACCTCAATTTCCCCCTCTCAATTGTGCAGCAAATGATTAGGTTTTCATCCTTTCCTCTTCCTATGGTCTCTGTAAAGAATTTTCTGCTGATATTTGAAATTTTGTTTTGTTAGAATGTATGATTTCGATAGAAATGGGACAATGAGCTTCGAAGGTTAGTAAAAAGTATTTAGACATGCGGCTTTTGTTTTTTTATTTTGAGTTTTAGAAGCGGTATCGATTTTCACGAGTTTCTATCCATGCTTTGTCACCAAAAATTTGGTAATCTCGCTGATGTTGTGATTGTAATGCATTTTTCTCAGAGTTTGTAGCTCTCAACAAGTTTCTCCTTAAGGTCTGTATTTCAGCTAACCTTTCTCCAAGACACTGTTCAAGTACTGATTCTATCTACTATTGAATTTTAATTTAATATTTGGATGAATACAAGAACTCAAATTGAATTGCAGTATCTACTCGTCCTTCTATCTTCTGATTGCTTTTTAATTTCTTTTTCAGCTTCAGCAAGCCTTCTCTGACTTGGAAAGGTGATTCAGAATTTTCCTTCAATAACTTTGATGTTATATGTTTTATTAGAAATTATAGTTGTGAATTGCTTGGAATTTATAAATAATTTGGAACCATTAGTCATACGACAGAGGCTGCTCCATATATTGCCAGTTACATCCCATATCTGTTGTTGGCTGAATATTTTATACCATATAGAATTCTTACTAAATTAGCCAGAACGACTAGTTGCAGCTGAATTAAACTTGGAGCATTTGGTGTATATCTTTATGGTTCTAAAAACATCTTCTCTTTGTTTGTGTCACAGAGGTCGTGGTTTTCTAGTCCCAAATGATGTATATGAGGTATGTACTTGGTTTAAGTTTTATTTTTAATATATCTATTCGGATCAGTTTGGAGAGAATAGTATTAACCGCTGAATATATTTTCCAGGCATTGGTTAAAATTGGCTACACGTTAGATTCTCCTGCTTTTTATACTGTCTGCGAGGTAAAACATATTTTCATTTCATCAATGACATAAAGAAAATTTAGTATTCTTAGTTCATCTCTATCATTGTCAAATTTTATGGGTCAAATCTTGTTTAACATGTTAGTTTGGTTGAGTGCTGAAGCTAACCAACCTGATTGCCAGAACCTTTTTATGCTATAAAGATGCTAAAATTAATTGTTCCACCTTTTGGATTTAGATTTGTCCTAGGCTGCTTGCTAAAGTTATGTGGCAGAGTCATCAAATATGGATGATTTCAAATATATAAATTTAGTGAAAATTGCACACGGGTATTGAATTATAAGATTATTTGCACTTGAAGACTGCCCCCCACCACACACACAAAAATGGAGAAGAAAGTTGCATTCAGTAAACCATTCTTCTTTTGTAATCTTCCATTAGGGATCCTTTTTTCCATCTCCAGTTTGTCTTTTTGGTTCTGACCCCTATCATGCTGTTAGGTGAAAGAAATGTTTATTTCTCTTGTAAAAAGAAAAGAAACATTGCTTTTCTTTATCTTCCATCACCATAGTGCTCTGTGAATGAATGTGTTTGGTTTTATCTGCTGATTCGAGAATTGGACGCATCTTTTCAGACATTCAGTAATGCAGGGTATATTGATTGTTAGTAGAATGAATGAGTAT
Organism: Momordica charantia; assembly: GCF_001995035.1. The sequence goes on from NW_019104503.1 coordinate 1,340,674, forward strand.
CTCATCTCTCTTAACTGCTATTGTTTTTCTACATATATTTGCAGAGCTTTGATCAGAAGAAGAATGGGAGATTTCGGCTAGATGATTTCATATCACTTTGTATATTTGTTCAATCAGCTGGGTAGGTTCCATTAGAAACAAATTTGTGCTTTTTCAAAAGGGATAAAGTTGTCCCCATTTATCTTCTAATGAAAAACGACTCTGTTAATTTGGTTGGGAGGAACCGTTTTTCCAATTTACTGGAAGGTTCGATACATTTCTTTCTTCAATTAATCTAATGTTCATCGTCTGTGCCAATCCTTGCAAAGCAAGATTATGCTTAGCCTCTTTTATTCGACTCAACAAGATCGCCATTAAATTTTAAAATTTAGTATGTGAGCTGATTTGCATTTGACCCGTGTCTTGAATCTTTATAGTACTTCCCTATTAGGTAGAAGTCTAACATTGTTTTTTCTAACTTCTTTGAAGTTTAATTATTTAATTCTCTGGTTGGTTGCAGGAATCTGTTTAATTCCTTTGATACAGCTAAACAAGGCAGGGTGACTCTAGATCTCAACCAATTTGTCTATTGCAGTAAGTACCTGAATTGGTATGACGCCATTTACTATCTTCTTTTTCCAGCATGTTTATGAATTCACTTTTCTCGTAGATTGGTGGTTGCTATTATTGATTTTCCAGAATGATTATGTGCTGTTTGTTTACGATTAAATTAGACGTACAAGGACACAAGGCAAAATAAAATAAATTGCCATGTCGTGTCGTCATTGACCGATACTAATAAATGTGTGAAGCCTCATTTCTGTCGGGAATTATTAGAGGAGGCCGCCAAAGTTAGCTGGTTGATTTACACCAATAAATGAGCTGGTTGATTTACACCAATAAATGTATGAGAAATTACAAATCGTATTTTGAATCAGATTTCAAATCTACATCCAACCATTGTCCTCACATTCTAGTGGCTTCATTCAATCATTTTTCACGAACTTGCCCAAATAGCCAGCCACATCATTGTAGCCTGAGAGCACTTCCAACTTGGAACTCCAAATATTCACTGTTCAATGTTTGCTCCTGTTTTTCACTTTCTTGCTGTCTAATTCTAAGCATCTGACTCGTAACTACTGATTTTTCACTTCCCTTTTCCTTGCACAGCTGCCAATTGTAGAATATGAAATTGTGTAAATATTTGGACAAAGGGGCTACTTCATGTTGCAGAAACTTCTTCCGCAGGATCTAGGATGATGTATGATCTGGAAGCTGATTTTTCCGTTGCATAATTAATACCTATTTTTTATGCTTTTCTATCTGTTTTATCCTGGGAAGGACTCGTGTCATTCGAAAACACTAGTATTTCATTTCTTTCTATAGTCTATATTTGTCTGTGTAGTTGTACTCCTCCTTCCATTAAGTTCGTATTTTGCCAGTAACTAACGACATGGTTTGAAAGTAAAATCTTCTACTGCCTTGATATAGAAAATTTACTCATCAATTTGCCCATTTCCAATCATCGTTCATTTTCCACTTATTATTGAAATGGCTCCTCTGGTTACCTATGAACATGCTGTTCACAGGGCGCCTCTCTCTCCCTCTGAAAATATGCCATTTTTTTCAATATTGTTTCTAAATTTATTTTCAAGATTTGTGATTAGATTTACTTGCAAAGGTTAAATGCAAGTGATACGTGAAAATATGCCATTTTAGAAACAATATTGAAAAACAAATAAGCTTTGAAAATCAGTCCCAAATTAGTTCCAAAAGGACATGTTTTCTGATGGTTTCAACTTTTAGATTCATTGTTTTCGCTTTCTATTTCTCAAAATCCAATCTCAAAAAGGAATTTGACGCCTTCAACCAACACTTTTCAAAACATCTCCTTGTCCACAATTTATAGGACAATTATAACAAAAGTTGGAAATAAATGTTTATTAAACCGAATCTGACCCTAGAACTTGAAGTTGCAGATTATTTGACAAAGAATTATGAATAAAATTAAAAACAAAAAAGAATAAATAAAAACAAAACCTGGGAGTTGTGCAGTCAGTCCAAAAGGGAAATGACAGCATCGACAACATCTTGGGTGGTGCAGTCTCCACCAAGATCCTTGGTCCTGCACTTGGCCTCCAAGATGACAGCTTTGACAGCATTCTCGAGTCTGTCAGCGAAGGAAGGGAACTGAAGGTGCCTCAGCATCATGGCCGATGACAGCAGCAAAGCCACCGGGTTTGCCTTCTTCTGCTCCACTATTTTCTCATTCCCCACGTTCCCTGCTGAAGCTCCTTGCTCAAATATCGCATGATCTGACCCCACATTCCCTGCAGTGCACATTATAATCACAATTTCAAAACATCTACCAAGGAATATATATCCAAAACTTCAATATTGATATCAAAGTGGATTGAAATATGAGTTTCCAAATGGAAATTTTTATGAGCTTGTTAATGGTTAGTATGGCAACATTTAAGCAAGTCAAATTCTAGAATAGGAAGCAATTTAAGGCTTAATTTTAAAAAACATACAACGAAAAACAAAAGGGTTAGGATCAAACATGACCTGAGTAATTTCAACTCAGTTAATAAAATGTATTTTGACGATATATCATCAATTTATAAGTTAATTTTAACCGTTTGTGACAACGAGGACTTAAATGTAAAAATCAATACATAAATAATGAAACTGAAACTCCAAAAAATTCGGGGACTAAATTGAAAAAAATACCCAAAAACAAGGGACTTAAGTATATATTTAGCCTAAAATATAACTAAGGAATTTTAAGTTATTTTAAAAATATAAAATGTTCATTAATTAATTCAAATAGTTTTTAGGAATTTTTTTATTTTCAGAAATTGTCTAGAATATCTGTGAACATTCCATTATTTTATTGACATTTTCATTATCTCTCAGTAAAATTGAGAACTTAGACATTTTACATGTTAGTTAGTGTAGAAATTTAAGTAAAATGGTAACAGCACCGATTACCACATAATGCATTTATCATCACAAATGCACGGACTTTAAAAGGCCATAGTGGATTATAATATTACCTCCTGGCATGAGACCAGTACCCCCAGCAATTCCAGCTGCAGTGTTGGCCACTAGATTGCCATAAAGGTTAGGAGTCACCTGCCCAAAGAATAAAAAGGCCTTGTTAGCAACATTTAAGCATAAAAAGGCATTGGGTTAAAAAATAACAAGCAAAATTTAAGCATCAAGGAAAAACGAAAAAGATGAATATTTAAGAAAGGAGAGTGAACTTATTCTGGGAAATCAAGAAAAAACATAGAGGTAAAGAAAGAAGTTAAGAAGCATAGACACTTCAATTTGGGAAACGTGTCTGTATAAGACACTTATTAGACACGTATCGGACATTAGTTAGCTCAATAGATGTGTGTCACACATTAGTTGTACAAAGTGAATATGATTTCAACGCTTGTTACAGGCATGTATCAAACACTTGTTAAGTATAAGAAATAGATATAAATAGTTAACATAGGACAAAATAATAAATTTTAAGAGCAAAATACATGAAACTCATTTTTGAAACTATGAAAATGCATAAACTTATTGACTTTGATTTACTACTTGTATAAAAATGATATATATTTAAAAAAATGGTATATTTTAATAAATGTGTCTTCGACGTTTTTGTGTCCTAGATTTTTAGAAAACAACGTGTCATCGTATCCGTATTGTGTATTTGTGTATTTGCTTCTTAAGAAATAAGCAAATAAATCAACAAGAAGCATTAAGCAAAACCTAGAGGAACATAATTGATACACCTATCCTTCAAGTATGCGTGGCTATATGTGCCCCCATTATTCGTCTTTCATTTCAAAGTAATATGATACGGCTACAAAAAGGGAGCCAAATTAATCTGCACAACTGAGCCACCAACATTTTTGCGTTTCTCTGTTCAAACAATGCCACTGCTAATTCTTTTCAGGAAGTTTGTTTAATTTTCCATCGTTCTCATCTTTCAGTACATAGAAGTTTGTTTACTTGGAACCATGCAACCATAAAAAAGCAATCAAGAGACTAGCAAGAGAACTAATATCCTCGATAATTTGCTTAGGGATTTTGACTCCAAGTTTCCTTCAAAACTAAGAAACGCTGTATGACCATATAAAATCAATCAAGAGAAGTGCCAGAGAATTAATATCCCCGGTAAGATGGCTGTAGAGATTTTCACTCAAAACCTCTCGGTTGAAACCAAGGTTCTTTTATAACCACCGTGGTGAGTCCTAGGGCTCCAATCACTTTAGATCGACATGCCTGGCATATCGAGGACTGGTTTATACACGCCATTTAAATTCATGTTCAAGAAAGTAATCTGCAGGCACTGTAAGCTTGAACCATATTGCCCCTTGATTCAAGTTCCAAAAGTATGAAGAAAGAAAACAGAGCTGAAGTATACAGTCTATATGAAGCTCATAACAATGAGAGGGCCACAGAAAATGGATATTGTTTTCATTCTAGCATGTGGTGGGAAAAAAGACAACAAAAAGAGAACCAAAAAAGAACCCTGAATGGAAAAATTATCAGCTTAGGAAGTTACGTACCATTACATCAAATTGCTCAGGTTTTGAAACAAGCTGCATACAACAGTTGTCAACAATAATCTCATTGTATTGGATACTAGGATATTGCGCTGCCACCTCCCTGCAAGACTCCAAAAACAGACCATCTGCAAGTTTCATAATGTTGGCTTTGTGCACCGCCGTCACTTTTTTTCTGTTGTTCAGATAAGCATACTCAAATGCATATTTGGCAATGCGTTCTGAGGAAAACTTTGTAATCACCTATCAGTAATTCAGGCTATATTTCAGGTTACTGCGTTGAAATGGGGACTAAGAAAAGCAGGTTTTGACTAGATTAAGAGTATGACCCCATTGAGCACAAGAGTTTATATATTTGCTTGAAATCTGCTCGGAATGGATTTCATTTACATTGACTAGAATACCGATATATGAAATTGATCTTATAACAGATAACCTACAAAAGACTAAACTAAACGACTAAAAAATTAATGTTAATGCGGCAGTTGTTTCATAGCTTTGTTTGTTTCGTTCATTTCAAGAGTGGTGATGTGCATAAGTTCATAACACTTAAAGAACGAAACAGAGAAAAATTCTCTCAATCAGAGGATCAGAAACAGAGCCATAAAACATAAAATTCTAAACTATATCAACAATCAATTATATCAACTCAAAACGGAGAGCGAAAAAAACCAGAAGATCACCAGACCAGACACATACAAAATTATATATTACCTTGAGGCTTTCGACGACGCCAGGGATGACCTCATGCTCGAGGCCAGAGTATTCGCCCTCCGTATTCTCCCTAATGACGACGATGTCGACATTCTCATGACGCGTCGGAAATCCAGGGAAATTGAAGCAATTAACAAGCGAGGCGTACAAGTCGAGCTCCTTCCTGAGCTGCACATTCAGTGAACTCACACCGCCGCCCATCGGAGTAATCAGCCCGCCTTTCAAACACACCTTATTCTTCAAAATAGACTCCATCACCTCTCGAGGAACCTGCTTCATATCGCCATGGACTTCGTAGCGCTCGAAGTAGACGGGAGCGTGCATTGCCTCCATCACTTGCTCGACCGCGTTGGTCACCAGAGGACCGATTCCGTCTCCGGGAATTAGAGTCACCTGACGCGGGGATCCCTCGCCGGGCCTCGGCATGTAGGTGACGGATCGGGTGTCGAACCGGAGAGGGAGGATGCGAGAACGGCTCCGGCAGGGGGAGGTGAGGTGGCGAATGATCGGAAAGGCACGACGGGCGGCCATAAGTAGGTGAAAGTGGAGCAGAGGACACGGAGATTTGTAGATGGAACAAGAGAGAGGCTAGGCGCTGGGGGAGAAGGTGCAGAGCAATGGAGGTTGCAGAAGAGCAGCCATGGAAGGAGGGAGGAGAAATTGGGAATGTCAATGACGAAGGCAGGAAATATATAGGTAATGATTTTCGGGGATTCTATTTTGGGAGCGTAACGTAACGGTGATTGACGAGACTTCCCAAATTCATATTTTAGGTTAAATCTTTTCAAATGTTTATTTTTTTCTTTTTACATTCTAATTTTGATTTGATTAAATATTGAATTTAACTTTACATAATTACATTACAAAATGTTATTTTTATTAAATATCGGTGAAATGGAGATTTAAATCTATAATTTAAGGTTGAGATACGAGGTTGACATAAAAAAAATTCATTTTCGTATTTGTTATTAATTTGTTTCCTTAAATTGTTTAATACAAAAGCGCCATGACATTTCTTGTTCTTTTGTTTGATGAATGAATATTTTGCTGCGGCCATCAGCATAATTCTAACTAATCAAACATTATGTGGAGCTTTGAACTTTTATTTTGTCTTTTTCTTTTTCTTAACCTGATAATATGTAAAGATGAAAATTCATTTTCTCGACCTTTTTAATTTTTTTATTTAAGTATAAAAAAATATGTAGATAAGAAATTGAACCATCCATCTCTAAGAAGCAAACAAAGTGTCTTAATTGCAATTTTACTATACTATATATATAAAAGCAAAATTGATATATAAATAAATAAATAAAGAAGTTCATATAGTTAATAATAAAAGCAAAATTGGAATTGCAATAGACTAATGTAATAATAATATAATCATATAGTTAATAATCTTTTAATTGGTAAAAAATTTCCTTTTTAGGATTTAAAAAAATCTTTTAATTCTTACCCAAAATTAACAAACGAAATATATTTTAATACCGATTAATAATAGCGATTAAGAAATTAATAAATTAACTCACTTTATGAAATGTTATTTTCTTGATCACAATTTAAAGAAATTTATTCATTCTTAATTTCTCCTCCAACCACAAATTTCAATCACCAATATGAGCTAACTAAATGATATCGACACATGTTTTTAACTATGAGTTTGAATCCCTAATCCCAACTAAAAAACACAAATTTCAATATTTTTATATCTTCCAACTTACCACAATTTAAAGAAATTTATTCGTATAAAAGAATGAAGCCCTCAAAAGTTATGAACCACAATCAACTTAAGCAAGGCCAAGATTTAAATCTACACTCCAATATATTTTTTAAAAAATAAAATAATGGAATGAAATCTAGTTAAAGACTTGAAGGAAGTCAGAGCCAGCAAGAAATTGAAAAATGATATAAGCCTACGCATATTATTATCTATGTAGATATCAGTTAACGAGGAAATTTAGGTGTCAAGCTTGACAAAAGAATGTTTGGCAACTGAATTTCCAAATACATAAAAACTTCCAAAGAATACAAAAACTTCTTCAAACGGACAAACTCACAGCATCTTACAAAGAGGGATTCTTCCCAGATTGATTATCGGAGGTTGAGGCCAATCAAAAGTCTGATTTCAAGAACATGAAGCGCACCTCGAAAACGACGTACCAAGATGGGCAGATTCCTTAACCCAAAATGTTCTTGTCCAGAATTGTTTCAGTCATACACTAATTTCTTTAATGAACCAGCCAACCCAAGGCACTGCAATGAACAAAGAAATTCTACAGAAGGGAGTTCAGTTAACGACCTGGAGGAGGAGGAGCAGCAGCAGCAACATTGCCAAGTCCCATCTTCTGCCCCAACAGCGAAAGCTGCTCCACAAACTCCGCTCCGGTGAGGATTTCGGTGCTACCATATATTATGTGCTTCACTGGCTGCTGATTCGTTGCCAGCTCTTGCAAGCTACCGTACTCGACGTAGTTGCCCCCTCCAATCATGAACACAATTGCTTCCTTGAATGGTCCTTTCAAATGGCTGCTACTCATTCCAGAACTTGACTTTGGAGCACGAGGATCGAACACAAGGAAAGTATCAATTTCGGGGTTCGGTTTTCCTTCCATCAACCCCTCTACCGTCCTGGTCAGCGCAAGCTGCCTATCACTAGACAAGAGATTTTTAACACCAGCAGTCACTGCACTAATTGACTGTCCGTAGAGTTTTTCAGCCCAATCCACAATGTTGCTTCTGCTAGCTGAATTTGCTGATGGGAATGAGACATTCAATGACTTAATCTTCTTAACATATTGAAATGCACTAGTATCAACCTCTGATTCCCTCAGAGCAGCTTCCACAGCCTCCACTTCAGATTGGTTTATACTTTCAGAAGAGATCAGATATATAACAGCAAACCGGAGCTTATCCGTCTTAGTACCCTTCCCTTTAAGCACACTCAAGAGTTCATTCCGATCGATACCTCCTCTGGCCATCATGTCGTTCTCCTTCTTAGCATAAGAATCAAGAGACCTCTCCTTGATTTCACCCAACAGTACAGTAGCAATATTTGTATGTTTATCAATAATTTGCTTCCTTTCAGTCAATTCTGGCAATGAGTTCACTGCATTCATTAAATGTTTTGTGTTCCCAATCAAATCTGTTCCATCAAATTCAGCTCCATCAGTCCCACCAGTTCTTCTATTCACCTCATCAACATCCTTCTTATACTTATTCAATTGAGTTTCAATCTCCACTGCAACTTCTGGAAACTCCAAAGACCCATTAGCCACCCAAAATGGGTCTGAACTATCTAATTCATACGACTTCATCCCACCTTTTTCACCTTGCACACTCAATCTATTCAGCTTCAATCCTAGAATATCATGAACTAATGGTCTGTACCTAAAATCATGTTGTATTCCTACAGATAACTCAAAATTTCGATCAAAAAGACACAGAATCGGACGCTGGAAGGAGCTAGCAAAGCCCCCACCCTCTGTAAACAAATTGTTCTTCGACAACAAGTGATCTCTCAACCTCTGATCCAATGCCGAGGCAACCATTTCCGCTGGCCCGCCTCGTGGGCATCGAATAACAGGCACCACAGCAAGCGTAGCCAAAACGCTGAACAATCCACTCACGATTCTCTCTATAATCTCCTCAATTTCACGATCTCCAGCCGAGGGATCGTTCAATTGTACATGTATACTCTTCTGTGCCAACGAAAACAAATTATCTTCCAATGTAACGAACTCCAAATACTGATCGTGCACCTTCGCGATCCGCTGAACCGATTCCGAATTCAGCGTCCCAGATGCTAGATCCTCAAGAAGAGGACGAGGAATAGAAGAAGAGAAGTTTAGGTAAAAGCTATCGTAGAGGAAACGGGAAGCATCAGCAACAATCCTATCGATGTTGATCTTACTCGGTTGGACGAAATAGACCGCAGGCACATCGTGAACGGGCTTTCGATCCTTGTCGATGAGAAAATAAAGGGTGACACCATGTTTGCGGAGGTCCTTAACATGAATCAAAGGCGACAGTATATTCTGGCAAAATCTGTCGAAGATCAAGATCTTGTAAACCTCTTCGTTCGCGGTCGACGTCGAGTTCACCGGCTGGTTCAAATTCAACATCCGGATTATACATTCTGCAATCACAAGAAGTTTCGATCTAACTCCCTAACAAATCTCACTTCAAAACATTAATGTAGCGCCAATTTTGTTCCGATCCCTCGTCAAAACTGGGATCTAGAGAGAGAGAGAGAGAGAGAGAGAGAGGTACCTGTTTGCTTCTGGCGAAGATTCAGAGCCATGGCGACTCGAAGCCCCGTGAAATTTAGTCCCCTTGTTTTGCAGAGGGAATCGAAAGCTTCGAATTTGGGAAGATTCGCTCCGTCAATTTGTCGAATCGAATTGTCGAAATAGGACGGTGGGTTGGGGAAGGAGGAGGTATCTGAATATATAATTCTCTACGGGCGCTTATTGTTTACTCTATCCTAATAACAAATCACCTTTCGCCACGACATGAACATTGACCTGGCCCGTTGACTGTGTAAACGTGGAGGCTTCTCATTGGCTGGTCGACTGTCCATAAAATCCTAATACACAGAAGCCATTAAAAATAGTAGCGGTACACTCAGAAGAGAAGAGAAGCAGAGGGGGAGTCTGAAGAATGCCAACGGCGTCGTTTCTACGCAATCGATACTGGGTTCTCAGGCATGGCAAGAGCATCCCCAATGAGAAGGGCCTCATTGTTTCTTCTATAGTCTGTGACCATTTTTTTTCCCTTTTTACTCTCTGTTTTATCTGTTTTTTCAATGGCGTTTTTCCTGGGTTTTTGTGTGATTCTTATTTTCTGTGGAGAATTTTCTCAGAATCGAAGTTTTGGATTGTTCTGAAGAATACGTTTCAAATGGGGAGATCCTTTTGGCCATTTTTCTGTTGCAGATATTTGAGGGTTTTCAGGCAGCCATTTGTGTGGTTGAGCATTGTCTCAGCACTGCTCTTTTCGTCTTGTTTTCGTTACCAACAAAAATACTCTGTTTTCTACTCTCTTCATGTGTGTGATGAATTGGGTTGTTCAGAAATGCTGATTTTAGGCTTCAAATCGTGGTGGTTTTCAATTTTCAACTTGAATTTAAGGGTCTGTGCTAGCGATCTGACATGTTTTTGGAGGTTTCTGTGAGTGTGTCGGTTGATTGAGAAGAAAAATGAAGAACAGGTTATTGACTGAGAGTTTGATTCCGCTGTAGGAAAATGGTACCCTCCCAGAGTATCAATTGGCAACTGAGGGTGTTGGACAGGCGCAGTTGGCTGGAGAACAGTTCTTAAAGGTACTTTATTTGGTCCTTAATCCATGATTTCTCAAGCTTAGAGATTGTGTAGTTTGTTCTCAGATTGTGCAAATGAAATCAAGTACCTGTATTTGGTTCATAAGTTTGTGATTTGTGAAAGTTAATATGTTATCCAAAAAGTTTATGTAATCATAGACAAAACGAATGTAACAAGTATAGGCTCGGTTTTTACGACCTTATTTGAATAGGATATGTTCTATAGGTTGTATCTCTGTGTCCTTGAGTTCTAAGTATGACTCGGCTTTTTATTTCTGAGTTACGCAAGTCTAATTAGTGAGCCAATCATCATGTAGATTCTCTTTTTCTCCAAAATAAGACGAGATTGTTATTATTTTGAAAATCACCCAAGTTTGATAATTGTGATGTCAATACGTATAGTGACACTAAGTTTTATAGCAAAAAATAAGAAACCGTTGTGAATATTGGGGGCTTCCCTGAATTCTGACTTCTTGGCTTAGACAAGAAAGGGTAATATCATGTAATCATTTTCATCAGGAATTAAGGGAAGTAAAGTAAGAAATGTATTACTTTTTAGCTTTCATTAGAAGAAGTCATGAAGGCCTTGTTCTCTTCAGATAATCTAACTTTCTAATGATGTGACTTGTTTATACTCCATGAACTATCATCTCGACCAATTTCGGGACGATCTTGATCTATCTTGCATTGTTTCTATCAATTTTGAGATGTATGTACTCTCGCATCTTAGTCGATCTTGAACGGTCTTTGTCGGTCTCGATAATGAAAGTGACAATGCATCTTAGATTCACTCGTTTTATTGGAAAAGCCATATTGCACATGCAGGAGTTGAAGGAAAATTCGATATCGCTCGAAAATGTTCGAATATGCTACTCGCCATTCTCAAGAACAATTCATACAGCTAAAGTTGCTGCATCTGCATTGAATATTCCATTTGAAGGCCCTCAGTGTAAGGTAAAAAACTGTTTTCTTTCGTACACTTTTCTGATTCAATATAATCTTCTTCTTCCAGCTGATCATCAGATAAAACTTTTGATTTTCAGATGGTGGAAGATCTCAGGGAACGCTACTTTGGCCCTTCATTTGAACTTATGTCCCATGATAAAGTAAGATAACAATTCCTATTTCCTAGTTATTTATTGTGGTTTTTGCTTGCATGAAAAAGCCATACTGCTCTTGAGCCAAATTGGTACCTATTATTTAAAAAAAAGTTTCAATTTAGTAACTACGTTGTCACATTTATCAATTATGTACTTTTTATTAGTTAATCTTAAAATTCGTTAATTATAAGCTTACCTGAGATGATACTCAGCAAGTTAGCAAGTTGGCATAAATTAGAATAAGAATTAGGTCACTCGAGAAGGCAAAATTTTAACTCCTCCAAATCTCTAAAATAATTGATAGAAATTTCAAATTATTTCTCGTTTAGGCGGCCTACTTTCTCTTTTGAATGTCTGCCAATTATGTAATATTATTATAAGCGAATTTACGAATGGAGAAGTATAATTAAAAATGTTAAAATTCAAGAGACTAAATGAAAAACTTTTAAAGAATAGGAACTAAATTAAAAAAAAAAAAAACTCCTAAACATATATTTAGCATTATCTTTAGAATATAGCATACAAATGGGGTGGGAGGACGAACATTCGACCTTTAGAGAAGGTTACTAATGTTTTTTTAACGATCGAACATTGATGTTGGCCGAAAATGAGTGAAGATAATAGAACTTTTTTAATGCCATTTGAGCTTAGGGCTTGTTGAATTTGTGTTTGTTTGTGTTGGTTCGTGTGACAGTATGCAGATATCTGGGCTCTTGATGAGGAGGATCCATTCAAGCGGCCTGAAGAAGGTGGAGAAAGCGTTGAAGATGTTGCTTCAAGACTTGCCAAAGCAATTCTTCAAATTGAGTCTCAATTTCAAGGGTATAAATCATAATATCATATTTATCCTCATTTTACCTCGAAATATTTGTCCAAACACTTACGGGTACTATATATTAAATTAAATATGTTCTAATTTAAATGTTTAATCCCATTTTGATATGAACATTAATATATATACTCATTCTACATTATTTTTGACTAAAATGAGATTTAAACCCAATAATTTACGTATTGCAGATGTGCCATCTTGATCGTGAGCCATGGGGACCCCCTGCAAATCTTTCAGACAGTGGTGGGAGCTGCGAAGCAAGAAGATGAATCGAGTTCCGATGAACTGGAATCAAAATTACAAGCTGTAATCACCAAGTCCGTTCTCTCGCAGCACCGGAAATTTGCGCTGCTCACCGGAGAGCTTCGAGCAGTCCTGTGAATTCCGGCAAGTTCTCCCCGGACTTGTTGAAGAAGACGAGTTCAAGAATTGGCATTTTTTTCTTCTCCTTTGGAATGAAAATTTTAGGGAAAAATACCCTTTTCGTCCTGAAATTTGAACTTTTCTAAAGTTGAAAACGTGCACTCTTAGTCCCTCGTGGTAGATGTGAAACGAAGGGGCGTTCGTTTCAGATCGCGAACATCTTGGGCGAGGGGAGGCGACGCGGTAACGGATTGCGGCAGTGGAGTCGTCGAGGGGAGGTGGAGATACTGTTGACGCCGGCGCCAGCGAGTTTGGCTGGAAGAGAAAAGATGACCCCCTTATATGTCTAATCATAAAAAATATATATATATAATTAATATAATCAACTAATCCAGCAAATTCATTTAACAAACAATTAGCACAGAGTGTATTTTTTCCAAAATTTTCTAAATGCGCAAGCCCAAGACAGAGTTCATCGAATTGGGCAATATAAACCTACGAGGTGTTGTATTTTGATATTAAAAAGAATGTCATTTTCTCACTATATATGTTTCATTAACAGAATTATTAAATTCGTAATTGAAAGTTTTATTGAGGATCAGATTGAAGCTGCAAAATAATATGGAGAATAGTTCATCTCAATTTTTTATTAAATCATCTTAGTACGTACTACTCATGTTTAAAACCTTGATTAGCATTCATATGACACATTTAAATAATAATAAAAGTTATTTTCCTCTCATTCACACCCATAGATGATTTATTATTTGTTAGTGTACCTTCTCCAACTCTAAATTTAACTTAAGTAATTTTAAAAATATAAGTAAAATATTACTTTAAAAACCAATCTTTTATTACAAATATAGACAACAAATGCATGAGAGTCACTCTCGTGATGCTGACTGTATATCCAATAATAGAGATTCTATTACTATTATTGCTCATCTCTAAAACATATTTGTCTTATTATAGATCTAAAGATTGCTCCAGATTGCATAGAGAGATGAATAGTTTCTTCAAATTATAATACCATATTCTTCTAGAAAAAAATAATAAAAATGTCCGAAATATATATAATAACAAGGTGAGAGATTAAGAATGCATTTGGTTACTGATATGAAAACAAAAATCTGAAAACTGATTCAATGAGAATATAGTTGTTCCAAACAAAAATCTGAAAATCGATTCAATGAGAATATAGTTGTTTTTAGTGTTATATGTGTTTGGTTGTCGATTTGGAAATTGAATCTCGTTTCAATAGTATATTTGTAAAATAGTGATATAACCATTAAATATTCAGTTAAATCTAAAATAATATGAATTTATTTATTAATATATATAATAAATATTGTATAATTATTATTTTACAATATTTTATAATATAGTATATATTATATTTTACATTTTTTTGGTGTAACAAAAATGAAAAGAGTTTATAATATGATCTAATATATTTATCAAAGTTTTTATTTTTATTTTTTGGATGTAATCCTACCTTTTAAAGTTTCAAATTTAGGATTTAAAAATATGAAAAACATAAAAATGTTGTTTTCAAAATTTGTACGATCACATAATTCAAAAACAGTTTTCGAAAACAAGTCTTTCAAACATGTATTCACTGGATTCAGTGAATCAGAAAATAAGAAACAGAATCCAGATTTCCTACCAAATAGACTTTAATCTTCCACAAATATGTGGATTGAGAATTTGATCCATGGCTTTGCAAATTATTATTTAAGTATGAAATTGAGTAAAGTTCACCATGGGCTAGTCAAGTCGTGTTTTAAAAAATTATTGGTTTAAATACTATTTTAGTCATGTAATTTTATTTTTAGTTCATTTTGGCTTTTACAATTTCAAAATATTCATTTTAGTCTTGTACTTTAAAATTGTATTCATTTTAATTAGTATACTTCAAAACGTATGTTATGGTCCTTGCACTTTTAAAAGTTACCAATTTAGTCTCTATTTGGAATAATTTAATAAAAATTTATATATTTAAAAAAAAACTTAGTGAGTGAAGTGTAATACTAAAATTATGATTGATAAAATAGATAAAATTAAAAATAAATAGATCAAAATAGTTACTTTTTAAAAGTATAGAGACTGAAATAGATGTTTCAAAACTATATCGACTAGAATAAACAAAATTTGAAAATACATTATCAAAATAAAATGTTTTAAAAGTATAAAAATAAAAAATAAACCAATGTAAAAATATGTAGATCAAAATCATTTAAATGTGAATTTTTTTCGAGTACAACATGTCTGAGGATTCAAAAATATTATTTCGACATTTTTTCGAAAATAAATCTCTTAATTCGTTGAACTGTATTAAATATTAAATAGGTTTGTCTAATCCGTGTTAAAAATAATAATAAAATAAATGTACGAAGTTCCAAACAATGCCTTAGCTGGAAACGACAAAAATACTGTGGCAGTCACGTGAGTACTCTCAAACAATATCTTGTCTCGTTAGTCGTCACTACTCACTTCTACTTAATTTATTATTATTATTATTCTTTTTTTGAAAAGGTCACTTAATATTGTATAAATATATGTATTTTATTTAATATTATTTATGAATTCGACTTCGAGATTAATTAATTTCATAATATCATTAATAATTGACCTTTCACAATATCGCAAAAATTTTGACAAAAGTACCCAACAAGAAAAAGTTCAAAAATAACGAAATATTTATTTTCCGATTTAAATTTTTGTTACAAATTTTTTACTTTTATATTGTTTAAAAAATATTCATATATCTTATGGATATTTCTATTGATGTTCATCTTTATCGATATTTAAAACAGTAATTACTGGTATAACATAATTGTTGTCAGAGGAATTTTATTAATATTTACCTTCTTTTTTTTAGCAGTGGAGAGGTTCAAATTCATGATCCCTTTACTCCTATTTTCCTTTACTCTGATTACTAACTTGAGGGTTGGAGCGTATTAGGCGGGACACCACATCGATATCGAGTTTTCTGGTTGCAACTTCATTCGTTCTTTGACAAACACATTCATCCGAAGGACATGTAGACCTCTCCAAAATTTGCTGTCTAACACTGCATAATTGTGTTATCATTTGCGCCATTTTGATCGAATAAGCTGGAAAAAAAATTCTAGTTCTACTAAAAAAGGTGAAAAAAAATATTTAAGAACTATTACAAATATGATAGAAAGGCATAATGCATGCTCTCTTAAAAAATAATAACAAAAAAAATAAAAAAAGCATAATGCACGCTAATCTGATTAATATATACTATAAGTACCAAAGTTTGAATATAATTAAATAATACTGATTTATTATATTATTTATAAGATTGATACTGGCATGAGTTTAGCTCATGTAATTGACATACTTCTCTAACCAAGAGATTATGAATTCCTTCTCCTTTATAAAAATTTAGCATTTAATAACAAAATTTAGTAATAATGTTCCTAAAGTGATTTTCCTCTAATTCACACCCATATATTGATTTATTATTATTGTTTGTTACTATGGCTTTTTTAGACTTTATATTTAAGTGAAGAAAAAAAAATGCAAATGCATGACTGTGACTCTGATGATTATGTCTAATTATAGATATTGTATTACTATTATGTTGATCTTTAAAAATATATTTATCTAATTGTAATTTATAGATCAAAAAATTGCTCTAGAGATTAATACTGAGTTTAGCTCAACGATATTTAGCACTCATCTCTAATTATGAGTTCAAATCCTCCAATTCACTTATTGTACTTCAAAAAAAATAGTTTCTTATAATTATGACATCATGTCTATTTGGTGGAGTCGCGTTCTAAAAAATTATTGATTTAAATACTAATTTTATTCACTTTTAAAATTTTCTCGAAAACTTATAAATTTTCATCTCTCTTTGATTTACTACCTATTTGACAACTATTTTACTATCTGTTTATTTGATAATTTAGATTTTGCATGATTTGAAATCTTACCGGATTTCAAATAATAAAAAAAAATCGGATTAAAGTGGTTGAATTTTGCATGATTTCATACAATTTCAAGATATATTTAATCTCGCCATATTTTAATTTCTAATTAATAAATTTAGATTAAAAACTCATCTGTTTTATTTTAATTTAATTTCCAATCCAAACAAAGAATTTCAAATATTTCAAATCACAATCGCCAACCAATTTTAACACGTAATTAAAATATTTTAAAACATAAATTGAAAATTTTTATAATCACGATTGACAAAAACGGAAGGCATGGGGGCAGAGTTGCCATTTACAGAGAAACAGAGGGGAGGGAGAGGGAGAGAGAGAAGGGGGAGAATGGAAGCGAAGAAAGTAGCGATAATCGGCGCCGGAGTAAGCGGGCTAGCGGCCTGCAAATTCACGCTGTCGAAGGGGCTGATTCCGGTTGTTTTGGAGGCGAGGGGCGGCATTGGCGGCGTCTGGACGGAGACTCTGGAGACGACGGCGCTGCAGACGCCAAGAGAATCGTACCAGTTCTCTGATTTCCCCTGGCCCAAATCGGTCACCGACGACTTTCCCGACCACAATCAAGTCATGGATTACCTCAGATCTTACGCCGACCACTTCGGATTGATGAAGCACATCAGATTCAACTCCAAAGTTCTCAGTATTGAATACGACGGCTGCTCCGACGACGAGATTCAAGCCTGGACTCTGTGGGCCGGCACCGGCCACGCCTTCGGTGACGCTCGCAAGTGGAGGCTCCAACTTCAGGATACTCTCACTAATCTTCCACTCCAGGTGACATTATCATTGCCCTCTCCCAAAAATTACACCATCTTCTTTTTTTTTTTTTTTTGCTTGATAAGTAATTTCTTTAATGATGTCTATCACTATCCTTCCTAAAATAAGCCAATGGCCGTTGAAATTTACAAGTACGATAGAAGTATGCTGAAGATATCTTTTTTGCGTTTATTTCAAAAAAACAGAAAGTAGTTGCAGCTGAACTCAACACGTCTGTTTTCCACTAAACGATTGTGAGTAAAATTTTTTATTATCCTAAAAATTGGCCTAATCTATCAATTTTCCTGTAGATTAACCTAAGTCTTTGAGTTCAATAATAATTTAATTCCAAATATAAAAATGAAATGACATTTATTTAATAATGAATTGTTATTATAGTTGTTTAGTTAGACCCCATTCATGCAAAGTTGCTAAACATTTGGGTTTTACAAATGGAAGTATTTAGACATCTGGTTAATATTAATTAAAAAAAATGTAAAAGAATATTCAAAATATAGACACAAACATTCGTTTTTATGGCTTTTTTTTTCATAATTTTTTCAAGAAGCATTGATATCATCGATGTTTACTTTCCATCATTTTTATGAAATCGAGATCTCTGACCTTGTTAACATGACATGAATAAAAGCATATTACACGTGGCTTATTTAAGTTAACTAAATTCTATTATTGATTGAATGATATAATATATATTTTAAAAATTATATATCTAGATTCTAATGTTATGGTCCTTTTTTTTATAATTTAATATTATTGTTGTTGCTATTTATTTTGTTAATATTATTTTTTTGGACTCCAAAATCCTGACACAATCTTATCAACTTTGTCTTTACCTTTGTGTTGTTTGTTCTCTCTTGTTTTTTCTTTTCCAAGAATATATTAAACAAGTAATTTAATTTATTAAAAAAAAAGGAAAAAAGCTAACCGCATAAATCTGGGGTTGTGATTTTAGCTTGGCCCATCTTGATAATGATATATTTTTTTTAATTATATAGAGACTCCTTCAAATAGTTTTTATTTATTTATTTATTTTTTGTTAGTAGAAATAGCTTTTATTTTTCTTGTTGGCTTGTGTGTAAAGAATCCAGACAATAATGGGTAAAACTCTGTTTTGGAGAATTCAGGGATGGTGGACCTAGGTGGATATGTAGTTTTTTTTTTTAATTATTTCTTTAACTTCTTGTACAATGTTTTTATCCCACATGTTTTTTTTCTAGTACAATCCTGGAAGGTTTGTAGTTTTTTTAGTACAACAAATTTGATATAGAGATTTGAAATTCCGATCTCAATAGAAGAAGTAGGTGTCAATTAGTGTCGAGCAGGTTGACATGTAGATTTTTATAGAATTTTCTTCATTGTATCTTATAATTATAAAAACAAAAACGACACTCACCTTCTTTAATTTAATAAGTAAATGTTATATGTTTTTTTCAAGAATATGTTTTTTAAAGTTTAGCGGTAATTGTCATAAATCTTCAACTAAGAAGTTTAAGTTCGAATTCTCACCCACATGTTGTACTAAAAAAAAGTTTTAGAATTAAAAAAATATACTATATAACCAAAAATTACAAGTAAACATAATTATTTTAAAAAGATGAAAAATAAAAAAACAAAATATCAAGGGCTTGTTTGGTATCAATTTTCTTTTTTAAAATCATATTTCTTAAGCAACCTTTTTTAATAAAAAATTGTAATCTATTTTTAAAAGCATTTTAAAAATCATGGTCATATTTGTAAAATAAAAATTGTATTTTTGAAAATTTTTATTTAACCAAGTTGTCAAAACTGTATTTAAAAAAATGATAACCCAAACATCGATAACAAATTCCCAAATAATGTTCGTAAGCTTCGTTATCAAAAATAAAATCAATAAAATTTATCTTACATTTGTAAGGACTTGTTTTTTTTATAGAATGAGATTGAACTTGAACATTTTACCGTACCTAAGATACCTTAACCAGCTATGTTCATATTAGTGGTTGTAAATAAAATTTAAAGTGATTAAGACTAAGTTTTTTTCCATAGGTGATTAAAATGAGGTCTAAATCCTAATTCGTTCTTTAAACTGATTTATTTGCTAACATGGGATTATAATTTTGTAGTTAAGAATATCTAATTGATCTAAGAGTTTTGCATTTGAGGTTTTTTATAGTCTAACTTTCAAAAAATTGAAAATAATTATTTTGTAGTTACTTCTCCACATTTTAAAATTTCTATTTTAGTCCCTTAGTTTTTTCTTTTTTTTTTAATAACATTTTGGTTATAATATTCATCTAAGCAATACTTTTTTTCCTTTGAGTTTTGAGTACGCCCAAGCAATACTTATTTCATATTTCTCATGCAATTCTCGCAACTTTGCCATGTGTCCATCATAATACATTAAAATACTACGGGATGTTATCTAGTTCAATAACTAAAATAAAAATTTTGAAAGTTAGTGAATAAGAATGTGTCTCACTTTTATCATTACCAAAATCATTTTTTTTGACAAATTAAAAAATTGATTTATGTAAGATTAAAATAATTTAAAATTGATTTTTAAGAATTTGGACGGTACTAATTCATTTTTTCTAAAATCTCACTCTCAAACATACTATAATAAAAATATTTTAACAGAAGAGAAAATCAAGATAAAATTTTTTAATTGCTCTAATTTTTCTTTTAGTATATCAAGATGGGAGTGGAACTCGCAACAACTTTAAAAGGAGTAAGCGTCAGTTGAGATAAAATTAAACTACAGTTTTTAAGAAACTTAACGGGTGTATGCCTTGAATTTGAATATATGCTATAGGATGAGCTTAAGTAACAATGGAGTTGATTTGATTTGTAGGAGATAGTGGTGGACTTCGTGATTCTGTGCATTGGAAGATTCAGCGACGTTCCGTACATCCCCAAATTCCCTCCAAATGGTGGCCCCGAAGCCTTCAAAGCCGGAAAAGTTCTTCACTCTCTGGAATATGCCGCCATGGATTTCAACTCTGCTTCCGACCTCATCAAGGACAAGCAAATCACCGTCGTCGGTTTCCAGAAGTCCGCTCTCGACCTCGCCATGGAATGCGCCAATGCCAATGGTAACTCAAATTTCTCTTCTGAATCATCCAACGGGTACCCTTTCTCTCAACTTCTTCTTCTGAATCGTTTTGGAATGCGCCAGGGCCGGAGAAACCCTGCACCGTGCTCTACAAGACCAAGCAC
>NW_019104503.1:1378459-1412022 GCF_001995035.1 Momordica charantia
TCACCCGCACGACGTCGGCAACCCCTTTCTTTCTCACGACTCAAGCCGCTGCGCTTTCTTTCTCACGACTCACGCCGCTGCTCGCCCTAACTCAGCAATAACCTGTCGCCCGCATACCGTTCCGACCATCGCCCACCCTTCATCTTAACTTTAAAAACTGCTATTCGGAATCCTAGTAGGTATATTTGATTTTTTTCTTTTTAAATTAACGTTGTTTCTTTTTGTTTTATTTGTGAATCCTTTTTTTTTAAACTGTCGATAAACCGACCGAACTGGTCGGTGCATATTGGCAGAGGAAAACGGTCGGTTTTCAGATTTTGAATTCGGCGTAGTGGGAGTTGCGAGGTTCTTGATATGTTCATGCATCAAGAGGAGTTGGTTGCTAATAATATATATGGTTTAATTTTCACCTACATCCTTCTTGTGGTTCTGTTTTTAGTTGAGTATATGTGTTAATTAGTCTTCTGCTTTTGCTTTTAAATAAAATTATGTTGAGTCTGGTACTCACTCACCCCCACAGGTTTTGCAGGCTAACTATGGCGATGTCAAGGACACTCAAAGAGGAAAGACCTAGCAATGCTGATAAGCGTCTGGCAGGAGTTTACCTTCCACCTGCCAAGGTGGCCCGAATCATGGAGGACCTTCAAGATAAAAGCAGCATTCAGTACCAACGTTTGACCTGGGATGCCCTGCGAAAGAGCATTAACGGTCTTCTGAACAAGGTCAATGCTACCAATATCAAGAATATAATTCCAGAGTTATTTGCAGAGAACCTCATCAGGGGCAGGGGTCTATTCTGCCGCTCCATTATGAGGTCACAAATGGCATCTCCTGGGTTCACAAACGTTTTTGCTGCACTGGCCGCTGTTGTGAATTCTAAGTTTCCGGTGGTGGGAAAACTTCTATTGGGAAGAATGCTCTTGCAGCTCAAAAGAGCATGTAAACGGAATGACAAGGTAATATTACTGTATTTCCTTCTTTCCATTATGTTTCTGCTAAGATCTTATATTTTAAAATTTACATCTGATCCTCTATCTTTGACAGCCTCAACTAATTGCTGCCCTGAAATTCATAGCCCATTTAGTGAACCAACAAGTTGCTCATGAAATAATTGGGTTAGAAGTACTCACACTGTTGCTCGAGAATCCTACGGATGACACTGTAGAGGTGGCCGTCGGTTTTGTTAGTGAATGTGGAGCAATACTGCAAGATTTTTATCCCAGAGCGTTTCATGGTGCGTATCGATTTCTTATCTCTAGATTTAGGCAGTATTCAATCATGTTAATTCATCGAAGGATCCTTTAACTTCTTGATGGTTTTGGTTTGATCCAGAAAGACATAGCTTCTGGATAGAAGATTGAGAAATAAATATCTATTTGAATGCTTATGTTTGTAAAATATATGCACTGTAGGCAAGGAAGCAATACATGTATGTCAAAAACTGAGGGAACTAGAATAGTCTTAGACTCTTAAAAGGGTTTCTCCATCTATGCCTAGATTATTAGAAATGACTTTATTCTGAATTCTTTGATATATGTTGCGTGCAATCACAATGTTTACTGATTGTTTATATTGGATCTATCTTATGAAATTATTTGAACATTTTGTTTTTTGTTCATTCAATTTTCTTTACTTCTTATTCAATTATTGTAGGAATATTTGAGTGTTTTCGAGGGATTCTTCATGAAGGAGAAGTAGACAAAAGGGTTCAGTTTCTAATTGAAGGCCTATTTGCAATACGGAAAGAAAAGTTCAAGGTATAGTCGCTTTTGTCTTAGCATACATGTCTAGCTTCCTTGTGTTGGAGGAGAAATTTATTTATTTATTTATTTGTTCTGGATTTGATTCAGGGCTATCCAGCTGTTCGTCCAGAACTAGACCTTGTAGAGTCAGAAGATCAGTTGACTCATGAAATCTCTCTACAAGAAGAGATAGATCCTGAGATTGCTCTTGGTATCTCTTTTTATAAAACTGTGTACATGTTTTATTCAATAATCAAAGTGGGCGTTTTCATGATGTTTGTTTTATCTATGTATTTATTATTTTCTTGTCTCGCTGCCAGATATATTCAAAGCTGATCCAAATTTCCTCGAGAACGAGAAGCGTTATGAAGGGTTGGAGAAAAGAATACTTGCTGAGAGATACGAGGGGAAGGATAAATCGGATGGTGGATCAGATGATGACGACGAGGATGGCATAGAAGAAGCTGAAGAAGAAAATGAGCAGCAGATGCAAATAATTGATGCAACAGAGACCAATCTTGTGAATCTCAGAAGGACAATTTATCTGACAATTATGTCCAGTGGAAATTTTGAGGAAGCTGGGCATAAGCTTCTAAAAATTAGACTTGAGCCCGGTCAAGAGGTAAGTTCTATAAGTTTTGCCTATTGCTAATATTTTGTGTCTAAAGTGTCATACCCTTTTTGAAATTGAACTTAGTTTCTTGTCTTATCAATGTTGCCGATAGCACACTATCATATCCTAGAACTGGCTCAGTAGTGTCGTGTAATCTTGATGTTTGTGTGGCATCATCTTCTGTTATGTTGCATTTTTGCAATATTTTAGTACAAGAGTGGGTCAATTCATCTGTCTTGGTTGTGGTCTTTTGCAGATGGAGTTATGCGTTATGCTGCTGTTGGAATGTTGCAGTCAACAAAAAATTTACCGAGAATTTTATGCTGAAGTTGGGGAAAGGTTTTGCAAGATCAATAAGGTGTATCAGGAAAATTTTGAGAAATGCTTTGTCCAGCAATATTCTATGGTTCATAGGTTTGAAACTAATAAGATACTAAATGTAGCTATGTTTTTTGCCGACATACTTTGCAGGGATGCTCTCCCATGGCATGTCTTGTCTTATATTCGCTTGACTGAAGAAGACACCACATCTTCATCTCGGATTTTTATCAAGTTCCTTTTCGAGGTATTTCTAGTCAACCCCCTAAATGTAACATGCCTTTTTTCTTATAACACATTTATGAGATTGACTTTCAAGTTCTCCAGTTTGAGAAATATCTTCCTATATTGTATGTATATAGTTGAGGAAATGTTAATTTTGTATTTAATTTGGTGAAATTGTGGTGCAGGGACTGGCAGATCGTCTGGGCGTTCAAGTGTTGAATGATCGACTCAAAACGATGCAGGATTCGCTTGAATCAATTTTTCCTAGGGATTGTCCAACCAACACAACATTTTCAATCAACTTCTTCACGGAGATCGGGCTTTGGCTGTGTGACGGAAAATTTACGAGAACATTTGAAGAATATGCCTGAAAAAAAGAGGAGGAAATTAGGAAGATGTTAGTACCAGATTTTTTTTTTCGGGCGAATTGGACAATTGAAGCCAAGTTGAAACCTGGATTTATGATCTGAATGCCTTTCAGATCCAAGGCTGAATTCTATAGCAAATTCTGATTTGGTTCTTATAACCCGTTTACACAAGTGGCAGTTCCCTTCTATTTTAATTAATGAAGTACTTTTTCCCATTAAGAAAAAAAAAAAAAGAAGTAAATTGGTGGATAAAATGAGTGAATTAGATTGTTTATAAGATTAGCTAATGGTGCTGCGAGAGCTATCCGTTTCTTGTTCAATTTTATTAAAAACTTAACCATTTGTGTATTTTTTATTGTTTATTATTTTTGAAGAATTGTTGGTCTCAAAAACAAACATTTAAAACTCCTAAAAATTATATATATATATATATATATTTTACAAATGTTCTCTCTATGGAATCAATATTTGACAAATGTCTATCTTTATGAATATTTAACCTTACATATTTATACCATTAAATAAAATAATTTTTTATCGATAAAATACTCTAAGAGGTCGTGAGTTTGAATGTCCATAAAAAAACAAAGTAGATGCAACATATATCCAAAATATACCTCAATTTAACATATAATTTAACATATACTTCGTAGATGTAACATATATCCAAAATATACCCCAGTTTAACATATATTGTATATGCTACAAATACAAAAAAATGTACTATATAAGTAGGAGAGTGACCAAGTGTTAGGGGAATCTTCCTTTATAAAACCATGTCGTTGTCGACGAAACATGCATCGGAAAGTCTCAAGTTCTTTCTGGACACATCATTCATCTGGAAGACTCATAGCTCGACAAATAATACTGAGCCGACCTATTTAATGAAAGCATTTACAAGCGTTTACCTTTAATTGAATTTTAGATAACACGTTGTGATTCTCGACACTATGCCGTTGTTGACGAAACATGCATCGAAAAGTCTCCAGTTCTTTCAATTACATGGAGACTCATCATTCATTTGGAAGACTCATAGCTCGGCAAATAATACCACACCTTATAAAAGGCAATCAACCTTACATCTTGATACAAGGTACACATCGGTGCTAACAACAATTGGTGTCGTCCGTGCGAAGCTATATTAACTTTTGTTTGTGTACTTTCAATTTTGATTTTTTTTTTAATTTTGGTTCATTTTAATCCCTATATTTTCCAAAACGTTGATTATGGTCCCTTTATTTTGAGGGATCATTTTATTTTTTGTTTGCAAAATTTATACACAAATTCTATACACATAGGAAACTCAATTACATTTCAAAAAATTTATTGAATGTAGTATCATACTGACATTTTTATCACCAAAAGATATATATAAAATAAAAGAACCAAAGTGGTCACTTTTTAAAAATATGACCAAAACAAGAGTGGGTAAAAAATGTTATGAGTTCAAATCATGTCATCTTTACCTATTACTTATCGTGTATGAATAGTAACGAGGGATCCAGTGAGATTCATAAAAATTGAACATACATATACTGAATCAATCTTTTTTTCCCTTATATTATATTTGATAATAATATGTATTCAAGATACATTAGGGTTGCATTTAGTTTGATAATAAAACGTTCTTAGTTCAGTTTAGTAGAACATGGATCTCAAAAACTGATGTCGTAAATTCAAGTCCTACCGATCGTAATTTTATTCTTATTATTATTAAATCGAAAATTATACTTGAGGTCAATAATTAATAAAGGTCCAACTGATCCCACGTTTGTGTTGGGAATGTCAATCTCTTCTCACAGTGAGATGAAATAAATAGGTATATGTGTATTTTATAGTTCCAGAGGGGAAAATTAATATTTATTTCGAAACTATATAGGGATATTAAAATTTCGAAGGGAATGGAATTAGGTGCGTGTCAAATTATTTTAATAATGGGCCATTACCGTCACCATGATCTGTATATTTAATCCAAATTTGTTTGAAATTTGGTATATAGTTGGAGTTGATTTGTATCTAATTCAATTACCTAATTTGGAATTTTTCATTAGAATTTATTTTTATTATTATTATGAGTTCAACTATTTGTAAGGTTGTATATATATATATATAAAAAAAAACTATTTGTAAGGTAGAGATTTGAACTTAAGGTCGATGATATATGACTTAACAAATTGAGTTATATATTCAAGAAAAAAATTTCAACCGAAACATAGTTTAACTGGTTAAGGTATTTATCTCCGATCAAAAAGTTGTGAATTCGAATCTACACTCCTAAATGTTATACTAAAAAAAGTCTTTTGAATTTATAACTTCTTGGTTGAAGATATATGCCAATTATTGTCGAGCTATGTTTGTTTTGACAATATTCCATAATAATGATTGAACTAATCAAAATTCGAGTTATATAAATTAATTAATTGACTTTGAAACGACATTTTTCTTTTTTGAAAAATGAATGAGATATGATGAAAATTTGAGGTGTGTTGGATCTTTTTATCTTCAAGCCTAAACATTTTTTTTTTTGCAATATTCTCATTTTAAATGTATATATTTTGTTTATTGCATAAAAGATTTTATTATAATAATAATATTTAAAAACTTGGGATTGGGGTCTTATATTCTTCGAGCTTTTTTTTTTTCTCTCTTTGAAGAAAATTAGAAAATATTATTTTCTCCAACTTCAACCTAAACCAACCTATTTTAAACAAGACCTTTTATTTTATAGAGAATTGTGTCGCCCCTACCCTTACATCTAAATAACTAATATTATAATTCTAAATTCAATCAATTGAATTTATATTTAATATACCCTAGCTTTAAAAATGTCAAAAAGGAAAAAAATATATTTTAATTAAATTATTCTTGTTTGACCAAGAAATAAAAAAAATAAGAAAATCAAGGTCAGTGTAACAAATTGATCTGACATATTTATTGTGTTTTATTTTTCTAACTTTTTCTTAATTATACAACACATATAAGTCTCCTAAAAAATAAATTAATTAAGTTGAATGATTCAAAATATTGCTATCCTTATCAAATTTGAAAGGAACAGGAAATAATTTTAAATTAATTAAATTAGTTTATGAAATTATGTAGAGTGTCACAATAACAAACATCAAAGTTTAATTTTTCTTTGAAATTCCATTAACATACAAAAACTTGAGATTACACACTATTTTTGTAAAACTTTATAGTTATTAGTTAATTATTGAATTTTTTGAAATAATTATTGATTTAATTTAAATTACATAGTTTCCGTCTTAAACTTTTATACAAATATTTTTTGTACTTTAAAATTTTAAAATCATAATTTTAGTACTCAACTTTTTGTTAAATTCCAAGTTTAGTGAAAATCCAACTAGATGTTATATATATACGACTAAATTTGAAATTTCATGAAAGTTCGATAAGTACAATTCAATAATCAAAATAAATTTTTAAATATTTGAGGACCAAAATGAAAAAAATAGAGTAAATTATATTTAAGGTTAAATTGGATGGGTGGTATAAAATTTGAGTATCATAATAGTTTTAAATACTATTTTGGTTCCTTTACTTTTGAAATATTCATTTTGATCAATGCACTTTAAAATTGTGTTAATTTTAGTAAATTTTTTTAGATAAAATTTTAGTGAACCTGTACTTATAAAAAGCGACAAATTTGGTCCCAATTTGTAAAATTTAACACAAATTTATACACAATAAAAATCACTTAATACAAATTTATAACTACATTTCAAGAAATTTAGTGGTGGAGTATCATTTTAAAATTATAATTAAAATAAATGAGACGAAAATAAAATAAACTAACAAAATGGTAAACTTCTTAGAACTAATGAATCAAAATAGACGATTTGAAAGTACATAAACTAAAATGACAAAAAATACATAGATTAAAATAAATCAATGTTGAAAATATAGTATTTAAACCAATATTGCATTTATCTTAATCATTTAATTGGATATGTATATATATAGTTTGTTGATGAAGGCCAAACTTTGAATATATTTTGACCATATGAAAGGGATGGAAGGAACATAACATTTTCCCATTTGTGGAGAGCTCCAATTATATCAAAAACTAATCATCTCTCTCTCTCAAACAACTTAGAAATTGGTGTTTTCCAACTAATGCCAAATTCCTCTCATCCTTCTCCTCCAAATGCCTCTTTATAAGTTGGAGATTAGATGAAAGTTTTTATATAAGGTTAAATTATTCTATGATTAGGATAATTTTTCAATTTGGCTTATGTGGATTTAAAGTATCAAAAGTACTATAGTTTAAGCTTAATTTCGATTTTAATTTAGTTCCTATGATTTTAGCTCATTTCACAAAGTAGTCTTACTATTAAAAATTTTCAATTTTTATTCACGTTTTTGGTTTTCAACTATGTTAGAACTTAGGGCTAGCTAGGAGAAAACAAATGGATTTTCAAGTAGGTTAGAGAGTATTTATGAGGTAATAAGGACCAACTTATTATTGAAGGTATATGGTTTCACTAATTAAATTGGCTTATGTATAGGCATAGTTAACTATAATCTCACTGATTCTCTTTACTTTTTACCTACATTTTTTTTAATGTTTAAAACTTTTTTATTCACTATCCAAGATCTACCTGATGATGATTAGGTTTCTATTTTTGAAAATTAATTTAGTTAACTTGGTTATGTTTTTTTTTTTTTTTATTGAGAATATCATTGAAAACTCAGTTGAAATTTAAATGCAAAACGTATTTTAAAAAGGTTTGAAAATTTTAGTTAAGATTTTAAAAGTGGATCACATAATTGTTTATAAAAAAATTAACTTTTGAAAACAGAAAATAAAAAACAAAACAACTATCAACTTAACTCTATGTTATTTAATAATTAAACAAAATACAAAAGATATATATGAATCCCAAATGCTATTTTTTAATATATGATAGTAATATCAATTTACAATCTTAAGCCAATGCAATTTTGTTATATAAAAAAATATTTACACAAATAAGGTTTGAAAAATCTTTGAAGGAACCAACCATACAAATGCTGGTTAAAAACATTTTTCCTAAAACATCAAATTTTTTAAATGGAAGGGAACTTAAATTAATTTCAATCTCCAATAAATAAATCTAAATGAAAACACGATTTTTTTTTTAATTTTCACCACATTTTCCTCTCTACTTCTCTTCTACCGTTCTTTTTATATATGAGGGCTTGAAGAAAATTATTTTTACAAATAATTGACTATCAAAAATTCTTGAGATAAATTATTCCTTACCAGTTTTAACCGTCAGTAAATCATAATATTCGCTTTTATTTTTAAATTAAAAGTCATCATCATATGATTAAATCTCAACTCCAATTTTCTTGAGAGAAATTATTCTTTACCAAGATTCTGATTTATTATTATTTTTTTAAAAAAAGACAAGGCATTGATTCATTGCAATTTCCTCAAGCAAACCCACGTGGATTTAACTTTAAAAAACATTCAAATTATCACCCGAAAAAAAAATAAATAAGCAAAAGAAGTTTAAAACAAAAATTAAAAATAAATAATCACAAAAACCACGTCGTCAAGCGTGTAAAACAAACTCTAAACGACAACGTCATGACTCGCCGGGTTGATTCTCGTCCCACGCGCCTCCCCGCGCGTGAGCCTCACAGTCCTCCATCATTTCACCTCGTTGCCCTGTTGTCTCCCCACTGGCCAATCAGAACACGCGCCATAATTCGCCGTCACCCTCAAAATGGATGGCGTTTTGTGAGCACGTGACCTGCACGTGAACTAACCAAGCTGTTTGCCCAGCCGTGCCGGCAGAATGAAGAAATACAAATGCCGTGGAGTGGGGACGTTCCCCTGTAGGCGCTCACACCGTATTTTCCGAATTTCGTTTTCCCATAGCCAATCAGGAATCGCCTCACCCTTTTTCGAGAAGTTTAATAATTTAAAATATTTGAATTTTCAACCCTTCACTGATTCCATGGAGTTCATTAATTTTCCGTTATTTGAATTTTCAAACACTTTATCTTATTAAACAATTATTCATAATGATTCTAAAGAAAGACCCAATAATTTATAATAATTTTACTTTCTAAAAATTTAGTTTGTTCTTTATCTGTTTATTTTTAGTATAATTTTTTTAAACTACTTTTCAGAAAATTTTTAAAATCACTTTTTTAAATAGATCTTCATCAATAACATAACTCTCAAATCATTAGATATTTGTATTTATCTCTTATTTAAAATTTCACCATTCATTTGAGATATAATATTTTAAAAATTTACGATTTTAAAATCAAAAGATAAAATCTCAATGATTTTTTAATTTTAAAAAAATAAAATATTGTTATTCTACTTGAATTTTAATAGTTGAAAAGAATGGTGAGACAGTAGCATCTTTCCTAGTAGATGGTGGTTTAAATCTCTTGATAAAATTCTAAAAATAAAATATAACAAAAAACAATTTAAGAAAATCAGTTGAGAACTCAAAAAAAAAAAAAAATCAGTTGAAGAGTAGGCGAGAGACGGATAAAAACGGTGTGAGCAGTCGCAGGATAGCCGAACTCCACAAAGATTTTGGATACGATTAGTTCGAGGTGAGAACTGAGTTAGACTTAACATTCTCTCTCTACCAATTTTTATTTTATTTATTTATTAGTATTATTATTATTTTTGTTGAGTTGTGGGGGAAAGTTTATATACAATTCTTGCTA
The DNA here is from genome assembly GCF_001995035.1 of Momordica charantia. Next base: position 1,388,425 of record NW_019104503.1, read on the forward strand.
CTCGTCGTCTTCATCATCGTTCGAAGGCGCGACTCGGTCCTGCAAATCCACCGGCCATCGGATGCTCTTCGCCTCCGTCTCCGCCGCCGCCGCTGTGCCATATCTATATTGTATTCCTCCTCTGTTTCTCCGATCGCCATGAACAAGAAGCGGCGGACTGAGGCCGATACAACTCTCGCCGGTCTTCACCATCTTCTCTGTGACGTTTTCTTCCGTCGCCGCCGTTTCTACTACCATATCTTTCCGATTCTCTCTGCTCTAGCTGGTTGTGTTTTCCTCTGCTTTGTTGCTCTGTCTCTTCTTGTTTCCTCCCCTGTAATCCATCATGATCATCTCCACTTAACTCTCTTCAATGGTGGAAGCTCGGTATGGACCGCTCATCTCTGCTCTCGCCGTTTCGTAATGTTTATCTGTTATTTATTCTGTTTCTGCCCGTTTTTGCTTTTCAGAGAGACCGCGGCATTGAGCACGTATCGAATTCTGTTTTGGAATCATCCTTCGACGTTCCTGTACGGAATTTTAATATTGTTGGATCGGAGATTTCGAGTTCTGGTTTTTGTGTCTTTGAGTTTTCGTAATTGCTTCTGGAAATTTCTTATGCCGTGTTTGTTGAAATATTATGTAGGAAAGTGGAAGGATTTTGGACCGTGATTTATGGGCTACAGGTCAATCGAGTTTCTTCTATGGATGTAGCAATGCCAGCAAGAAGTTCCCGAGTAAAGCATTTAATTCTTCGTTTTAATAACGCTTGAATTTTGTGCCCTCTCTTTGTTCGATTTGAATATAGATTGCGTATTTCTTTCTCAAAATTTTATTTAATTTTAACTTTGTTCCACGAGGCTACTCTTCATTAAATCTGAGCTGTGTTTCTGTGAATTGCAGCGGCGGCTGAGAAAACCGATCCCGATAGATACTTGTTGATTAGTACGAGTGGAGGCCTTAATCAACAAAGAACAGGGGTAAGTCTCGTCTACTACTCGATTCTGGATTTAATTGTAGTGAACGTTTTGGAGATTGAGTAAAGTTGTAAATTTTAAAAATTTGTTCATTGGGGGAGATTGATCGTCTWATTCAAGTATTTCTTTTCAGTTCACAATTATTCCCTGATTTAGTGCCAAAAAAAATTGGCTGGCTTTAGTTGACTGGAATAAGTTTCGAAATATATATATTTTTTCTATTGAAAGCGTGTATGTGCTGGGGCAGTTTATAACTTGTGAAGGGCCAACGAGGCATGTCTTCCCTTCTATTACGCATTAATTATATCTAGATGTTGATTAATGAAATGAAATTCCACATACAAAGATATTTATGAGCTACAGCCTTAAACTGATGGATGGCAGTTGCTTCTCTTCACTATTTATATGTATAGTAACCAGTACGAAATTTGATATATGAATGTTGAAGTATGCGTTTACTGCAAAGTGTAAGATATGAATATGGGTGTTATTTTCTCATTCTTCCCATAATATGTTTAGAACTATGACTGCAGATAACAGATGCTGTTGTTGCAGCTTACATTTTGAATGCCACTCTAGTTGTTCCGAAGCTTGATCAAAATTCATTTTGGAAGGATACCAGGTTAGTAATAAAGACTTTTCGATCACATTCTATTTGAGGCTACCTTTATAATAGTAAATGGTGTCGATGGAAGTAAACTTAGTAGATCTATGGTACTTATTTGAAAAGTGGTGCTTGATGCAGCAATTTTGCAGAAATCTTTGATGTTGACTGGTTTATTACATTTCTCTCGAAAGATGTTCAAATCATCAAACAATTACCAATGAAGGTTGGGAAAGCTATGACTCCGCATAGCATGCGTGTTCCAAGGAAGTGTTCTCCAAAATGCTATGAAACACATGTTCTTCCTGTTCTTAAAAAGAAGCATGTAAGTATACAGTTCAGAACAGCAATTAATTATAGTGTCAATATACTTTGTTTATCACTGATGCAACTCAAGACCCTGATTGATTTGGTATTCAAGCAAATAGCATGTTTGAGGAGTAAATTGTTGGTACCTTCAATAAATATCTCATTGCTTCGTTTCTGCGTTGCATGTCTGTATAAATTAATTAGGTTTTTGCACTATTTAGTTGATTTCCATGTGTTCTTCATGACCACTTGTGATGTGTTGGTATATGTCATATTGTGCATCAACTGTCCTTTTCATTGAAGCATTTTGATAATTTTAAAATTGGGTCAAGTTTTTAACGTTTTCTTTTCTTTTCTACAGGCTGTTCAGCTTGGAAAATTTGATTATAGGCTTTCAAATAGGTTGGCAACGGACTTACAGAAGTTAAGATGCAGAGTTAACTATCATGCTTTAAAGTTTACTGATCAGATCAATGAAATGGGTCAAAAATTGGCTGAGAGGATGAGGATGAAAAGCAAAAATTTTATTGCCCTACATCTGAGGTGATACAATAAACTATTCTTTACCTGCTTCAATATGCTAACAGTTGCTTATTTATTTATGGCTTCTAAAGCATACATCCATGTAATATTACGGCAAGAACATAGTTGAAGTGCAGATTTAAGTAATGTGGTTGAATAGGTTTCTGCTGTGATTTATTTTTTTTTTGTTTACTTCTGCAGTTTGCATTTCTCGTGATCGCATAATTTGATATAGTTGAATACACATTTAAGCTATATATGGCCATTAAGATTTTTGCTTGCCGTAAAAAAGATGCCCGTCCAAAATCTAGATTTAATTCTTTGGAGTATTTTTTTGAATTAAAATTTAGAAGTTGGTTGATGTAAGTTTGATAATGTATCGTCACTCAGGTTTGAGCCTGATATGCTTGCATTTTCTGGATGCTATTATGGTGGTGGAGAGACTGAAAGGAAAGAACTTGGAGAAATTCGAAAGAGATGGAAAAGTTTACATGTAAGGTTCTATTTTGGTCATGGAAGTTATCATCTGGATTGGAATTTGGAATATGAAATCCTATCCTTTGTGTGATTTGCAGGTGAGCAATCCCGATAAAGTACGAAGGCATGGAAGATGCCCTCTCACTCCAGAAGAAGTCGGTCTCATGCTTCGAGGGCTGGGCTTCGGAAGTGATGTGCAACTTTATGTAGCATCTGGCGAAGTATATGGAGGAGAGAAAACTCTAGCTCCATTAAAAGCACTGTTTCCAAATTTCCATACTAAGGAGACTCTAGCCAGCCAGGAAGAGTTGGCACCATTTTCTTCATTTTCTTCTCGAATGGCTGCTCTAGACTTCATTGTTTGTGATGAAAGTAATGTTTTTGTCACAAACAATAATGGGAACATGGCAAAGATTTTAGCGGGACGAAGGTATTTTGTCAGTAACATCTTTAAGTAACCAAATCCAATTTGAAGCATTTGCCAAACACCTTTCTAAGCTTTACACATTAACAATGGAAGTACATTTCTTTATTGCAGGAGGTACTTCGGCCACAAACCAACCATCCGGCCGAACGCCAAGAAGCTGTACCGAGTGTTCATGGACCGAAACAACATGACATGGGGAGAATTTTCATCTAAGGTCCAAACATATCAAGTTGGCTTCATGGGAGAGCCAAATGAGGTGAAGCCTGGAAGAGGTGAGTTTCATGAAAACCCATCAGCCTGCATATGCGAGGAATCTGACTCAAAGGCCAAGAGAATTCCACTTCTTCTTCCCAACCAAACAGATGATGTTATGAGAAACAACAATGGCTACAAAGAGACAGGAAAGATGACAAACGATCAAACTGCAGCAACAGAAGACGACCAAGACTGGTCTGGCATGGAATATTTAGAAATTGGAGTTGGTTTGGGAGAGAAAAGATTGGCCAATATTTCTGACTCTGATCTTGGTGTTCAAGCGAAGCCTGAGCGACCAGAATTGGAAGAGTTATTTTCAGACTAACCAAAAGGGTCAGTTCAATAAGGTTTGACCAATTTTTTTTGGGTAATTTTTGGTTACCCATCCAATTGCATAACATTTTTCAAAGTAGTAGCAATTCTGCATTCTGTACATAGAACGGAGGTGGGAAAGGATAATAGGTCGGCATAGGTTTTGAAATTTGTACAGTAAGGAACATTTAGAATTGGATTTTAGGGCATTAGCTTCTAGTTTTGCTTATTTTTTGAATTCTTCCGGTGGATGGAGGCAGAGATGGTAACTTCAATAGTTCATAAATGGATGATGGTTTGAGCAGATTTTGGTCATTCTGGGTTGTCTGCGGTCATTTTTTGTTTAATTGAATCCTCATATTTATTTAATTTCATTTATTACTTACCATTTACATCAGTACCTTCGTGTAAATTTACTATTACTATGAGATAGATCAACTTTATGAGAATAGTTTAGTTAACAATGGGTGGGAATGGGGATTGGAATCTTCAAATTTTTTAAATAAAAAAAAGTCTTGATTCATTAAGCTAAGTTAACTATATGGTAATATGTTAGGTTTCTATTGTAGTCTTTTTAGTAAACAATTTTTTCTAAATTATAACTAAAATTTTAAGACTATGAAAGGTAATTATTATTATTTTGAAATTGAATTCTATTAGCAACCACAATAATAGTTGTGGTAGGTTAACTATAAATATGTTGGGTGATGCAGCCTATTAATACTAATAGGCGATACTAAATTATAGCCTAACAGAAAAACAAAAAAAAAATAGCTAATTGAAATATAAAATACTAATTAACAAGTTATAAATAAATTAATTAAATACAAATCTAAAACTTTACTAATATCAACTAAATCCACATGAGATGAATATTTTAATCTTTCTATTTCATAATACTTACATTAATAATTAAAATCTTGCTCAAAACTTATTTTATTTTTTTCTTTAATGTTCTATTTTTAAAAGTGAAGCTAACACATTACTTTCACTTCACTTTCTTTTGTTTTGTTATATAACATTTTTAAAATCTAACTTAGATTTTGAAAAAAAAAAGTAGCTTCAAAATTTTATTTCATTTTTTAAATTTGACTATAAAGTAGGAATTTTAAAAGGAAATTCTTATCAAACTGTACCTAAACTATTTAAATTGGTTTGCTAATAGAATTTATAGGACATAGGTTTGCCAATAGAATTTATAGGACATATATTACCACTCGAAGTTGGCTGCTAATTTGAAACTAAACTAAAATCAACCCGATTGAAACTATGCTCAAGCTAGGGCGGTCGAATTTTAATATAATTATTTTTTAATTAATTCAGTAAACTAAAGTTTAAAACAATTCCTTAATTAAATAATCATAAATAATAAGAAGAAAACATTAACTCAGAGTAGACGGGTGAGATACGACACGTGGAACGTATCATAATCCACTTCCGAGATCGACGTGGCAAGTTTCACATCTTTAATTCTTTTTCTTCATCCTTTATTCTCTCTCTCAGAGAGAGTGACAAACACTACACAGAAACCAAAAGATAAAACAATGGCGCTGAGGCTGCCCACACAACTAGCGCCACCTGGCAAACTCCACCGGCGACACCGCGACACCTTCTCTTCCCGCCGCGCGTTCGCGGCCTCCGATGCTCTGCTCTCTTCGTTTCCTTCACACGCCTCTCCATGCGTTTCATCTTCCTCCGGTAAATGCTCAGTTCTTATCCATCACTCTCCCGACTAATTTGCTACCTTCTATGTAGATGACCGAAGAGAATTTATGATTCCGGTTGTTTATTTTCTGTGTGTTTGTGATGGTATTGTGCTAGGGAGATCTTGCTTGCTACCGGTAGTTAAATGTACGGCTCAGCCAACAGGACCTGTGAATCTGGCGCCGGGGACACCGGTCCGGCCGACTAGCATACTGGTGGTCGGTGCTACCGGAACTCTTGGTAGGCAGATTGTGAGGCGCGCATTGGACGAAGGCTACGAAGTTCGGTGTCTTGTTAGGCCTCGACCGGCTCCTGCTGATTTTCTTCGCGATTGGGGCGCTATTGTCGTCAATGTGTGTCTCATTCTCGATATCTATGTTTATGTTCTTCGTTTCTGCTCAATGCATTGCATCGAATATACGAATCGCGAAATAGATGTTTTATTGTGTTGACGATCTTGTGTTCAGTACTGAGGCTGGAACATTGTTGTATGTATGGCAGGCCGATTTAAGTAAACCTGAAACCATTCCTGCAACATTGGTCGGCATTCACACTATCATAGACTGTGCTACAGGACGGCCGGAAGAGCCCATTAAGACGGTGATTTTCATATTGAGTTTTCGAGTCTTTTCTATAAACGTTGTTGCATTTTACATTTATATCTATTTTCTGTTACAAACGTGTAGTGTAGACGAAGCTTTGCGAGCCACTAAAATAAAATTGAGCGGTGAACTGTTTTGCTGTTTGAAATTTTATGAGTTTGTAGTTTTACTTATAATTATATTATCACATTATGAATAATTTTCATGTTTTTCATCTCTTCGTATTATTTTAGTCTAGTGGCTCAGGTTCTTTTCTCCTAGTACCTGATTACATTACAATTATTATTACAGTACTTGACTGCTTGTTATACTGACTTGTTAGACATCAATGACTTGAATGAGATGCTTAAATTAACGGTGATCTTCAAGTGAATAATTGTTAGACATATATCATGATACTATAGCTTATTATCATTCAATAGTTCAATTGCAAATTTAATGTTACTTTAAGCAATTGTAAAATTTATGATGATTACATTCATTGTCTCGTATTTCAAGTGATTAATCTAACACTAACTGTGGCACTCTGAGATTTGAAGTCTAACAAGAGTCCCTCCTCGAGCTTTATCAAGATCTATGTCTTATCCGATTTATGTTCTATTTAGGTAGATTGGGAAGGAAAAGTTGCTCTGATACAATGTGCAAAGGCTATGGGAATCCAGAAATATATTTTCTTTTCCATCCATAACTGTGACAAGCATCCTGAAGTTCCACTTATGGAGATCAAGTATTGCACTGAGAAGTTTCTCAAGGATGCGGGCCTGAATCATATCATCATCCGGCTATGTGGTTTCATGCAAGTAATTATCACTTTAATTGAAGCTCCCTGTTTTCTACTATATAATTTATTGGCTGCTACTAGTTGTGGATTTTTTTTAGATTTATCCCACCCTCCTGGAGGAACTAGTTTCATATCAGAATCGATCCTACAGTCCATTCATAAAAACTTAAAAAAAGAACCAATAAATTGAAATGAATTATTCTGGTATATTTGTACTCTTTAAGGCACCTGTTCTTCGACATAGTTCTCTGCTCATATGCATGAATAGATAGATAGTCTGTAGACTCAAAGAAAGGTACACCAGAATTAGCACTTGATCATTTTATCTTTCAATGAATGTCTATCCCTATAATTTGACGTTCTTGAGTTTTGTGTTTTCTCTTTATTTATTTTCACAAAGCTTCCATTTTATTCTTGAAAGTTGATACTAAGAGGAAGTTCTTGTTTGTTCAGGGTCTCATTGGGCAGTATGCAGTACCTATACTAGAAGAGAAATCTGTTTGGGGAACTGATGCTCCCACACGAATTGCCTACATGGACACCCAGGTTTGCTTAAGAATATAGCTTCTGATTGTTTTCAATGTAGTCATAATAAATCATGATATCTAACATGATATTTTTATTTATCAGGATATAGCTAGGTTGACATTTATTGCATTGCGTAATGAGAATATAAATGGGAAACTTCTGACATTTGCTGGCCCTCGGGCATGGACAACTCAAGAGGTAAGTAATCATATCCTGGTTTCTGTAAGACAGACTATTTCTTTAAGCTCCTCACCAGACCTACCCAGAATAAGAATTTCATTTACCTCTATCAGACTGCTCAAAATTGAAACCGAAAAGCACTTACAAGTTGAGCTATGTCATCTGGACCTATATGCCCCCTTTTTACAACCTTTTTCCCCCTCCCATGGTGAAATCATGCAAGAACTTAAAGCTTGAACATGTATCATGTAGGAGTGGCTGAGTACATATATTTTGGCTTTCATTTTCTTCAATTAGAACTTGCTGTAATCAACACAGTTCTCTTCAATATCTCGTGGTTTTTTAGGAAATTATGATATAGCAATTAGCACAGACAATGTATTGATACGTTATTTTGGTTGAACAGTGTTGCTCTATTGACGTTGCATCCATAAGTGATATGTTGTGCGACATTGCCCCTATAGCAAAAGATGCTCTGTGATTTTATAAGTTACATTTTGTTTCCAGGTAATTACATTATGTGAGAGGCTTGCTGGACAAGATGCAAATGTTACTACAGTTCCAGTTACAGTGTTGAGATTCACTCGTCAACTGACAAGGTTTTTTGAGTGGACAAATGATGTTGCTGACAGATTAGCATTTTCAGAGGTAATAAGCCCTTGTATTTCTGCTATACTGCATCTATTGAGGGTCCTTTTTCTTTTTTACTTTTATTATTGTTTTTTTTACATTGGGCAGATTTTTCATTGATATGTGATAAGCTACAGCCAGAATTAACACGACTGCCTTTTCATTGATAAAGCTCTTATTCGTGAACATGTTCATGTAAAGAGGCTAACATCTTTCGCTGGGAAATTTGTAGGTTCTTACAAGCGACACCGTTTTCTCTGTTCCAATGACAGAGACATACAATCTCCTTGGTGTAGATGCAAAAGATATAGTAACTTTAGAGAAATACTTGCAGGATTACTTCACAAACATTTTGAAGAAATTGAAGGATCTCAAAGCACAATCAAAGCAATCTGACATTTTTATATGAAGTCAGTTCGATTTGTAATGTATATGAAGCTTTGTATGTATTTAACTGTTGATACATCGTAACTTCTCATGTAAGGTAAGCCATTCATTTATTTCTAATCTCTTCCCTTAACCCCCTGTCCACCTATGATCTGTCTATATTATGCTGTTCAATTGTAGCAGTGTAAACTTTGTTGTGATGCTTGCAGATAAGTCATGCTTTAGTATTTATATTAGTAAAAGTTGTGCATGCTGAGATTAAAAGTATACACCTCACAACACTTATTCATCCATTGCTCTTTCGCGGTCCGAGCTGGTACTTTCTGCTGGATTTTTAAGCATTTCGGCTTGTATACGCAGTCACTGAAGTTTTGACGAGCTGGTTTTTATCTAGAAAGGCTAAATTCCTTTGGAATTGTGCAGGGAGGGCTATTATTTGGCACATTTGGCTAGAAACATTTGAAGATGAGACTTACACTTTTGACACCTTTGGTAGGAATGTATAGAACCATCTTCTTAGTGGTGTCTTACAAATAGGAAATTCGTCTATAACTACAGCTTCTCTATGGTTGTGAACAGTTGGAAAGCCATCTTTTAGCGTTTTTTGGGTGGGGGTTCTCTCTACCCCAACCCTTAGGCTGTTTTGACTTTTTTTTGTTTATAATACATGTCTTAGGTTTCTTATCCAAAAAAAAAAAATGTTAATTTAAACATAGAGTTAGGAAGCTAAATTTGCCTGAAATATATATAGAGATCATTGAACTGATATTGACCGAGGAAGATTTAGGTTGGAGGAGGGAGGACCAGGTTCCTTAGGTTCCTTCAATGAAGTATAGTAGGGACATTAGTTTCAAAATAGAAGGATAATAGTTGAGGAAACAAAAGGAAAGAGCACTTTGTCGAAGGACAGTCCTTTTCATTTTGGCTGAACTGTTTGGTGTGGAACAGACTGTCTGATTCCTTCAAAGTACTTCAGAAGGTTTTCCAGGGCAATGGTGATGACAGAAAGTGGAACTCTACGCAATCCATTGGGCATGCTGCTATCAAAACTACTCGTTAGTTTACTATGGAAGATGGTTATTCTAAGCTAATTTGTGTCGCCTGGAATTTCCTTCCCAAATCTTTTCAGCAATACAAGTGAGGTTGCCACTTACATGCGGAAAATAATGTAAGGTATGTCCTCCAACAATCTATTTCATGATTGTATTTAATTAATTCCCTTGTGGTAGTTTTCTTTTTTCCTCAAGGGAATGGAGTCTGATGGGAGATTCTTTCATTTTATTGAGATAAAAGGTGCTAACCTTTCTAAATTGATAATTAACATTCAATAAACAGGGGATCTTGGGTGGATGCATGAATTTAGGAACTTTCATAATGAAAAAGCTATCCTACCTATGGAGATAAGGGCGAGGAAGAGATGGGGAGAATCACTAACTTGCATTCTGAGGGTGGTAGAGGGAACCACTTTGAGCTTGTGTTTTAACCTTTAACAGTAGAAGACGGGACAACTTCGTGAGGAGATGAGCAGGCTGATCGTGTCACGTGCAAGTGATATACAGATAAACTCTTATTGAGGACCTTGTCAAGTAATATAAGTCCAATTTAATGTGTTTCATTCATGCATATGTATGAGATTTGTGCTCAAATAAATTGCACTGAGGTTGCACACAAAACAATGGCAGGGGTTGGCCAACCGTGCACTAGGCTCATTCAGGAGGGAATAATGCCAATTTTGCTGTGTTTGCTATGCAAAATTGGCTGAGGTTGTCGCACCACACAACATTCCCAGCTTCTGTGCTACTGAGATGACTTTCTGCTTTTTGGATGACCAAGTGGCAATATCATCATAAAAAAATATTGCAAAGCCAGTAGTTGACTTGAAATTATTTCGTATAGAATAGAAGCCCAATCAACAGCAACATAGGCATGGACTGATATATCAAACTGTGCATCAAACCTTTTTAGGTAACGCAGAATTTGCTCGACAGCTTTATGCATAAGTTGGCCGCTGCTGTTGACAACAAAGCTCTGTCTGAACGTGTGAAATTACCATATTGCAAGGCCTTGACAATACATTGATAAAGTTTAGCATTAGGAAAACAATCGCCATTGTAGGCAACAAAGGCCACTGGACATAGATGTAAAAAAGGAGCAAGCACTTTCTATATTAGTTTTCTTCAACAAGTAAAAAATGTAATCCGTTTGAGGGCCCCTAGTAATATCCATTTCGGGAAAGTTATTGAGAGTCTTCAGATCCTTCAATGAAAAATTTATTGTGTGATTCGATGAGTTCATTTAATTCAGTGGGGCAGCCGCCAAAAATGAATATCTCATCCACATTAACCAGAATGTCAAACTCAAAGGAGCAAAGGGAGTTTAATGATCAGAGATTGGGTCTTTCTTGAACTTTGGAAACCAAGATGCAAAAGACATGCCTTCAGCTTGTCAAACTAGGCACATAGCCTTATTCAATTTATAAATCAGTTTTTTACGATCTAGCTTGAGGCTTCCCCATGAGGACGCACTTTTAGAACGCCCTATTCACACGTCACACCTATGGTCGGAGCTGCCATCTTTTGGTTAATAAGAGGTTTTACTATTGGACTGTAAGTTTCATTAAAGTCGAGCAATGGGTTTGATAATATTGATACCTTTGTCAATTGATGAGCTTTATAATGTAAAATACAGCCAATAGTCTTTTGCTTCAGTAAACCCATTTGCATCAATTTCTCAATCATGAGGTCGATAATATTGTTCTCAACAAAGCATCACATTCCTCTTGTGACTAGTTAGAACCTCCCTTGACATTCTCTGGTCCTATATACGATATTATCATGTTTAGTTAAACTTAAGTCTGGTTTCAGGATTAAAAATGCCTGCTATGCTTGAGTGGCCTTCGCATGTGCATCAACAAGTGGAGTTGGAGTAGGTTGGACGGAACTGTGATCATGTGGATCAAGTTCTGTGGGTACAAAAGACTGTAGGTTTGCTGTGATAGACAAGCTAGAGATTTGCATTACATCTGGGTTAGAGTAAATAGGCGGGATCGGTTCAGAAGCTTTTGTAGGAGAAGAATTATACCACTATGCATTTGAAACCAATGTCATAGAAGGATGAGAGTAGAAGAAATAGCCAATTTATAAGCTATCAATCCCCATTTAATAACTTAAAGTCATTCCCGAATAGCAACTTTTTGGAATTTTACAAGTATGGAACATCTCTTTGCTGGTAGAGTTAAATCGGTAGTGGGCAACGACAAAGTGTTGTATTCTTGGAAGGCTCTTGAACAGGTGAAGCTTCAATTACTTCCAGGTTTCCTAGAATCTATGTGTTGGCTAATGGCAAAAATCGACCCATCAGTCAGATTTGGAAGTCTAGCTCCCCTTCGTGGTATTTAGATTTCAAAACAAACTTGAACGATTGGGAGGCGATAAAGTGGAATTCTCTTATGGATCTTGTAAACAGTACTTGCCCCCACAAGTTTCAGGATAAATCTCTATGGTTCACGGACCCGACAAGTCTTTTTCTGAAAGATATTACAACAGATTCTCAAGTCCTCGACTATCATATAGAGTTTTGGTGAGACTCTTCCCGAAAGATGAAGATTGAAGATCTTCATTATTTTTTTTGGGTGCATCAACACTCATGAATCATGATAAAGTCCAAAGAAAGAATCCCAAGAAGTCTCTCCACTTAAATTGGTATGCTTTGTGCAAGAACAACAAAGAAACTCAAAACCATCCTTTCATCATCTGCTCAAATGGCTTCCCATTTCTGAATCCCCTGCCCTAATTAACTCGTCCAGGTTGTTTCACTCTACTTTCTAACTTTATCATTATCCTTCTCCATGTTTGCTTTCTTAATCAACCTTTTAAAGAAGAGGTCAAGCTCCTATAGATGAACTTCATTAGCTCTTTTCTTTGGGTTTTTGGTTAGAAAGAAACAATAGTATTTTTCAGGAAGGGGAAATAAAGCTTACAGGAGCATAGTGTTTTTGACTGTCTTGGTGAACCTTGTCCAAACCTTTATGTAACTATGACTTTTCTTTTCTTTTCTTTGTGCTAATTGGAACGCTTTTCTGTAGCTTCTTTAGACTGGGTTAAAGCTTTCCTCCACCTTCTTTTTGTCCTCTGGTTTACTTTCATATTTTCAATGAAGTAGTTCTTTTATTGGGAAAAATTTATCAAAATGATTGTAGAGTATCTAATACCTTTATGAATATTCCTTTTGATACTAATTGAAATACACTGACAATAGAATAAGATAAAAATAAATTTTAGTGATATTTTAGTGTTCTTGGATTAATGAGTCCTATGTGTTGAATACTTCATTATAGAAGCCAAGAAAAATAATCTAAATTAAACCTTATGCATCTTTGTATTAAAAATTTTCAAAGAACCTAGTAACGTGCTTCGTTCTATGCAGARGATTTTTCAACAATTCTATAGGACATTAGTAGGAACGGTGATGTTGAGCTAGACGAGTGTATGAACAACAGAAAAGCAAAAGGAAATTGGTGTAGAATTGAAGTTAGAATTTCCTTTCATTGTCTCAATTTCTAATTAAATCTTAAGAGGTGTGAATTAATATAGGAACAGTTGTTGGATTAATCTTAGTCTTGATCTGAAAGAGTCTCATCCTCCTAAGTTTCTATACAGATGGCTCATTCAATCTTAAATCTTCTCAGGACCAATTCACCAAGTGGGATGTTGTTCACACTTCACTGGGAAACTGTGCATCTCTTGAGGTATTTGATTTCTTCCCACCAACTTCATTCTCTCCCTCATAAAATTCTTCAATCAGTTGAAGTAAAAATAAAGCAAAGGCCAAGATCACAGCTGTGAAGTTGGGTCCTTATTCTTTCATCTGTCTCATCCTTTATTATTATGCCTTCTCTCTATCTCTCTCTATGGCTTTTGAAATTAGAGAATGATGATTGAAGAATGGTGTTTTCATACTTTGATCTGGCTTGTTCCTTTACTAGTGCTCGTCCCATCTCTTTCAATCAGGATTTTCTGAGTGCGCATCTCTTTCAATTCACTGAACTGATCAGTGTGGTGGGGTAAATGACATCATCCTAGTCATGCCAATAGTTGTCTACTTTATGAATTCTGCATATTATGATTGGATGCCTTGCTCATATTTGATAACCCTTTGCATATAGAGATTGGGAAAATAATTACAGTCACTACAGACAAAGTCTATTTTAATGGCTTTATGTAATGCCCTTTTTTCTCTCTCTTCTTTTTCTTCTTGTTGGTAATTAGGTCTTGGTATTCTGTGACATGTGAACCACTTGTTTTAGGCTACAAATTCTAAAAGCTTACAACTTGTGATCCACTAATTCTTTGGCACATACATGGTCCAGTAGATTTTTCTGTAGGTGATACCTAACTTAGAAAGAGAGTGAAGAACAAATTTTCACTTTTTAGGTAAAAAAAAAAAACGGTTTTATCATTTTTATTTTTATGTTTCTCACCCTTGTACATTTCATCTTGAACTCTCTTTCTCCTCTGTCTTTAAAATCACTTGGATCCATTAAAACTCTCTCCTTCATCCTATCTTCAAGTCTTGAACATCTATATTTCTTCTTTCCTTTTTTTGGGTAAATTATTCAAAATGTCCCTAAACTTTTTCTGAGGTTGGTTTCAGTTATACTCTTGACCTTTAGAGTCGATTTAAATATGCCACGGAACAATTTTATCGTTGAAACAGATAAATGTGGTTGTTGAGTTGACAAATGTGGCTGGAAAAATGATTGCATGGTGGTTTATCAATACTTGTTGCATTTGCTGTTCATTTTTAAAGCCCATGAGTCCATTTACAACATCAAACTCTATCACTTGTGTTTATGGTAAAATTGTTCAATTTTAAAGGTAAAGATAGAAGAAATGAAAATTTTAAAATAATAGGGACATAATTGAAACTAACTTCAAACTATAGGAATATTTTAAATAATTTAGTTATTTCTTTTTTCTTTCTTCTAGAACTAAAAAAATGGAAGATAAATAGCTTCCCTCTCTTAGTTTCTAAGTCAAGTTAATTTTCAATGTCCAAAATCTCAGCATCTTTTCTGTTAAAGAATTATATGTTTAGTCCTTGAATTTTCATTTCAAAAAGTTAGAGTTTCTTTATTTTTTATTTTTTAATATTCGTGAATGTTTGGATTAATTGACACACACAGTACAACTACCTAATTCTACTACAATTAGTTGCCAAGGAAACTCATAAGATATTTAAGTCACAGGTAAATAGCCACCATAGTTTGAATCAATTCTCTCTAAATTCTTTAGAATTTATTTTTGGACCAACATGCCATCTCATGACRATTTTCAAAAAGTTAAGGTTTAACTTTTGGGGTTATGTTTTAGTGCAAATTAGCTATAGGTAATTGAATGCTTATTCATTTTACCGTGTTTTTTATTTGATAATAATTAACTATTCGTTCCCTTTTTTCTTTTAACTAATGTGGCAAAAAGTTTCAAATATGTCAAATCATAGTCATTACATCAATTTGAACCAACCAACTAATAATGAAACTTAAATGGAATGTCAATACGAGTATAGCTTACGAATATCTACTCCTTCCCAAAAAGAAAATATTGAAATGACAAATAAAAAATTCCTCCCTTCCTCCCTCTCAAAATATTGAACAAAACAAAACTTAATTTCCTCTCCGTAATTTTGATGAGACTTCGTGAAAATGTTCTTGATTTGTCCTCTACGTTTTTCTTTAAAAAACAACTTTTCCATTCTTAATTATTCTTGAATTATTTAGAAAATATGTTCTTAAAAGTTCAAACAAGGGAAGGGGAAGGGAGGCTTTATTTATATCTTCTTTCTCTCTTTGTTGTTGACATACATTCTCTCTTTTTCAATATATCATACCATTTCCCTTATTTATAAACTTTATCAAGAAAACAAAACACTATTTCACTTAGCAGTTTTTTCTTTCCTCAACAATCCAAAACACATTAAATGGAAAATTTCTGGAAAAAGAAAAAAACCTCAAAATTTGCCAAAACCATTGAACTAACCCCACTTTCCCAGCAAGGATTTGATGCCTATTAGTAAGCCAAATCAGACATTGAGACAGTCTTGCTTTGAGAGAATTCAGAGCTGAGAGGGACTGTCAGAGGAAAGTGAGAAGTGAAAAGTGAAAGTGAATGCCACTTTCTTCTCCATCCAAACAAACACATTGGATTACTGAAAAGAAGGTATCTCTTTATTTAGTGCATTCAAAAATGGCATTGCTCTCTTCTCCAATTTCAGTTGCCTTTCATTCTCTGCTCTGTCATTTCTTCTAAGCTTTCACCCACTTCTTCCCATTGCTTTTGCCTAACTTTGTGATCTTCTTCATGGCTTTGTTTTAGGCTTTATAGGCTTTTACTTGCTTGTTTACACATTACTTAGTTGATCAGTTAGTAAGTAAAGCCAGAAATTCTGAGAAGAGGGACTTTGTTTGTTCAAAATATAGTATTTCCCGCCATTTAACTTCGATACATCCGAAAATTGGACTCGTAGAAGAAGCTTAGGGCTTGTTTGAGAAGCATGTTTGGATGCATTGTGTGTGTTTGTACATATGGATGAAGCTACGTTTCCTTTTTAAACCATTGGTTCGTGATTAGTAACTTCAATGTGCATCGTAGCTCTAACCTTTACACGTCACTCAATCACATTTTCGGAAAACTGAATGACCATTTTAAGAGGCTAATTTTGCATTGGATTCCATTTAGCTGGGATGTTTACTTTGGATACTTCACCATCTGGAGTGTTACCTTGGATACAAACATTAGTTGTGGGAGTGAAAAAATAGTACTATTACATTATTATTACATATTATATTGTTGTGCAAGGAATCTAAAGTACTATGTTGTATAATTTTGACATTATAGGAAAAATGAGGGGATGCCCACTAGGTTGTTGGAAGGACCAGAATGATAATAGAATCTCTCTACACATTTTGCATGTGATGACAATAAGTTTCATGGGAGCTTCATTGATTGGAACTTTGTCATTTACTCACTTGCTTCTATGCTATCTCAGCCAATTCTATGGTGGTAAAAATTTTCATCTTTCTTTTTCTTTTTTATTGTTCTTCCATATTATCCTATCCTTTGGTAGGGCTAGATATAGCCTTTGATGAAACGAAAACTTGTTGAAAATGATGTTGACTTGTGGGATATGTTGATGCTAGAATTGACTTTAATTTTGTGGAGGTCTTCAATGTATTTTGAAAGGTTTGAGAATGAACTTTAGTTGGAGGATTTTGATCTCTTAATGCCTAAATTAATGGAGTAGTTTTCATTCTTAAAATATAATCTACATTTTTACCTATTTTTACCTATTTTATGTTTAATTAGTGAGTGTTTACGATGGATTCTACCACGAATGTAAATAACGTAGATTATAGATGCATAATTTAAAGTTAGAAATCGTAGTTGCAACTTTTAATAATTTAGAGTTTAAGTATACACTATCTTTAAAGTACAACACAAACTCTAAAAAAGTCATGTATGGCTGGAATTTAGTGACAAAAAGGTAGATCGATGATTCAAACGTACAGAAATGAATAAAGAACTGTTTTTTAAATTTTAAGGTTAAGCAATGAAAATGTTGCAATTGAGAAAGAAAGGGAACTCAGCTTATACACTCTAGTGCCAACCTTTTAGATTTATCAAGACAGTGCTTTTGAGCCCATAAGTGATTATTGAAAAANTTATGATTAAAAAATGGAAAGGAAAAGAGATTGAAAGCAAAGCAAAGTGTGAAATGTTGTTAAAAGGAACTTCAAATTGATCGAAAACATGCTCAGCTTCAGTACGGCTCTTTTATTTTTTTCTTTTTTCTTTTTAATTTTATGAATCAACCATTGGATTCATTGCTCTATTATTGTCATTCATCATATTGCAACTTTTTCTTTTTCTTTTCTTTTTAAATATTTTATTCTTTCAGTTTTATTATTATTATTATTATTTTCTAATTCGCAATTAACTATTTATGTTATTTTTGTGTTTGAGAAGTATTTTTCCTTCGTGAATTTGATATGTTTTGTATTCTGAGTTAAAATAGTACAATATATTTATGGTGATAACTAAATGTAAATCAATATCACGTTTCATGTTCGTATAATTATATAAAACTATTGACATATATTTTTTATTTTAGTTCGTTTTGGTCATTGTATTTTCAAGAAGTTCATTTTGATCTTTATACTTTAATTATTTTTTTTTTCCTTTTTAGTCCTTATACTCTAAAGACATCCTTTTTGGTCCTTGCACTTCTAAAAGTGATCGCTTTTGCCTTTATTTGTAAAATTTTAACACGAATTTTATACACAATAAAAATTCTTTAACACACATTTATGGTTACAAGTCAAACATTTTAGTAAGTGAAGTGGTATGTTAAAATTGTTATAAAATAAATGAGATAAAAATAAAATAGTCGTAATGATCACTTTTAGGATTACAATGACAAAAACAGATATTTAGACGGTACATAAACTAAAATTAATCAAAGTTAAAAATATAGTGACTGAAATAACCATGGTGAATGGACATTTTAAAAATATAAGAATGAAAATGGACCAAAATAGTTTCAAAAACTTAAGCATATTTGAAATGACAAAACCAAAGCCATGGATCTGAAATATGACATTGAATTTGTCAAACTCTCTTTTTCTTTCTTTGTGGTTATTTGGATGAGACAGAGAGAGTATTAAATACTTTATTTGTACATTTTTGGCAATCATGTGGTTCAAAATGGCTTTTGACCTCCTTTTTCTTTAAAGTGACGTAAGAGGGGATTCAATTTTCTTCCATTAAATGACTTTTCTTCCCCTACCTTCAATTAATTGTACTATATTCAGGTTAACAAAATATAATTTTATTGATTTTCATGGGCTCTTAAACAATTTATATTAATTTTATAATAAAATATTAATAATTTATTGTCAACTTAAATGACAAACCTACAATAAAGAATTATTCAAATTAATATTCCATGTAGGAAAAATACAAAATTCAAAATTCAACGATGGAATTTGTCAAACTGAAATTAATTGGTAATTTGAAATTTGAATACTAAATTATGTTAAAAAAGACACTTTGATAATAACATTTGAAGACTAAAATTTATATATATATGATTTTAGTTAATGTCATATAATTATAGAATTGTAGATAAACCTTATTTAAAAAAAGTTATTCACGCCAACCAGAATATAACTGAGTTTGTATCTAATCATGAAGTTAAAGTTCAAATATGAACTCCCACGTATTGTACTTAAAAAAAAGTTATACACTAGAATAATATTATCATACATAAACTATAAACAAAATATACACACCATAAAATTGTGAAAATTGTGTGCATCAAATATTTTAAAATATTTAATTATAAGGTCAACATAATCAGCCTCAGCCCCACTTATAATATTCAATTTGTCTTTGCATGAAAGTATGTAACATTTTAAAATGATGTTTTAATGCAAAGAATATTCCTTAACTTACCCAACTTGTTCTCTTTGTTCAAAATGAATTGAAAATGAGAGAGAGACCAAAAACATATATAAAAGCAATTTTCATAATTTAAGAAATAGCAAAATATCACTCGGTCATGTTTTTCAAAATTTAAGAATAAAGATTGACTAATGGCCATTAAATAAATTTAATTTAGCCAAATTGATGCAATGGGCAGATAACTRAACAAATTAATAGACATATCAATCAACATTAATTCATTAATGATAAAATTATGTTCAATAGGTCATAAACTAAATTTATAATTTAA
The DNA here is from genome assembly GCF_001995035.1 of Momordica charantia. Next base: position 1,407,890 of record NW_019104503.1, read on the forward strand.
TCAAATATAAGTTATATATATACAAATAGAGTTGATACCATACACTTGGACTATTATCAAACCGACTTTAACATTGTAGTACTAAGAAAAATATGACGTGGTTAATTTTTCATTATATATAACCATACTTCTTATTATTATTATTATTATTATGGATGGAAAATAAACAAATAGCCATACTTAGTTTGGTTGGGAGAGAAAGGTAASTATCTTCCCTAATTTTTTTAGTTGTCTCAAAGGCAATTAGGCCAAGTTGCAATAGCAAATTAAGTACCAAAATTGCAAGAAAATGATGAACTATGGACTCAAATTTCTACCAAAACTTCTAATCTAAAAAGAACTAATTTAGAGAGAAAGAGGAAACAACTTATTGGGTAGCCATGTCTTAGGGTTTAAAGAAATCTTTCAAGTGGGTTTTAGCTTTAGGATAAAAATATATATATTTATATAAAGCAAAACGGAAATATACAAAAAGAAAAAAGGCCTTTTTTAAAATTTCTTTCTTTAGTTGATAAACCACCTATATAAAGTTTTGACAATTAATGAGAGTTGATTGCAATTAAATGAATAATTAAGTCTTGGGCTGTGAGAATTAGATAATTAATCATTTTATGTAAGTATAATATTCTTATATGATGAAAAAGATACACGTAATTAATGTAATGATATTCTTTCTCAAAATGAAAAGAAAATGTAATGATGCTGTAAGGTAACTCGAGCATAGTTCGATTTGTTAAAGGTCATATTCAAATTACCACTTTACATTCCTGAGTACCTAAAAAATGTATTTATATTGTATGACAACATATAACATAATATTTGAAAATCTAAAGACTTCAAAGTAAAATGACATGAAAGTTAAAGAACTAAAATAAAATTTAAACTTTTGTTTCATTGGATGACTTTCTCTCATGTAGATAGATATACGTTTAAATTAAAATTAACTATGCCGTTTTTTAAATTTAAAGATTTATTAAATATAATTCTAAATGAAAAATTTTAAAACTTATTAAACCGTTTTTTAAGTTTAAAGCTTATTAAATACGACTTTAAATAGGTTTAAAGAAGGAAGAAAAATAAAATAAGAAGTGCTTGGAAAAATAAATTGCAATGAAGGATATGCATGGAAGGGTGACGTCAATCTCTGGCGCTTTTTTTTTTTTTAATTGTTATTTTCTTTTGTGAAAAGGTCCTTAGAGAAATTGTTATTTCCTCGTCGTCCCCACGTGGGTGTGGAATTTTAATTCTCCCAAAAAATCAATACCTTCTCCTACAAGGCTTGGAATTATTTTCCCACGTATTCGTACTTTTGACATTTCTTTTTAATTTCGATTTTATCGAAATTAGTCAAAATAATTATTTTGAGGTTTTTTTCCCCTTTTTAGTGTGATTATTTGATACTTCCTAGAATCTTCATAAAAGATTAAAGGGATTGGATTTTATGTAATGTTAATATGTAATTATTTATTATTTTGTTAAAAGGATAACTTGACTTAAATGCACCACTTTAGAGAAAAAAGGAAAAAAAAAACTACGTGAAGGTAGAGATATGATGAATTAATTAAAGAGTCATATAGTGGTTCTTTATTAATAAAAAAACATAATGATAAAGAAAATTTGAAAAAAAACTTAAGTTAGATAATTAACCAGACCGTCAAAATGATTTATATATATATACATGTAAAATAACAAATCAGTTCAAACGATTTTTTAGTGCAATATATAAGGGTGAGGATTCGAACTCATGACTTTTGATCGGAAATAGATATCTTAATCATTAAGTTATACTCAAGTTGGCAATCAAAATGATTAATAATGATGATGTAAAAAATGATAATATTAGTAACATTTCATGAATTTGTTGAGTGCATATAAATTTCATAAAAAAAATACTATGGCGATTAAAGCTTGCCTTTAATAGTTGGACATCTACCAAACATACCAAATGGAGCAAAGAACTTTCTAGGAAATTTGGTAGGAAAAGAAAAATAAAAAAGAATATGCCAATTTGGTGTGGAGTTTTCAATAGGACAAGAAAAATATAATGTAAAAAAAATATTAGGAAAAAAGACTATTTGAATAAATAAGTTCAACACGCTTGTTTGAATGTGATTTTTTTTATACCCTTTGTAAATGTTTTTTTTTTTGAAATTAAAATTCACATTTCTTTTAGTTCAACAATTATAAAAATTTTAGGACATGAATTATGATTGAATTGATATTAAAATTTGGATTTTGAATATAAAGAAAAATAAGATATGTTTAAAGAATCGTAGCTCCCTTTGTCAAACAAAATTTCAAACTTGAAACTAAAAAAAGAAGAATGTTTGACTCTATCTTCCTATGATTTTTCATTTATTTTTATTTTAGTTCTATATCGTTTGATTTCGTGGGGTGAAATTAGAAAACAAAATTCAAAACGATAATCGATTGAAGTCGGAAAGTGGGAAAAAAAATAATACACAAAGCTTTAGTGGATGGAGTCGACGGCAAGAAATTGCAATGACTCGAACTAAAAGAGTTGATTAAAATAAAAAAAAAAAAAGATGATAGATAACAAAAGGAATTATAAATTCTCAACGGTTTATATATTTGATTTTAGAGAAAAATGAATTATTTGACTTCAGAGAAAAATTAATTATTATTATCATTATTATAGTACGAGAAGAATTAATTACTACTCCTTAGAAAGATTTTCTATTTATCTAAAGAAAAATATTCAAATAGTCATATCAATAAGTAGGAGCGACTTAACATTATAAGATACTAACACAAATTTGATATTAAAAACCTTAATGTAGTATATCTATTTCATTTTCAACAATATCATTATCTATTATTTTTGTTTTCTATACGGATTATTTTTTGTATTATTTTGTATTTTTATTATTTTTATTTTCAATAATAAATTTATCAGCAACACATTTATGAGATTTGGTTAGCTTTTTTCTGCCTTTCTTTTTTTTCCCCTAAGATTTCCATATCTATCCTAAGTTCACATTTGCTAGAAATATTAACATTATGTATTGATAAGTTAAATAAACTTAAATAAAAACCTAAAACTTTAAAATCAACAGACAGAAAATATGAAATTCCTTGAAGGCAAATAAAAAAAAAAAAAAAATTTAAACTGAAATCAATCTATGCTATTTTTAAAAAGTGAATGAACAACTGCTGGGGAGCTTAGTTAAATTAGCAAGAGAGTTTTCAATTTTTCTAAGCCTGTCCCCAAATAATTTCTGAAAAAAATGTGTATATAATATACATCAACAACCATCGTTGAATTAAATAAATGAAAGATAAATGTATCTTATTAGAAAAAACAATAATTATTAAAATATTTGATTAATTAGTAATTTTTTATAAATAATTTGGTTGACCATTTTATATTATAATATTACATCTATAGTTATACAATACAGTAATAGATAATAGTATTAATTTATATTACCTATTATACACGGCCCACCAATAAGAAATTAACTTCTAAAGGTTCATTATTGGTAATATATATATATATATATATATATATATATATATATTTTATTAATTACCAATCTTTTAGAAACCTAAGTGTTAGATAACGGTTAATATTTGACGTTTCTTATCTTTAAAAAAAGCGTTCCTAAAATTGCAGATAGATTTTGAAAACAATGAAAGCTAATTATTGTTTATTTTTCTATCTCTAATATTTCAAGCACATAAATAAAATATCATTCATAATTTTTTTATATTTTATAAAAACATTTACTTCCATGTACAACTTTTGTTTTTTAAATTTAATATTTTTGAGTAGAAGAACTAAGTAATCACTATCAAACATATTTCTATTTACTGTTTTTATAAAATAAATAACAAAAAATAATTACCATGCAATTATCTGTTTCTTTTTATATATATATGAAACAAAAAATGGAGAGCAAAAGAATAAGACTAGATAATATAATCAAACAGGCTTTTCAAGTCACTTTCAATTAATTTTTTTATATTGTATTTAATCAATAAAAAATGTCCCCAGCATCTTTTATATATTAAAAACAAATTGCATTAGAAATTAGAATTAGAAATAAGTAGAAACTTCTGCGTAAAGTCATTAAAAAGAAAATAATCTAAAAGAAAAAGACTTTTTTCTT